>OU343037.1:2161783-2761783 GCA_910593735.2 Ectemnius lituratus
TGGGACACGGTGCGTTCGCCTTTATTTCCTTATGCTTCGCCTCTTGAAAGGGTATGGGTTTTACCGCACATTCAGGCTTGTGCTCATGCCTGTACGGTCTGGCACTGCATATGCCTGTCCTTTCTCGTTGCAGTTTCAATGCTTCTTTTCGTAGTTCCAGATCATGGTAGCTAAAGAGCCAATGCAATCTTAATTAGTATAGTAAATGAATACCGGGTTTTATTATTAACAATATTATTATAATTGTAAATTTTAATTAAATTAATTAATTAATACATTTTAATTAAAATGGATTACTAATGATTTCTGTATGTTCGACAATGATACAATGAACGAGTAAATAAAAAGTATAGAAACAACCAGATAGAAATGTAGTATCATATATATTCTTGGTATAATTTTATAAACATATTAACATATTATATAAACAATTTAAAAAGCATGCTCATAGTAATATTTTACAGAAATATTCGACGGAATTCGGAAATAGAAAAGTGATAGAAGAATCGCATTAAATATATTGTTGCTATAATGTTATAAATATAATATATTAATTATATAATTTCGAAAACATATTGATATTAATATTTTTCGAATATGTTTAGCGGCGTTCGAAGACAAACATAATTACTTTGTATGTAACAATAGTAAAGAATTTTCTTAAATTAAAAATAATAGGATTTCTTAAATTAGAGCAAGGAAAAGACGAGAATTAAGGAATGACTAACCACTCTAGTGCGGTAACTGCAGCCTTCAATCCACATATAACGTCTGCAGGGTCAATGGTTTGCGTGGTCGACATGGTTTGTATAAGTTTCGATCAGTTGTCGGAATATACTTGATAATTTATCGGGCGTGTGATTACGAAAAATTTTGAAGGGAAATTTTGCCTAAATTAAAAAGGACGATACTGACATTTTACATCATTTTAGACTTTTGTTTTTTGCGGCTGTTTTATCCTGAAGTTAAGTATTGACGAATAAAAAAGTACATATGCGCATGTCAATATATAAATATGTGTATATACAGTGGCTAAAAGAAGTATTGGTTTACACAGTATTTTTAGAATAAAGATTTTTAGAAAAAAAGCTTGTCTTGTAGAAGAATTGTTTTTTTTCTTAGGATGAACACTTTCTTGTTTGAGAAAATGCTTTTGTATTTAGAGAGAAATGTTTTCTTCTTTAAGAACATTTTTTCGTAAGTAATAATTTATCGAATAATAATGATAAAAGAGGCAGAAAAATTTCACAGACAATATACATTAGTTTCTTAGTATATTTTATATTTCATATTTCGTTTTTAGTTTTGCACAATGTTGATTTCTTGTTTTGAGAAATTTAGTTGGAGTAAGTAGCAGATTGTTTCTGTACATATGTTATTCTATTTTGTGTGGAATTCCAATACCTTTGGAATTTTTAGCCGGTGCAATTCTATGCGTATGTTAATAATAATTTTATTTAATATTTGTTGTAATTCATAAAAATTACAATATTTTATAGCCTATGTTTGCCTGGATCATAAATCTTTACAGGAAAGAAGAACGTATTCAATACAGACAGGCAAACGTTATTTTTTATATTAGTAGAGAGAAAGATTTGATTTCGTGTTTCTCCCTGTTCTTACAACCTCCCACTTTGACTAATTCTTACAATATGTCTCTCAATTATAATTTGTTAGCGTCAGTATGACTGTGAGGACCACCCTATGTGTGGTGACGAGTTATTCGGGACTTTGAAGAGTCAGGGTGCCGAGCCGGTATAGTAGTTCCCTCTGTTTTATCAGACAGCGGCATCGACGGCCACTTATAAGAAGGACATTTTAAATCGATCACTCGCCGCGGATGCACTTTGATCCAGTGGCGAGTCGCAGTTAAAGGACTTCGATACATTGTCTTTCACCACCGATTGCAAAAAGGATCTGGCCACAAATTGGGGAAAGCTATATGCTTTCCGGGCAAGCCGACTGTGGAAAAAGAACACAGCACTTCCTCTAGAACCTCCGTGACAATCGGTGCCCCTTACCATTAATACTTAACAAATTTATATACTACATATGTACAATTTGTGCTTGGCGAAATCGTTCTTGAAATATATGTCGGTTTTCTCAATTTGAACACGAAAATAAATAAAACGTGTGCAAATATCGTGCAAAAGTAAGTAAAATGTGTTAAGGAAATTATGCAAATATGAATGAAACATATGTTAAAACTCGTATACAATAATACTATGAAAAAGAGTCCCAGATATATTTAATCGCTTATCATCGCTTCGTATTCCAAAGTAATGAATTTGTAAATCCCGGGCATATGAAGCGCTAAAGTCGATCTTTGTTGATCTTTACCTGCGCGCTACGTGAGTGGCGCTATTTGCGAACTCCTGCGTACAAAAAAAGCGGTACAATCTTTTCAGTGGTAGATTTGAGCGCCAATTCGCCATCATTCGTCACTAACTGCCACTCTTGCACGAGGTCTAATTGCGCGAGTGAAACACAGTGAGTGAACAAAGAGTGATGCATTTATGGAATTCAAGCGATTGCACGAACTACCAGCTTTTGGGTAAGTCTTTCATTCTTTGTTGTAAGATTTGACTGGCCAATGGAATCATTAAGAGTGCAGGAAACTCTTAATAGCCACGTGGGTGATATCACCCTTAGACATCGTAGATAATTATTAGTAATATATTTTATAACATCACAACATTGAATTTTAAATAATGAAAAGAGTAAATCTCAGATTAATTGAATAATTCGTCCAAACTATTACGTCGCGATTCACTGCCCAACCAGTTTCAATGCGAATAATCATAGAAAAGTATATAAATACTGTGTAATATATATAATACAGTAATTTGCGATATATTTCGAGTTTACAAACTTTCGAACGTCAGTGTTCGAATATTTCAAATACTACGAATAAGTTTGCAAGAGTAACATTCCCGTCTCGAGTTTCCTATGTGGGTCTTGTTGTCTAGAAAAAATTTAACGAGAAAGCAGGGGAACAAGTCTAAATATGAACATAATCTTACTACGCACTTGGTCATGAGCGCGAGAGAGACAAAAGGGATTGTAAACAGAACATATCCGAACTGGTAATCGGAATTGTTGGTACCCACAAAGGTATTTTCCGACAAAATGACGAAGCATTCTGAAATTGTGGCAACATCGAACTAGAATTTATTTAATTGTAATTATTCGAATTTCAGCCGATACTGTGTAAAATTTAAACAATTTATACTATAAATTGTTCCTTTTGGCATATTTGGGAGGCGTCGGGTGAGCGTGTTGAGCAAAGTTTTAACATAACTATGTACATATTTTCTATGTCGTGTAATGTCACCGTGACACATATCGACAGGCTATCTTCTATGTAAGATACAATGGCATTTTTCTATGTAAAATGCATATATAAAATCATATATATGCTGGCGAAAATCTCAAAAATATTTTGTGTTATTATGTAGTAGGGGAAGCGTTATGTATTTTCTTACAGGATTTTTGAATACCTTCGTAGTATTCATACTGCTGGATTATCAGTATTTTGTAAAGTGGAAACCTTTGTAGTTTCTATAAACTTCGCGAAATCTGTATTACCGACGCTCGACGCCGGAATCGTACTTACCAACAGCCAAATGGGTACTTTTTTACCATCGAACTATCGGTAATACCGACATTGTGTAATTGTTTTGTTAGCCGTGTAATGTCTCTTGTGTCGTGTGTCGCTGAACACTATACATACAGGGTGTAACAGATAGCTTGGAATCAGTTTTTTACCATCGAAATATCGGTAATACGATCATTGCCTGATTATTTTGGTAGCCGTGTAATGTTCAGCGCAAATGTTGAATAATTAATTTCATCTGATTCTGACGGTTTCTTCCACGCTTTGCAATCTTCTCGACATTTTCCGGGGCTGAAATTTGGTGGGGAATGTTTTCTTGCATCAAGGAAGAAGTGATATAAATTCCAGAGCCCTAGCAAATTTCTGAAGTTGGTTGGCACTGACAGAAGTTTAGCCGACTGGCAGCGACATTACACGGCTACCAAAACAATCACGCAATGTCGGTATTACCGATAATTCGAAGTTAAACAACTGACTCCAAGCTATCTGTTACACCCTGTATGTACAGGGTGATTCATTTGCTGTTGAAACGCCAATGATGGATATAAGCCGTTGAAAATGGTATAATTATACGGTGTTGAGTAATTTTAATATAAAGGAATATTTACCGAGTATTTTCCACGCACTGACATTTATTTATAATATCAAATTGTACCAATAATTTAAATAATTAGAACTCGAGTGTGAAGGGGATGATTAAAAGGCAAGTGACTCACCCTGTACATTTCAGTGTACATACCCTGTGTCGGAACTATTGTTTCCGATTACTTTTTTAGTTATAGGCAATCTTTGCGCAGTATATCATTCGCATTTATAAATTCTTACATTTATTACAGCTATTACAAAACTGTAATAACCAACTAAAATGTTGGAGATAACAAACTGAAATGTAAAAAAAGCACCAAGTAGTACTTTAATATCACGTAAAAGATAGGTTTTCTGGTATTATATTTTCCAAAAAAGATATAGATATTATACAAGCTTTTATTCAATGATAGTTATATATAATTTGCAGTTCTAACATTAAAAACAAACCTTGACGTTTTTATTTCCAACATTTTAGTTCGTTATTACAGTTCTGTAGTACCTGTAATAAATGTAATAATTTATAAATGCGGATGATATACTACGCAAAGCTCGCCTATAATGTTTTTTGCAGTAATATCATGACTTTTTGATAATTCATGTTTAAGAACAAGAATATTCTTTTTGTGGCTAAATGTTTTTTTAATTTTAAGAACAGAACAACTCTGTTACCGTAATATCGTTTATGGGTTGGCGCGCTTAGTCAACTACCCAACTCCACCTCAGTTCCTGCGAAACTTAATGCAAGTGCACTTTGTATTACGTCATACATCACCTAGCTATTTCAATCTTCCGCCTAGGATTTAAACCCTTCGCAACCATCGACGAGATACCACACACACCTATGTTGGCTGTTTAATGCTTTTAACGAGATATCTCGCGATCTAATACTGACCGTGTAACGTTTTTGACGAGATATCTTGTCTACCAGTATAATAGTAATTTCTGAATTATGGAGTTTTCATAAAATACCATCAATACAAACAATACAGTGTTTTATCCGTTACTGGTAAGTTTGCATTACAAAAGTGAAGAAATTTTTTATTCGACTTTATTTTTCGTGAAAACTTTGAGATATTTCATTTTAGACAATATTACATAATAAACATTAATTTTATTAAATTATTAAATAATAAATAAATATTATATAATAAATTAAATTGTTTGAAAAGTATATCCGAAATTCCATCCGGACGAAGCCGTCTAGAACAGCTAACCTAGAATAAAGAGAACAAGTTTTTCATTGGAAATTGGATTGAATGGGTAAACAATCATGTGATTGCTTCTTCCAATGCTTGCAGAATATCGACTTTCTCGTATATACAATATCCATTTTCACTCTTCAATCGGAATCATGTGTGTACATATGTTTATTAAGGGTTGCACTCCACTCCCTGAAAGTCAAGGTAGGGTTGGTTGGTTCTGTTCCTTGTCTCTGATCAGTCAGTTGAATCTAAGACCTCGAATAGGTCTGGCTGCTCGAGAAGTTTTCTTCTTTCAAAAAGTTATTTACCAATCGAAGAAAAATTTAAGCAAGATTGTTTTTTTTATAAAAAAGTGTTTCTTGCTTTCTGTTAATTAGAAAAAGTGTATGAGTTTTTTTATGGTTGGAAGTGCTTTAACACTGGTGAGTATAAGGAATCGTAATGAAGGAGGTTGGTGCCAAAAATGAAAATAATAAGATCGGACTAAAATTTATACAAAATGGTAGTCAATAGTCACTGCACTTCTCTTTGGAATTTCAATTTATTTGCCTGTACAGTTTTTGAATAATCAATGTCCAAAAAGCAGGGATTACCTTTTATAGTTTAAAAATATGTGATACAATAATGACACGTGAATAAAAAAATGTTTCATGTAATAAATGAGACATTTACGAAGAATCAGGTTAAATTTCATCTGTCGGGTTCGAGAGAATTTATATACATAACCTTTATTGTAAATTGAATTTTCCTACTCAAAAATTGGTTTTATTGTACTTTGAAAAGGCCCTGGAATTTAGTGATGTGACAAATGATATTGCCAACCTCCTTCAGAACTAATATACACCTTTTTTTGTCACGATTTTTTTGTAACAAAATACGAACAATTGGAATCAGGTAATAGTTTTACTTCTGATTGACTGTGCTTTCCACGAGCTTCGAAAGCTTTTACACGATGTGGAATATTTCGGATTCAGAGATGACGCAAACCACCGGAATAAATACTCTCATCAACGGAGTGGACACTCTCGCAATATTAAAACGTTTTCTCGCTCGGCAAAAATACAAGTGCGAGCAAATGACGAAAAATAGTAAGTCCAGTTGTGAATGCTAAGTATATTTTAGTACTTTTATTAATTTACAGTATTTTATTAATGTTCTGAGAAGAATTATTGCTTTGATGAGAAAACTTTTATTTTTGTCTCAAAATTCTGTATTTTGCTTTGTTAAACAAATTCGAGAATCAAATCCATGTACAGACAATAAGAACAGACTCTTCTTCAGTAATTAAAGTTTGCAGAATTTTATTTTTTGCAAAGACTATATTTTACTGGGAATAAATATTTTTCTTAGAATAGATTTTTTCTTGGAATAAATTATGTTAAAAAAGAGTTTTGCCTCTCAAAAGAAATAAATGTTCTTAAGGACTTTTATTCCCTTTTCTTCACCTGTTTTAAGTGTGGCATTAGACATTTTTGTTAATAATTGTGGAATAACTTATTTTTCTTATACGTTATAGGTATATTTGTACATCCATATACAATGTGGTTATGTTCTTTTGTTTGGTTTTAACATATAAAGGCCTTAAAAATATCATGAAAGTTCTATATGGATGAATAAATATATCTACAAACTATAAAAAAAAGAAGTTAGTCCTTAATTATCATCAAAAAATCCATAAATTGCACGTAAGACAGGTGAAGAAAGGTGAATACCCTTTTAAAGAAGGCATTTTCTTTCTTAAGAAGATTTATTTCAAAAAAACTTGGCGTACGAATACTTTTCGTATTCCCTTGATGTTTATTATTTAACATTTTACATGTCTTTTTGAGGATTTTTGCTTATAATAAGCTATAATTATTTCATATGGTTGCCTGGTTAATTGTACAATTTTGGCGGGAAAGTAGGTAAAATTCCGTCAGCAGACCTCGAAAATGAACTCAAAAGAAATGATTCGATGAGTTTGCTTCGTTGTCCGCCTTTTTTTGACGGACTGCTTTGCTGGCCGAGGACATTCGCTTCGAAAACAGCTAGTCTTCCTTGCCCACCGAATTTACTTTTGGATTATGGTATGCATACTGCAAAAACTGCGATTACGCCAAACGCGAGAGCAATGGCGACGAAAATATGTCTCGATGACGGCCAATGGTTTGAGAGTCCTGAAAAGGATTCCACCAGTAATTACAGCCTTTGTAAATCGTACTATGGCGCCACCACTCAGCGTTTGCTGGAAACTTTTGGCTTGGAAATGGAAAGATCTTCGTTATTCGGAAAGCCTGACACGACCCTTTTAAATGTGAGTTCAAGTAAACACGAGAAATAATTTTCTACTCGTTTGTTTATATTTTAATTTGAGAAAAAAGTGTATTAACAATCAAGTGATATTAGAAATCTTTTTTTATTGGAATACAGAATGCTCGATTTATAATTCTGGGTGATTAATGCAAGGGTTGTTAGAGAATAAAATTCATTTTGGTATTAGATTTTCGTTTTTTCTAAAAGAACTAGTTCAACCAAATGCTCAAAAGAAACACGCTCCAACTACTGAAACGAAAGTCTGCCTATTTTCGTATAACAATCTGATTGATGTTGTTACAAGAATGAATTTTTAAAATAATAGGAATGGCTTCCAATCATTCGAACGACATCTCAAATTGGCTACACTTGTTCCTTGACAATGCTGGTCGTTGCACTTTTGGTATTTTCAGTACTAAAGTACGTATTTCATATTATATTCTATTTGTCTCTAAACCAGAATTCTTATTCCACTATATTCAATTAGTAAAAAAAAGTATTCGTACATTCAGTGTGTTTCGAATACATTTTTTAAAAGAACACAACCCCCTTTAAAAAAATATGTTTTCTTCAGAAGAAAAGTATTTTTTTCTAGAAAATGTATTCCAAAACACTACGTTTGGGAATCTTTATTTATCCATAATATTATACATACATATATAATATAGTATAATATACGCTCCACGGTTTAATAGGAAACTTAGGAATCCAAGAAACAGGCTGCATATGCATTTGTTCGCTTCGTTTGTTATGCGTGCTTTTATGGCACTTTTGAAAGACTGGATATTTGTTGATGGCGTTGGACTTGCCTGGGAACTTGTCGTTGTCGATGGAACGGATGTCTTCATCAAAGAAAAAAATGTTAGTTGAGACAAAAAAAGTCATTGTTATGTTTTGCTTGTCAATATTTCTTAATTTGACAAATTTGAATTTGCATTACATAATAGACAGGGGAAGTCCGGGTAAAGTGTTTGTTACTAAATTAGTTAAATTACTAATCGAATTTGGTATAATCAAATGCCAATTTTCAGTGTTTTCCTATTATTTCAACAAAGTCAGTGTTTTAATTTACTTTTACTTTTTACTCGCTAATTCGAACTTATATAATTTAAGATAATAGTATTGTTGCACTATCCACTGTCAATGCTCTGTCAATGTCAAATGAATAACAAATATATTGAATAACTAACATGATTAAATTGAGAACAAATTAAGTAATAACGATTTAAGTACTAATATTAATCATCATTCACTTTGCCTGTGTTTTAAACAGCTATCATCACAGTTTTTTCGAAATAGTAAATTTTAATATTTCTGTTTCTATATTTCATATTTTTTTATTGACTAATATTTTGCTATTTTTTTTACCTAAAACTTTCCCTACCTATTTTCTACAAGTTAACCTTTTCAGTCATAGAAGGCCACTTATACATATGTAATCAAATGAAGGTCAACCTTAGAAAAGTCCGAACTAAACAGAAGAATGTATTCTCTGCAGTGTGTAAAGTGATGGAATGGAAAAGGTTAGGAAAAGTCCCTCCTTATTCTGTACTGTTGCGTACTTGTACTGTTAGATTACCAATATTATAATTGTTTTGGTAAGTGATGGAATAGTAGTCCTTTATTCTATTGAAGATTTATTTGCAATATCGCTTATCTGACAAAGACCTGGTTATCACTCTTAGAGACAATACCTTTTACATCGACGGCTACTTTTCGGCTGCCTGACTATCTCCCCCTATTGTCTTTCCTCGCTAATCACCACCAACGCCGGAAGTACTGTTAGGAGCTGGAAAGTTGGCCCCTGAGAGGCAGGCCATGCTTGAGTTTGGGCTGACGAGGTTTGGCGACAACGCCTACGATACCTGCGAAAATCTGCCTCCGTACTGCTCGTTTACCTGCTTATTGGCATATTCGTAGCGGCAGGTAGCAGACCGAAGGGACTCAGCCCCATAAGATGGTGGTGCTTCACACCCTGCTAGCCAATAGAAGGTCGACAGATAATTACGGACCATAATTTCTTTTGTTTAAGTTTGTAAGTAGGAGATCTTCAAGGAGGAGTCCAATTTTTCGCCAATCAGAGCCAGGGGCTATTTTTCTAACCACGGCTTGCCTCTCAGGGGCCAACTTTCCAGCTCCCAACAGTACCTGAACGACACGCGCTATATGTCCCAAAAATGTTGGATAATATTATAGTCATCTTGTTCGGGAGGGGGCGGTGATGATGATGCCGTTTGTACAAATTTGCGTTAGGCCTCCAATTCCGAGTTATTCAACAACAAAGTTAGGTAGGTAACGCCCTCGAGCTTTTGGCGAATTCTGGCCAGTTATCCTTTGCTCCTAGAAAAAGGAAGGTGATGGAAAACATCTCACCGGTGGCCTGTGAAAATCGTGATAGAGGACCGGCGGATGCTCAACCGCTCGGTTCCTTCGAAAGCGAGCGGTCAGCAGCCCCTTGCATGTGCCGTTTTGAAGACCCGAGCATGGCACTTTGCCTTTTTCTTGCTTTCCCTCTTACTTAATACAACGCTTGCGACAACTGATATCTCTGATTAATTGTTTCGCGATTCCCAATTGGGTCCGATTAAATCCGCCAAAATCCAGTGAATCAAGTTTATCAGGTGCCTATGATACTTTTTCTCACAAGTATCGAAGTGGTTCCGTGACAAAGTGCCCGAGCTGTAACCGTGGGGTTCCGAGTTCGATTTCTCGTCGTCGTGATTTCTCTTTTGCGCTTCCTTGCTCTACCTTCGCCCATATTCGATACCCAGCAACGGCAAGACTTTATTTTTACTTTTCGTCGGCTTTGGCGACTGTCAAAAAAACCTAACCAACTGTGCGCGGGCAGCATCCGCTGAAGCTAATTCTATCCTTGTCTTCTTATAATTTACGCAAGAATGCCGATTCTGCAGATTTGACTCGACTTGAAAATGAATGTTCTCTCGGAATTAGCTTGCGGAAACGACTATCAGATAATCCGATTGAATTCCGAATGAAATAAAGTGAAAATAATGGAACGGGAAACGTAAAGAACTCATTGTAGACAGAAGAAACGGAATTGTGTAACAAAAATAAGCATTTATTATAAATAAAGCAAAAATCCATGTAGGATCACAATGAACATATAAGTAATACAAAATAATAAATACAAACAGAAACTACATACATATAAACATAAAACAAACATAATATGAATGTATACATAAATTGAGCATAAAAATAACACAAAATACGACTGGAGATACAAAGGAAAGCATGAAAATAATAGGAAATACAGTCATAGAAAATAAAGTCAAAAAAGAAACTTGAGAATAGAAATAATAGTTCGGCGGAAAAAATAAAGCATAGGGCGGATAATATTATGGCGGAACCCCTCACATCCTGATAACTCGGGTCACATTACAAGGCGTGCTCCACATGGCTGTCCCCGTTCTGAATGCACAAATGTGCCCGCTCCAGCATGTTTTGCCGGACACGGGCCAGCATGCCGCCGTCTATCGTAGCCACTACGGCGTGGATCCCCTAGATTGTTTCCAGTTCGTCGGTTCTGTCGACACCGAACAGGGAATTCTAAGAAGCAGAGAATCATCATTAACGATTTGCACTACTAAACAATTAATTTATCGTGAAGTGCCAAAGTTTCGCTTACCTTAATATGCCCCCACAGGAAGAAATCAAGGGGCGTTAGGTCGGGTGACCGGGGAGGCCACGGAATCGCGCCATTGAAAGAAATTGTCTGGTTGCGGAATTCCGCGGTCAGGTGGTCAGTGACCGCGCGAGTTCTATGGGACGGCGCGTCGTCCTGCTGGCACCAGGCCAGCGCGCGCTCTTCGGCCGGTACATCCTGCATCAGGTGCTGAAGCACCACCCGCAAAAATGTCAAATAGCGTGCCCCGTTTAAAGTACCGGGGAGCAAGAACGGGCCAATGATGTATACGAACCCTGCTATGCTATCTTTGCTTAACACGAGGTTATCGTTTCAACATATATGGCTCTAATCAGGGTCCACTGCATTTTAATCCCGGCAGGAATTATTAAGAATAAGAAATAAGTTCATAAGGCTAACGTGCTGATGTTGAACAGCGCGTAATTAAAAAACTGTTCGAAAGAGGTTAGAAAGTAGTCAAAGAAAGGATAACGTATAAGAAAAGTTACCTAACCTTAAATTTTTCGAAGCGGTCTTAGATCGACTAATTAAAAATAAGAAATTACTTTGTAAGGGTGACTTGCAGATGTTGAACAGCGCTTACTGAAAAAAGTGTTCGAAAGATGTTAGAAAGTAGTCAAAGAAAGGATTGCCTATAAGGGAAGTTACCTAACCTTCAATTTTTCGAGGCACTCTTGGATCGACTATGTCCGTGTCCCTTTTTAACCCTTGCGTCTCGCTTCACACACCTAAAATGACCTCTAAAAGCAGGCTTTGAACAATCCAAAGTGATTAGAGCTTCTTATTTGTCGCTTTCCCACTAACTCGAAATTCCTACTGCGGGTGCTGCGGCTGGAGAGTTAGGGTAATGCCTGTTGCGTCAGCACAGTGCAAGACTGTTCGGTTTTATGGTAGTGTTGCGTGTTCACGGGTTTGTAAGATCTGAAGTGGGTAAGTGTGCCCGTGGGATGCTGAGCATCCTGCTCGTGTAGGTGGGAAAGTTTGAAAATAAAGGAAACAGAGTTGGATTGAAATGAGGTTGAAGTTAATATATTGAAATAAGCCAAAGTGCTACTGTCCAATACAAGATTGTAGAAGGTCTAAGTCGCTTGCTGCTTCATATCGAAGTGACGTTTGTTCCTGAAGACGGAATCGACGAACGTCTTCGAAGACTTGTTTCTCAGGCGCGTGAGAAAGGAGCCAATCAGGCGCTCGTCAGGGCAGACGCAGGCCCTACGCATTTCAATTGGTGCCCTTCCGGAGTGCCTTACTCCTTCCCCAAATTTTGGAGGCGCACGCAGTCAAAGGGCTCTCCCTCTCCTTCCTAATTCTGCTCTTGCCCTGGGCTACGTGCGCTGGGCGCTGGCGGGAAATGGCGGCGCGATAGGAAAATCCCTGGGCCGTGGAAAACCCGGACCCTTTCTCGAGGCGAGCCGAGCTTTTATGATTCTATTGTAGTTCGCGGACGCTGGTCGGCGCGTTCGAGGAAAAGAGTGAGCGCTCAAGAATTTTAGGGAATTGTGTTAGGCTTTGCGAGGAATTCGAAGAAGTCGCGAAGTGACTTCTTCGTTTATTATTTTATTGCAGGATTAACCGTACTTGATTATCGTACGTATCTGATTAAACCGTACTAGATTATCAAAAAAGCCGTACGTTAATACGTGAGTCGCGTTTTATGATTTGAACTCCCGCTGAATTAGAGTTGTTAGCCTGGCGGATTTTCGGCTAGATTCGCGTGTTTGGAGATATGGATACGTAACATTAGTAATCTTTACAGGAAGTATACTTTTGAATAGCCGAACGCTACTCGTAGTATAGTTTGTGACCGAATTACCAATATTTTAAATTTTATCCTTAATTTTGAACTGCATGGTTGATATCAGATGTTCTATTCTAAATTTCAGACCTTTCAGATGTTCGGTTGTTCCGTAGTGACCGAGCAATGCTACAAACCGTTTTCTTTGACTTGTATAATGTTCCATTTGACACCTAACTCTACGAAACACAGTGCTCAGCTGTATAACACAGTGTTCCTCTCTGTCTGTGGATATTAGTATTACAATCTTTGTACACAAGGATGACACTTATTCAGGTGATTTTTGAATATTGATGAGTGCACCCATTAGATTGGTTCTAAATAATAAAAAAAAATGCTCCCAAAGTTTCAATGCTTACACGCTCAATATTAACACGTGCCACAAACAACCTATTGTTTCCCATTTGATTACCACGAGATTTTTATCGACTGTGGTTCATAATTCTGTAACATAAGTAAAGCATGCGAAAAATATGATTCTTGTACAGTCTTCTGTTTTGAGAAAGAATCTACAGAAATTCATCAAATTTGGACAAGATTGCATCAAATATTGGGTCCGCCATTTTGAATTTTTGAAAAATAAAATTTTGCTAAACAAAGTGTATAGTTTTCATAAGAAAACTGTATAAGAATCGTATTTTTCGCATGGGTATTACTTGTGGTACAGAATTATGAACTAAAGTCGATAAAAGCCCCATGTTCATCAAATGGGAAACAATAGGTGGCTTGTGGCACATGTTTAATATTGAGATGGAGCATTGAAACTTTGAGAGTATTTTTTTTTAATTATTTGGAAGCAATCTAGGGGGTGCACTCATAAAAATTCAAAAATCACCTAAATAAGTGTCACCCTATTGTACAGGGTGTAATAGATAGAATGGGACCAGCTTTTTACCATTGATTTATCGGTAATACCGACATTGCGTAATTGTTTTGGTAGCCGTGTAATGTCACTTGTGTCGTGTGCTCAGCCACACAAAAATTTGCGAAAAAATGAATTTTGAGCAAGGGCTGTGGAATTTATATCACTTCTTCCTTGATACAAGAAAACATTCTCTACCAAATTACAGCCCCGGAAAATGTGGGGAAGACTTGAAAACATGGGAAAAACCCGTCTAAATCGGGCGAAGTTGATTATTCAAGATCAGTTGTCTATGTGTTTTCGATACAATTCTGGCATTTCTGCCACTGGTTTCATGTTTTCTTTTCGTTTTGATACATAAACAATTGATTTATCAAGCGTTCGTGAAAGTCCGGGAACCTTCGAAAAATCGAAAATTTGTGAAGGGTACAGCAAAAATTTGCGAAAAAATGAATTTTGAGCTAGGGCTCTGAAATTTATATCACTTCTTCCTTGATGGAGAAAAACATTTTCCACCAAATTTCAGCCCTTGAAAAGATCGGGAAAATTGCAAAACGTGGAAGAAACCGTCTGTCGTGATTCACTCCGTGTAAGTTCACGCGACACACGACACAAGTGACATTACACGGTTAACAAAACAATTACGCAATGTCGGTATGACCGATAATTCGATGGTAAAAAGCTGGTTCCATTCTATCTGTTACATCCTGTACACAGTGTGGATCGACTTACCGAGTTGTTCTCAGGTTCCCTCTAAAAACGCCCTCTATATCATATCCTTTATTCAAGTTTGTTAGGAATGTCTTACACCTGTGTATCCGGTATTTCAATTGCTAATGCTTACTCTAACAAATAATAATAGAGCTCTATTTACAGGATTGTAGGTTAGGAAAAATATCATACGCTTAATGATATTAATTTGATCCTTTGTTATTCAAATATTGCATATATATATATAAATACAGAATCCAAAATAAACTTGAGTATTACTAAACTATATAAACTATTCCTAAAGCAAGTAATACTTATAAACTAAAACTTAAAGTAGTAATAAAATAATATCTTAGGCATTCCTCCTCTTTTCCACATAACGGATTCGGTCACCCGCTTTTTGAAGCCACACTTGCATTGCTTCTCGTATTTTAAAAGTTGTGCTATCTCTATGGGATTCTCTTGTAGCTTCTGTAAACAAAATGTAAGTTGCAAATTATTTTAAATGGAAGAAATAGAAGAGTTTCGAGTCACGGGAATGAAAATTGTTATTTAAAACTGCTGGAAAGACGAGTCTTTGATGGTCTTCAATTAACAACTTGTAGCAATTCTTTCTCGTAATACATATAAAATTATAATTGTAAGCCTGACTGAGAAAGTTGTACTATTTCATTGCAGACATTATTAAAAAGACTGGAGATATTGTTACGTAAAGTAGAATGTCTGCATAAACTCGTCAAGGAAAATAAAATGAAAGTTAATTAAAATAATTAAACTTTAATCTACTTCATAAAAATGAGCAATGAGAAATGACCAGTTCATCTCTTTCGTCCGAACTGTTTGGTTTTGCCCAGTCGAGGTCAATTAATAGGCCAATTTATTAGTTATGATAGTGGACAAGGTTTGGCGTGCTTGTTTCTCAGCGGTTTTCCTTGAGGAACCCGCCGGGATTTGACTCTCTCCAGTTACGTTTCCGGTGAGCCTTACTCCCACTTTCGTGCTACGTAGTGTTGGTACTGCTTTCTCTTTCTCACTTTCAACTTCCCGTACTGACCCAATCTTAAACGAGTCGTTGTTCCGAACAACCTGATTATGATTCGAATAGCAATTCTCGTGTAATGTACAAACGGTTACATTATGATGATTGCTCCTGTCAAAAGCAGATCGGCTGAAGGGTATTTTCAGCCAACGCCCATATCACACCGAAAGCACCGGTTCTCGTCCGATCACCGAAGTTAAACGGGGTTGAGCGCGGTCAGTACTTGGATGGGTGACCGCCTGGGAACACCGCGTGCTGTTGGCGCCCTCTTTTTGCAAGTTTCAATTATTATCAACATTTTTTTAACATTGTAAAATTTTCGGTAATTATTCAGAAAGACGGCTCACCATCGATTTCAATGATTTTGATATATGTTACAGAGTATGCTTTCCTGATCATTTTTTATATACATATATATGTGGTGGAAATATAGAGAAAAAAAGTGAGACACACTTAAAGGCGGATCATGTATGACCCAGACCATGAGGGTATAACTCGCGCAGAAGCATAGCGCAAGTAGTCATAGGAGGGGGTAAGGCCCAGGAGAGGGCCGCCAATTAGGTTCGAGTAATGTCCAACAGTGGTCAAACAAAACCTGCGATTGGTTGATTACTGACTGGAAAGGGAAGTCTAGAACTTATTGCAAACTTAGAAATTCATTTGTAACTAAAGATCTGAGCAACTAATTATTCCATATCTACTTATTAACACTATTTCTACCAAGAGATGTCAAAAGACATTTTTCAAATTTTAACTTTAAATTACTAAATTAAGTTTAATCATTTGTCTATAACTAATTTCATGACTATTCGTACAATAGCTGTTAGATTAATTCGATATCATTTTCCTTCAGCTCATCCTGGATCTAAAAATATGCATATGGTATACCTATTTCTACGAGGAAGTGTCTTTTGAGACCTTACAGATTTTATAACAGATTCTAATTTTAAACCATTTTACATGTAAATATTAACACCATTTTACAGCATCATATTAATTCTAATAAAATTAGAGATTTCTGATATCTGTTGTAACGGAAAATACAGGTGTTGCATAACTTTGATATTCGCTTGTTTTCTGCTATGTTGCATTTTAGTATAGATCATTGCAGTGACCAGTTCCAAAAAATCGAATAACGCGTTTTGTTCTCCAATTTTGGTAGTGAGTTCAACACATGTGAATTTGATTTTCATTCGTGAAAATATTGTACAACATATTGTTGAAATTAGTAATTACTCCTATTTTTTATTCCTTTTTTTACGAAAAAATATAACTAATCTAATATTTTTTTTTTTATTTCTCATCCCAATCTATATTTAACTGATAATTTGAAATCCCCAGAGTTTTGTCAATTATTTGCATACATACAAACGCAAAAGTGTCTTTTCATACCTTTTGGTAGAAAAAGGTATACACAAAATCGTGGTAGAAATAGCGTTAATGGACAGTCGGAAGAAAATGCGTCAGTGAATAAATTTTTTTACCTTGCGAATATCAAAATGGAGTGCTATTCAATCCACCTTGCTACGCAACAGTCCAGAACAAAGATAACTTTTGGGAACTTGCAACAATGTTGAGACTGAAAAGGTTAAAACTGCCAATGTTTAGGATATACAAAGATTCTTGTGAATCATGTATTTTTTTAGCATATTTGGTTATTGCTTGTAGTTTTGACGTAGTTTTTCATAAACTAATCGGTTTATTACGTTGCAAAAATTGCATTTAGACTTGGATTTGTAAGGGAATTACAAGCGTTTGGCAATATTTCATTGTCGCCAACTACTCCTGGATTCTCATGGAAGGCCTCTACCTCCACAATCTTGTGTTCCTTGCATTCTGTGCTGACACTGCTGCCATCGCAATATACATCATACTTGGTTGGGGTATGATACAATGCTGCATCATTAATTTCCGCTTGAAACAATAATTCTGATAAAGTTTTTTATTCCCAATGATATATTGTCTGAATCTTAATAATGATTTAATTCAAGGAATAATATGTTGTCGCATAATCATTCAAGAACTTTGTTTAACTTTTTCACTGATCTTTCTTTATTAATTAAAGGTTTGCCAGCGCTTGTTGTGATTCCTTGGGTAATAATACGCGCAGCAGTCGAAGACACACTTTGCTGGACAACCCATAAGAATCCTTCCTTCTTTCTTGTCATTAGTATACCGATTATGATCTCGATTTTGGTATGCTATCCCATAATTCGAGTTGTACTACATAGTGGGTAAAGAAAGGATTGGCACACCCAGTATTTTTGGAATAAATTTTCTTGAAAAAGGAAACTGTCTTTAAGATAAAATATATTCATATTTATAGAGAAGAGTTTGTTTCTTTAAGGAAATTTTATTCAAAAAGACTGAGTGTGCGAGTCCTTTTTTTTATCCAGTATACTATCATTTCGAAGTTACTAACCAACTTTCTTCTCCACATGTACCTTACATATACGTATGCAACAGTTCAACTTTCTTCTGTTCATCAATATTGTACGCGTACTGTTCATCAAATTTAAGACTTCCGTTTATTTGCAACGCAAAAAAATGCAATACTGGTGAGTGAATTAATGAGAATCCCTAAAGTTGCTTTGGTTTCACTTCAATGATATTTCGTGTGCAAATTAGTATTGAATTAATTTTAAGAATAATAGCTTTTTCAAACTATCTTTGTTGCAAATATCTTTCATGACGCATATTTATATATATTCGTTATATAAGTGCGATAACTGCAATATTTCATAACCTATAATATACCTGGTTTGTGGATCAAAATAAATTCTAAAGTAATTTTGAGTTTATCGCGATACACATTCTTACTCATTAAAATACTCATTAAAATATGTTATTCACAATTATCATTGATAAGAAAGTGATTATCAATTATAGGAGATGGGCAAAGTCGACTTTAGTGTTGGTCCCACTGTTTGGGGCGCATTATACTGTCTTTCTGGGACTATCCTATCACAAGGACGATCGGGTCGAACTTATTTGGTTGTTTTGCGACCAACTCTTCGCTTCCTTTCAGGCAATAATTATTTTCACATGTTATGCTAAAAATTATATCAGCTATTAAACTAGCACCGAACCCTTTCGCTATGTCAATATTATTGTCAATTTGCGACTTCCAACAAATTGATTATAAGGCAGCAGTAGAAAATTAAGAAATTAAGTAAAATGTATTCACAAATCATTTTTCGGAAAAATCTTTCGTAGCCAAAGGGTTAATTGGAGAATTGAAAATGACCTTCATTCTTGTCCCTTCTTATTCATAGGGTTCCTTTGTTGCTTTGCTTTACTGTCTACTGAACTGCGAAGTGAGAACGGAGATGAAACGGGCCTGGCTGGCTAGATGGCCCAAAAGAAAGACAGCCAACACGATTTCAGCGACAGTCCGACATGCGAGAAAGATAGATCGAAATCTAAATACTCGCTGTGTCTCGCAAAGCTTTGACTTTCAATTTCCTAACAGCAATACTTCGCCGGGAAATCTCGGTATTATTCAAGCGGTTAAGACACTCTGAAACGAACGACAGTTTCGAGACACATTTTTACTATCTAATACAATCGAAACACTTTTATGCCAATCACGCTATTTGATTTTTTTCAAACTATTTTTATCATTTTTGTTTATGTTAGTCTTTCAGAATTTAAAAAAAATCATATACAGAAAATACAAAAAGTACCGGCGCCTCAATAGTTTTGAAATGCAGTTTTTAAAAATGAAAACTTCTAGAAGGAAACATATTTTTTTAAGAAAGACGCTTTCTTGTTCGAGAAATAGTATTTCTATTTTGAGAAAAGACTTTTCTTCTTCAAGAGCATTGTTTCCAAAAACAGTGAGTAAGCGAATACTTTTTTTATTCACCATAGCGAAGTGTTTGAGTTTTAGAAAATTAAGATAACATGATTCGGATAAGAGTAGCTCTAACTTACATTCTGAAATATATATGAAGAACTAATACTTCGTACGCCGACATACATAACGCGTACAACTATAGATTATTGTATATAAATTTTAAAAACCACAATTAGTTGAACCCCTGCATGTGGAAAATATTATTTACAGGTGGAAGAATTTGCCAACCAGTTATTGCACTTCTTCTTACGAAATTTCACAATTGCATAATTGAATATTTCCAATCATTCTTCCACTTGTTTATTTAATTCATTTAATTGAGTAATCCAAGTTAAATGAGTGTTCGCCGACAAAATGAGGCAGGTGACTATTAAGAAATGATTGTCTCCAAACAAAAGTGAATAAAGTCATTTATTCAATATACCTGGCTATCTCTTCCAGTCAATCACCATTATTCATTAATTAAATTAAAAATAAATTTTTATTTGTTTAAAAAAAGAAAATATAGAATGAAAGTTTAATTAGCACAAGTCTTCTACATTTGTAATGATATTTATTATTACTAAGTTGTACCTCGAGGTGTAATCTTCCACAGGATGAAATCAATGTCTCCCTCAGTCGTGTGAAAAATTTAAATGTTTCACATGACGAATCGAAATATTTCGGGTCTTGAGGATGTATGAAAGAACAAATCGTGGTGGTGTAAAGTATACTCGAAATATAATAGTTTCTATGAATCACAGTTTTATCTTGGTATTATCAGGGAAATATTTAATATGACTTGAAATTCTCTGCTGTACGTTATTTCTCTCGGTGATCTCTAAGTTCTCTTCTGCCGGAAGGACATTGAGTAATGGTAAAGCAGCTTCAAAAAGAATCGTTAGTTTTCAAGATTGTTACTCGAAGTGATATTCATAGCCAAATGAGAGATTCGCAAATAAACGATAGTAGTTTCCCTAATACTTTGGCTCGAGAGATCCGAAGCCAACTATTCCTCAAGAACACAAAATTTGGGTGCCAGGCCATCAGAAATCCAACACAAGAACACAAAAATCGTAAGAGGAATTCGGTTGTTAAAACAGAGAAAACATTAACAATGTTGTTAAAAGTGTGGGTTACAAAGTAAGGAAATGGAGCACAGTTGGCAGGGTCGAAGATCCTTTCCCCATACAACAAAAGAAAACGGAACGGAAGGTCCGCTCGCGAATAACCCCGTTTATCCGGGTGCCATGGGCACACGCCGCGGCATTTCGCGAGTTGCTGCTACGCTTGAGGCCTATCTCCTCTCGCCTGGAGTCCTCTGGCAGCGACTGGAGGAGGAAAGTCCGGGCGAGGTGATCTGGGGCGGCCTTTGGCCCTCCATGCTGCCGGCTTGCAGCGCTTGACGCAGCTTCAAGTCCTCTCTCTCCTCGTACGCCGCGATGAGCCAACGTCGGGCCTCGGCGTAACGCGCGTGGCGGTTACTGTCGTCGACGAGGTCAGCGATGTGGAGGAACACCTCCTTTTCAAGTCGTGTCGCGAGGTACTCGACTTTGAAGGCGCCCGCGGTCACCTTCCTGACGCTGAAGAAAAGCGAGGCCTACTAAAACCAGGAGTTAGCTGCGGCCTTCCAGAACTCCGGTAGTTGGAGCCCGAGGATGGTGCTGGCGGCCTGGAGCCCCAGGGACGAGACCGTCGCAAGTCCGGGCGTGTCGAGCGTGGTAGCATTGTCCGAGATGTTGATCGCGGGATCGCTCTTCGTCGGCCATGACCTGACCGAGTCTCTTGGGCGTCCGGGCCAGTGGCGTTTCCTGGGGGCCAAGACTTAGCTCCTTCGTCCCCGTTCTCCGTTTGCACGGTGTTTGAAAATAACCGTTGGTCATTGGATGACGAATTTGGTGGTCTGGGATAGTCAAGTAGGCAGAAATTACACAAAACTCACAATAAGCCGAACAGTAAGTCTATTTTTAACATTTTAGGTTTAGGTACGCTATTGTTGAATATGGAAGGATTGAATTCCCCACCGATGAAGAACTGTTTCTTCAAGCGCTTCAACTGTTTGGCGTTTTTTATATTTTAATGTTTTTGGGGAGTACAATAGATAAAAGGCGTTTATTCAAGAAATGTTTCCCCGGGGCATACCCCGAGGATTGAATACATGTCATTCAGGGAGAAGCCCTTGTTTGTGCCGATTTTAGGACGTATAAATAAATAAATAAACATATAAAATTTAACGTCAACAGTAATAAAATAATATCATGAGATGCGTCGCATTCATATCGGCGCCGCTGGGGACAGTACCCCCAGCGGCGACATCGCCACATCGTCTTCCTCCGAGTCATACAGGCCGATCACAGGTCCTGACACACACAACATACTTTCCACCGCCCGGAGGCGGCATCGTCAACTCAAGCTCGGGCGCCCGGTCGCTAAGTAAATAAATAAATAATACGCGCTTGACTCGTACCAGGGTTAGTGTTACCTATTTTGGAGCTTGAAGTGTTAGTACACATGCTCAGTCTTTAATATACCTTAAGATCTGGAGCAACTTTCATGGAGGCATTCGCAATATAGTGCCACGACGCTTGTATAATAGCAGCCGTATGGAGCGGATCTTTTCAGAGTATCTGCCGCCTGGTACTCGAGACATCGCGATTCCTTTCCTCTCTAATGACTCGATCTTTGGTTTCTATTCGATCTACGCGAGTGCCATTCTCGCCGGTACGATGCCATCTCTGCGAGCAGCGTTTCGGGCGACAGAGCGTCAATCGTGTCAAAGCAAAGCTCCTAGTTCTCCCTTCCCCGTGAGCTCGATCTCGCAGTCAGGTGCTAGAACACCGGCCGTAATACGCGCGCGAACCCAAGGTCTGTCTAAATCATTCCCCTAGTCCTGCCTGCACCGTACATCAACGGCCGACGGAGGGAGCTGCGAATAGAGGATTCGCCTAAATAACTCCTTTCTCTCGTCGCTGTCACCGATCGGGAGCGATTTTCCCTCGCGGCTACTTTCCCCTCCCAACGTATCACGCATCATTGCCCAGTTTCTTAAGGGGAGAACCGTGAGTGCAGGAGCCGATCGAGCCTCCGCAATGCGCCGAATTCGGCCACTCTAATCAAAGATATAAGAGGGGACGGGCACCGTACTGGTCGAACCTGTCGGGCCTATCAAACAACGGCAAACCGGCTGCCTCGCCCGCTCGCTCGGTATATTGATATACCAATAGCTGATTACCAGCCGACAAACCCGTCTTCTCGCCGCAGGAGAATTCACGAATTTTATCCCGCGAGATTCGCTTGTTTGCGTGCCGGTTAGCCTTCGGAAGCCAGATTAACGGTCGAAGAAGAATTTTTGAAAGTAAAACCCGCGGGGGCACTCACGCTGACTTGCCACGGCGCCTCTATGCGCGGAAGACGTACGGAGCGGATATTTTCGAAGTATCGGCATTCGAGCTCCCAGACTAGTCCGTGCCGTCCCCGAAGCGCGAACATAGCCCACGTCCGGGCGCCGGGGTCCGGGCCTGTGCTTTCCTCCCGCTCCTAATTTCGTCCCATCCAGAACATGCGGAGCCTGATCAGAGGAGGGCACACCTCCAACGCAGACAACCGGTCACAGAGGAGAGAGACCGTAGACCAAGGGGAAATAACCGAGTTCAATTGTACATGTGTTTTGGTCTCTATCGGTCTCTCGTACGCCCACGCACTCAGCAGAGGCCTTATCCATGCGCGCGCTCAAGTTCGTAGGACCGCAGAGTTTGCAAAGCTCTAAGCTCGCAGGGTAGGAGAAGGAGAGGAGGCAGTCTGTTGATTTTTAATCATTTCACCGTCCAGTAGACGAATTCATGCAGCCGTCTCGCGATCAAAATTCTCCGCTCTCCGTCCGTTACGTAGAACGTCCTTGTCCGCCGTTATTCTTGGAATTCGCCTGAATTCTATCGTCCGCGGAGGCCCTACCGAAAGCACCCGCGTCACGGGAGTCCTCCGAGTCTGAGGAGCACGCGATTTGTCCCCCTGCCTCGCCTGATGCACGACAGCGCGATGAAATGACGGGATCACCCTACTCATTACCTAACCTGTACGCCCGATTTGCAGGGTTTTTACGCCCCCCCCCCCCCCCCCTCGCCCTATACCGCCCGGTGGCGGACCGCGAGAGAGCCGAGGAGGGTACCCACGAGCCAAAAACGCGAGCAAATGACTGCGGGGACTTGATCAGTCTTCGTCACCGCTCCCCCCTTCCGGAGGTGAGATCGTTCCAGGGTTGAGGAAGTACGCGCAACGCGTCAGCCCCCCCCCTTTCCGGAAATCGTTGCATCGTTCCGGGGTTGAGAGTCGGCGAGTTGAGCCCCCGCGTTCCCACCGTTCCTTGACTCGGAGCGAGAACCGATGCGAGCCGACGGAAGCCCTCCCGAGTCGGAGTCTCCCCGTTCCCTTGGCGCTTAACCTGCCTCCCGTGAAGCGCACGGGAGGCATTTTCTGCGGTGCGATGCCCGATTGACCTCGCATCGGGTAGGCGCCCGCGGAGCTTTCTCCCCCATTTCCACCGACTCGTGTGTGAGGTTCCGTCGTCACGCGCGCGTAACTCGCGTCCTACCTACTGCAAGCTACCGCCGCGATGTTTTCCGGGTGGTCTCCTCACTTCCAAGAGGCGGCCCGGCCCGCTAATCTAGCTACTAGCCGTCTGTGGAATCTAAGGAAAAGAGAAGACAGTCCGCGAGGCACCCCCGATCGTCTTTGAGAGCGGAGAAGTTCGTACCCGGTGTGGCCCGTACTACTTAAACACAAACTGTCCGTGGCGTAATGTCTGGTCGTTCGTCTGACCTTGGTGGGATCATTCCTACTGGTGCTAGTTTCAGGCACCGGGGTGAAACGGAAGCTAGAGATTTTAATGGAATTACTGTAAGCGTGGGCGATTCATGGCGAGCTTCATTCCTGCTGTTTTGCCCAATCATTTCGAAGTTCATTCATACTTATACCCTATCAGCTTACTAGAAGCCCCTCGCGTCTTCAAGTATCACTTATTTCTCTCACTCCAGCATGCTTCCGCTCCGTGGTACAATGGTGTTGATAAAGTGTGCGTGTGTTTGGTTCGCAAGAAAGAAGCTCCGCCACATGTTCGCCTGACAGATTGAGTTGACTCGACCTCGATCCAGTCCGTGCGGCGTCTGGGTCAAGTCAGGGGTCTGTTGTGTGCATGTGTGTGTGTGTGTGTAGGAGGGTGCGTGTTCGATGTGTGTCAGTGTGCATCTGGCGAGCAGGTGTGTCTGTATGTATCGCTCGCATGCAAGTATTTAATATAACGGGAACGGGACAGGTTCCCGGGTGGTCATCGGGCTCTTCGTCTTCTTTTGCCCTTGTCTTGCCGCCCCTATGAGGACACTCTAGAGGGTCAGTCGCTTCGGTGGCGACCTACGGCCAGGCCGCTCCTGGCTTTCGTACGTCGTCCAATCTGCTAGAGACCGGGGACTTAGGAGTTACCCGCTTAGTGATTGGTGCTCAATTGCACTATGTATGTCTCAACTGCAGCGTGGATGGCCGGCCGTTAGAACTGTCGTAACCCGACCACCAATAACTGCAAGAATGCACATTAACAAGTAGACCAACGGGCCTTCCGAAATCAACTGCCTAAGCAGTATTTCGTAACGCCCAGAGTCCAATGCATGACCCCCTTAGAAGAAGAACACGTCAACAAAAAATAACCATATAAAAGGCCAAACAAAACAATTCGAGAAGCAGTCAGCCCCGAGTGATACGACCTTCACCACGGACCCACACCCGGTCCTAGTAGACGACCGACGACGACGTTCACTCTGCGTAAACGAAAGAAACAATTATAAGTATGAAATAAACTTACACGTCAACCGCACAACCGTGGACTGGATACTAATCCTTAAGTGAAGAAAGCCCAAAACAACAATAACGTGCTAGACTACAATCGGGTTCGCTCCGGCCAACCCAGTCGTCGCACAACAGAACTTTAAGCAGGCATGTCATTTCTCAGGGCTTACTGAGAGAATGTGAACGAGATTTCCATCTTCCAAGCCCAGTGACTGCCACTTCATTTGACACTTGTTTCCGTCGCGGTCCTAGCACTATGCATCTACGGCCTTGGTATTAGTTGCCAGACCCGATAGGGTCAGCCTAATTTAGATAAAGGCAAGATGCGTCTGTTTCCGTTTGACACATTGAGTGATCCGTCAAAAACACATTTTTTTGATTTATCAGGGATTTTCCTGGGACCACTCGGGAATAAAGCTACCCGCAGCTAGTTACCCACTAAAATATCTTAGCTTTTCTACTCGACGCGCGGAATCTTCGGGAACACGGTAATTATCCCTGACCGTCGACTCGGTTCCGAGAAGCGGAAGTTACCAGGGCGCCAGGTACCCCGAGGTACCACTCAGAAACGAACAAACAGGCTAATGCCGGACGCTAATTTTCCGCGGAACCGCAATCGGGTTTCCTCACACGGCAGCTCAATTTCGAGGATGGTAGAAAGGGCCGTGAATTCGACAGAAGACGCAACCAAGACAGACAGAGTTCAGCTTTGTACGAGGATTTATTCCTCAGCAGAAAGCGGTTCAATCAATGACTAGTGAGCGGTAAAACGGGCTTCGCTCACGGGCGTTACACAACGCCCGTGGGAAGCAAGATTCGAGAAGAACGAACTATTATAAAGAAATTGACCGACGCAAAACAGGAGCGAGTCTCAAACGACGAGACGAACGGGCGGGAAGAGCTAAGGTGGAAACAATCTCGATCAGCGCGAACTTACACTAGTGGACGGAACAGAGTGATTTGTTTCGAGAGCGGAAGCCCTCCAGGAAGGTCGTTAACGGAGACGCTGGCGTAGCGGCCACCGGCCGCCAATTCAAATCTCGACCAGCAACCCGACGACATCGTCCCGTTCGGCCCCACGAAATCGTACACCTGTACGCGCGACCTGCTCTTTTCAATAAAGTAGTGTTTACTCGGCCGATTGTCGCTTTTCTCTCCCGATCCTCGCGTTCTCCTCCGAAAGGACGTTCGTTGGAGTGGCCAGAGCGAACCCCGCTCTGCCAACGTCTCTCGCACGCCGCGGCCGAAGCCTCGAACGTTTCCGGCAAGGTACAAGCCGTGCTCAAGACCGAAGCCACAGATTCGTGTTTACTTCCCTCCGCATCTCTGATTTCGGCCGAGTGGGCCACTCTACGCAGTCCGGGCGCCAAGGCTCAAGGAGCCCCCGCAACACGATCGTACCCCTGCGCTGTGGAAGATCCGAGGGGCCGCTGCCGATGTGTTGCGCCAGAGCCCAAAGTTGCCTCTCGGTGTCCAAAAGGCAATGACCTACCATTGTAGCAATAGCATTTCAGAGGCATAAAACCAGCTACCGATGTTCCGATCAAGGTCTCGCCTTCCAAGTCTCAATCGGAACACATCAGTGGGAACCAGCGAGTTTCTCTGTATCTCTTATCAGTCCTTTGGTTATACCTTACCAATAAACGTTAAGTTTGGTTTAATCCCGGTGGATTCCAATCCTTAAAAACGCTACGAACTTGACTTCTCCCGATCCCGCTATCCGCTCTGCGCCGTTACCACGCAGGGCACAACAGATGGATCCTTCCTCCTGGACGCACCTGCCGTACTGCCCGGAGTCCCTACGGCTCGGCCAGTGCTGTGGTGGAACTCCATCGAGGGCTGCTGTCGTCCATAAGGGGGTCTCCACGTCGAGCCGGAGTCTCGTGGCTGCGGGTGGCGCCTTTAGAAGTGTTGCGTGTTCACGGGTTTATAAGGTCTGAAAGTGGGTAAATGTGCCCGTGGGGAGCTGAGCACCCTGTTCACGTAGGAGGGAAGTCTAAAAGAAATGTATGAAGGAATTGAATAATTATACTGAAATTAAGTTGGAAAATAAACTCAGTTATATTGAAAGAAATTAAGTTGCTGCAAGCGGGTGAGAAGGAGCCAATCCGGCGCTCGCTAGGGTCGATGCTGGCCCTTACGCAGTTCTATTGGTGCCCTTCCGTGGGACTTACTCCTTCTCTAAGGTTTCGCAGGCGCGCGCAGCAAAAGGGCCCTTTCTCCACTCTAGGCCCTACTCCTATCCTATAAATTTATGATTTATGATGATTGCTTCTCTCGAAAGCAGATCGACTGAACAGTACTTTCAGCCAACGCCCATATCACGCCGAAACCACCGGTTCTCGTCCGATCACCGAAGTTAAACGGGGTTGAGCGCGGTCAGTACTTGGATGGGTGACCGCCTGGGAACACCGCGTGCTGTTGGCGCTCTCTTTTTGCAAGTTTCAACTATTATCAACATTTTTTTAACATTGTAAAATTGCCATTCGTATTTTCTTTTTCAAGAGTCAAAGATAAATGTTATGTCATATGATTGTTCTTTTAAACAAACATAAAACCGTCGCACATGTAACTTGCTCAAGATATTTTGGAATTAGTGTGCTCCTTCAGGGTTGTAGAATAGGACCAAATTGTTGCAAACGCATTGCTGTCGGAGAGAAGGAAAGTCAAAGTGAACGCTGAAACTTACGAACTGATGACAGGTGCCCTTCCCGTGGGCTTTACTCCTTCCCTAACATTTAGGTGGCGCGTGCAACAGGAAGGTTCTCTCTCTACGTCCTACTCCTGCCCTAGGCTACGTGCGTTGAGCACAGGCGGGAAATGGCAGCGGGGTGGGAATCCCCGAGTCACGGAAAAACCCCGATGGGCACCTGACTGAGCGAAAGAGAAGGAAGCGGTGACGGTCTGGTTCAAAGAACAAATTTATTATGGGGCGCAATTGACTCCTCATGTTAAAAAGTTTCGAGGAGCCTCGGCATTCCAGTTTTTCTAAGCCATTGTATCATCATGTTTATTCCAGGCCTCGCTTTACTGCTTTGTAAGCGTATCCTTCGGGCCGCGGTCCGCGCTGGCTCCGGTGGACGCGCTCCAACCTCGCCGAGGCTCCTCCGAGGTCGCCTGAAAGGGGAGAAGGGAATCGGTTGGGCGCCAGGCCCTGTGCAATGGCCAAATTTCTCTAATTAAGTTCCCTTCGTCCGGGTGACTTCCTCCCGCTTGACCTCTCGGGCTCGGCTGCACTCGCCGATGTTCTCCTGGCTAGCTCGTTGATGGTAGAGTGGCGGAGTCTGTATGTCAGGGAGAAAGGAGCAGAGCAAACCCCCGCGGATGGGTGGCGAAGATGTTTATTGGGACGGGACGGCCAGAAACCCTACAGCCCTCACGCTCGCGTCCAAACGATCGGTGTTCGGACCCTCGGCTCTCCCGTAGCCGCTTTACAATTTAATGTTCACCCGGTCTCGTTGCGCTCGCCTCGCGCTCGCTAGATCGTAAGGCTCGAACACGCCAGTTGTAAACTCGCAACCAAAATCGTATTCGCAGCGGAGCTGCTCGCCTCGATGTTATGTGGCAGCCGATGGTATAGCCACGTAGCCGAAAAACCTAAAAGACCGGTCGAATTCCCAAAAACTACCATCCGGGGTTGACGGCCGCGACGCTCTTGGCTTTTGTACGCCTCACAATCTAGAGACGAGTATCTAAAAATGAACCGGGGACTTTGCGGCGACTTGAAGAGTCGCGCCAAGGGAGTAGCTGGCTAGTGACCGATGGTCACCCGCACTAGGGTTGTCTCTACAGGAGCGTAAACGGCCGGCACCGAGACCTACAGGTAACTTTAGGCAGGCAGATAATTCCACTGGGCTCACCTTCGCAGATGCTCTGCACGTTATTCGGATCTGTGCTCGGCGTCATCGCTCGGCTTCGGCTGGTGTCGGCGCTCGTCGGGCGCTCGGTTCAGCGGGTGACTCGGTCCGCTGGCTGCGCTCGCCTGACATCGGAGTGCTTGGTATCCTGTGGCTTCAATCTGAGTCGCTGGACTCACTGCTGCTGGTGACTTCCTCCTCGATGTGAACTTCTTGTGATGCGACCAGCATCACTTCATCTTCGATGTCTTCCATCCGTCCATCGTTGACCCAAAACTCGTCCTCGAGTTTGGTGGTGTGGCGGCAGTATCCCTCCCAATCGGCGGCTGATACTTGCGCTATGCCCTCTATGGCTGCATCGTACAATTCTGCTAGGGATAACGTTCCTGCGTTTCTATCCCTAACAGTGTTCTTTATCTTTTTTTTTTTTTTTTACATGGGGGAAATCCTCATGGATTCCCCGCCCCCTGAGGAAGGGGCGGGGATATGTCGGACTCTTACCGACTAAAACCCCCATGGTGGCCGGCCTCTGGGGCCATCCAGAGCGGGCTCTGGGAACTCTCGACGAACAACATCCAGAGCCCGCGCTGCTCGGCCCCTCGGCGCAACGCGCTATCTCCCGGGGGGGGGGCTGAATTGGGCCCCCCGGTACCTTGCACTTTGGCGACTAGGCGGGCCACACGCCTGGTCACCCCGCACCTGACCCTTGTTCTTGTAGGGGCCCCCGCTCCTCAACGGGAACCTCTCAAGGGCCGGTGGTATCTGCATGCGCGACGGGGATGTGGCTCCCCGCCGCGCACAAGGGCAGAAACGGACCCACCTTGCCTGGGTCCGCGAGGGCTTGGTACGGTCGCCCCGGCTAGAGCCTGTACGCCCCCCTCCGGAGTCGGCCGCCCCTCGCCCTAACCCTCCGCAGTCGACCGGGAGCGCCACGACGGTCCCGGTCACGCTCGGCGGCCTCCTGCGAGAGAACAGTCTCGCAGAAGGAGGCCACCGCCGTCCAATTCTCCTCGCCGCCGACCATCGCTTTGACGACGGCCGACGGCGAGAGATCCGGCCCTATTTGGCCGACCAGGACGGCACGCTCCGTCGCCCACGAGGGACACTCCTCGAGGGTGTGCTGAGCGCCATCCCGGTCGGCACCACAATGATGGCAGCGAGTGTCCTCCTCCTTGCCTATACGCGCCAGATACTCACCGAAACACCCATGTCCGGTGAGCATCTGGCACGTCCTGTAGGTGACGTCGTACCTCCTACCGCTATCCGCCCACTCAGCCAAGGAGGGGAGGATAGCCCCAACAGCCCTGCTGGCGGTGTGGCGCGGCTCGGATAGCCACGTGCTCCACCTGTCCAGCAAAGTCTGTCGGGCCTGGCACTTCAGGCCCGCGACCACTTCCGCCGTGACGGGTTCGCCCCTTCGCCGGAGGTCCGCCTGGCCGAGATACACCTCGACCAGGAACTGAGCCTCCATTACCCAGGGGGGAATACCCGCCACGGCGCTCGCCGCTGCACCGGAGATGGTGCGGTAGCCCCGGGCGACACGGATGGCCATGCGGCGGTGCAGCCGCTGGACAAGGCGACGGCACCGCGCGCTGGCCACCATACTGGTCACCCATACCGGGGCTCCATACATCAGTATGGACCGCACCACTCCGACATACAGCCGGCGAGCCCTTCCTCCTGGCCCTCTTACGTTGGGGAGCAACCGGCAAAGAGCGCCGGCGGCAGCCTCAACGCGGGGAGCCACTTGGTCGAAGTGGACCTCGAAGCGCCAGTGGCTGTCGAGGATAAGGCCGAGATATTTCATTTCGGACCTCACCTCGACCACGGCGTCACCCACAGAAAGCCCGACCCGAGGAGGTGGAGCTGCCCCCCCACGAGCACAGAACCAAATGGCCTGCGTTTTGTGGGGGGCCACCCTCAAGCCGAGCTCCTCAATAGATGCGGACACTCGCGCTAACAGTGTTCTTTATCTTCGCCCATGCTAACTCAATTGGATTGAGCTCGCACATGTACGGCGGTAAACGGAGTACCGTGTGACCCGCTTCTTTGAGAATCGTGTCAATTCGGTACTCCTTCTCTTGGCTCTTATTCCGCTCTATTATTTCATAGAGCTCGGCCTTTCTGTTTAGAGGCTCAAACTCGATATTATTCTTATCCAGCCACGCTACCATTTCGGATTTCAAGCCGCACTTCGTCGGCGGTTTATTTTCCCGTACCGAGTGGTACGGGGCGTTGTCCATTACAACAACGCTATTTGTGGGTAGATTCGGCATTAATTTTTCATTTAGCCATTTTTCGAAATTGGCGGAGTTCAGCTGTCCGTGGTAATCTCCGGTTGCTGTTCCGGCCTTAAAGACCAGTCCGGCACCATCGATAAACCAATCTTGGCTGCCCGCATGGACTATCACCAAGCGGTGTGATGAGCTGCTGTTTCTCAGAGTTCCGTTGAACTCATCACTCTACCAGCATTTAGAATGCGACATCGTGTTGTCCACCCAGGTCTCATCTAAATATATTATTTTTTTCCCCTCTTGCTGATGCCTTCTAATTGCCCGGATAAACTTTGTCCTCCAGGACACTATGTTCGGCCGTTCAATCAGAACTTTTCTTGTTGATTGGGTTTTCGCTGGGCGAAAACCCATATCGTGCAGCAGCCGCCGAAGGGTTTCGACCCCCCATGGGAAGGGAATCGCTTCTTGCACTGCCACCAGCAGCTTGGCTGTTGTTGGCATCTGACGACGCTCCAAATAGAAGTGGGTGATGAGGTCACGAATGGTCCGGCGGTCCTCTTCCGTCACGGTGGCGATGGCTTCCTTCCTAGGTCGCTTCTTCCCTGGTGATTTTAACAGTTCTTCGTCTGCAACGGCAGTACACTCCTTCCGGATGCGGATGAGGGTCCTCTCCGACACACCAACATAAAACGCAGCGCGTTTTGATGCTTGGGTGACGCCGAATGCGAACGCCCCATCCCGCGCCTCGTCCTCGCAGCGCTTAACGATACCGCGAACCATTTCACGAGCCTCGTGATGAATGGTTTGACCGCGTTTCCGTTTAAGCGCCATGATTCTGAAAACTCGAGTTGATCGAAAGAAAATAGACCACTTGAAAACACGCTACGCGTAACGAAGTCACTCGTTAGCGAATTACAAGTGGACTGGAACCTTGAAAATTTCCCTAACATCTTATATACTAAACCACCCAAACCGTAGTCGGTAGGAGGTGGATTGGTAGGAGGACGACAAGCTTACAGCTGCTAAATAGCAGCGGTATTCGGTTTTACAAGCGCACCGCAATTTAGAGCAGGCTATGCACTGGTTTCTCCCAGTAACCATTCCAAGCTTGCTTGGACATCGAAAAACAATAGCGAGTGATCCCTTTCGTTCGCTACCTGCCAGCGATCTTTCAATACTCGGCAATGCTGGCACCTCTGCCCCTTTCATTAGTAATGAACAGTAGCAGCAGAATTTCTCGTCTCTATTTCAGTTATATTTGAATTTGTTAATTTGTTCAAGATCATAAGTTAATTTGTTTATGTGTTCAAGATCATTTCGTTAAATTTCTAAATTTTGTTCAATGTCGAAATTAAGGGACGGTGTTGAGAAACAGTACTTGGTAATTTCGAATTATGGCGCTCAAACAGGACGGAAGAGTTTTGATATAATAAATGACGGGAAGCTCTTGTGTTCTGAATTGAAGCGACGAGAAAAAATGTTTTATTGATCAATACTTACTTTTGTTTAGTGTCTAGCGAACTGACGTGATTGTAATATTTCGTGTAAGTAAGTCTCTAAGTTGCCGTAATAATAACGGTAATAATAACAGTTGCCGTAATTATCCTTATGGATAATCGCAGTAGTAAAGGCTCACTAATTTTAATCTGTTTAAGTTTATGTCGAATTATTGAAATTAGCTTTCGTCTGCATAGGTTTTCTTGCAAGGACCAAAGGTTTCGCGCATCCACTCATTTGGAACGGGCGCAGTCGATCCTTCAGCGGTCTTTAAGGGTAGGAGGCAGTGTGCTAATTGAAAGTGGGCCCGGATTATCACCCGTTTTCGAAAGGTTTTGCTGGTGCCCTATATTAAGCGAAGGTTTCGCGCATCCACTCATTTGGAACGGGCGTGCCTTCATGAAATGCCATCAGGTATTGTGTTAGCGCACTCGTGCCCTCGTTGCCTACGATCATCACCGTAGGCAATCCCTTTGAAAGTCCGCATTCAATAGGTAAGCAGGTATCGCGCGAGCAGTGACACTTGACTGCCCGAAGCCCGGCGCCCCCGAGCAGTTGCGTTCCCCGGTTAATTGTTTTTATTCAATACTTGGAATCGCTTTGTCACCCTGGACGAGACAGTATTCGGTAAAGGAAAGTCCATGTTATATTTTGCAACCTGTCTTAGAGTGGCCAATCTGCTCCACGATTACTTTATTTACAAATTGAAAGTTTACTTAAATATCTTGTACTAAATGGAAAATCTGCGGGCCCTGAAAAAATGATAGCTATAAAGTTCGTTCCTTCCTCTGCCAAACAAGAAAGAACAACATCGATTCGACCAGCGGCTTTCGCAAAAAAAATTCTTCCGTAATAGTCTCATTTAGCGAAATGGCTAAAATGTCTAGCTTTGACGGTCTCTATTTGTTAACCAATTACCTATCACGGAAAATGAGAATATGACCTATACTATGTATCTGTTTTCTTATGGAGAACAACATGTGTGACTTTCATGAAAATCTGAAACGCCAGTAAAGTAATACGACCCGCTTGGCCAGGAATAACCCGTAACCCGTACGGTCTGTCACGAGTCTCAGTTTGGGGCACCTGAAGGAAACCGCGTTTATGGTTTTATTAGTGAACGTTTCGGTGACAGTGACTGAAGATATCGATCTAACAAGGTGGCAAGGTAAGTGAGAATCATAATACAACGCGTATACCCTTGGACGAACCCTGCCCATTGTTAATGAAGCAGGTACTCATTGAGTCAGTCATGCAGCGCGAGCTGCAACCTGCTATAAAAGAGCTTTGGATTACTTTATTGCAGTCTCGCCCGATCTACTTGGAACGCGGTCACTACAATCAAGTCATAAAATAGAGTTTCATGTATATCACTGACCGTATCATAAATGTTTTTCACTTCCGGGAAAAGATTGGCAGCGGAAGTCTCGGTATTGCTGGAAAAGTACTTTGGTACGGAGCACTTCTCGGCGAAACAGATTGTGACGGATTTGTATCTTTACATATCTATTTTCTCGACTGCAATGGTAAAAACACGCACGGGCAACGAAGGACACTCGGTCCTTCAATTACCAGCGTACCATTGTCAATTTAATCCAATCGAACTAATTTGGGCGCAGGTTAAAGGGAAAGTTGCTCGGAGGAATTCAACCTTCACCATGACGGATGTGGAGCGGCTTACAAGGGAAGCTGTGGATGAAATTACGCCGGACAATTGGAGAGCTGCCGTGCGTCATACCAAAAACATCATCGAGGATGCCTGGACGAAGGAAGGATTGGTGGAGGAAACAATGGAGTAATTTATAATCCGATTGCACCTGGACTCCAGCGAGGAATCATCTGGAGATTCGTCGGAGGAAGAGGAAGATCCACACAATGGAGCACAACCAATGGACGTGACGGACACTCCAGGGACATCGAGGGGAAGGAGCGTTAGCTTTGATCAAGAAATGGACGTGGATATGGAAGGGATAGGTCCCTTACCAGAATCATCCGATGATGAAGGTATGCAGTTATTCTACGTAAGCAATGTGCATTAATGTTTAGAAAACTGTTAACAAGATTCATTTACGCTCTTTCTTATTTTAGGTTGATACTTCCTGGGGTCAGTTATACTTAGCCGATGTATAACATTCCACGCACAAGACCACGTGCGGATTTCAGATTGCCGAATAAGGTAAAGAGGCACATATATGCACCTTTTGTTATTACTGAGAGAAACAAGTACTGCTCTGATTTTGTTTACAAGTGCAACTATAAATACTATTCCACGGAGCTATAGAAATGGGATGAAAGTAGAATAAATATCTGCCCAATATGTCGCATGTGTGTTATTAAACATATGTATAATGAGAATTATAGTCGGGCCGCTGAGAGAATGCGTCTGGAATTACCCTCTCCTGAGCGCAGTCACCGCTACTTCCCTTGACACTTGGGTGCGTCGCGGTCCTAGCACTATGCATCTATGGTCTTGCTATTGGTTGGCCGACCCAATAGGGTCAGCCTAACTTAGAAAAAGATAACCTGCGTCTGTCTCCGTTTGACACATTGAGCGATCCGGAAGCCAGGGTTGGGTGCCACTTTTCTGAAAACGGATCAGTTCTTTTGCATCAAATCGCCGATTTAAACTAAAATGACATACTATATTTACTGTGACTCTATATTATGATTTCTCAGAAATAAGGATTAATCGATACGTTATAAGGGTTGTTGTTTCCCTACATTTTTCAATATTTGTAAGGAGAAATGAGTTTACGCTACAGTTTGCAGATCATGTGTAAATTTCAGTTCCTTTTTCCGAACATTCCCTACCAGGTACGGCCTACCTGGTAAGGGTTAATCCAGGCCAAATGGGTCCTTTTACTTTACTGGCACCAGTCACTCTAAGCTGGGCATACACAGTCAGTTTTTCGTCAGTTTTCCATCATGCCCTGACTGACAGTTTTGAAAACTGACAGAAAAGTGAAAACTGAAGGTTCTTCAGTCAGGAACTGACGCTCGGGTTCACTATTTTACATACTTTTAGCTGACCCTGCTGACCAGATTCATTCAGAGTCTCAGTGAGGTCGCGTATGATCTCGCATATAATTATCCCAAACTGGCCAACGTAGGTAGAAAACTCAGTTGATGCCCTCGTCGGAAGGGTACTTCAGTCGGGGACTGACCGATCAAGCGTGCTTGATATTTTGTGCCCGGGCGAGCGCCAGAACGGCGAGGGCAGGTAGCAGCAGGGGGCAATAAAATTTGACAACTGGGGAACACGTGCTAATCCCACACCAAATGTACAGAATAACTGAATATCATTCACCGACCGCATCTACAAAAATGATTTCAATTAAATCCCTGCTTATCCGTGAGGTGTACTCATGATCGAACAAAACATAACCGAAATATGTCTGAGAGGCTATCAGGAGACTCGGTAGAGTCTTCCGCCAAGTAGTAGCTGTACGTATATCCCAGCGCGAGAGCCGATGCAACTTATCCCGAATTATAGCGGTTGTGGAGCTATCAATATGAAACTTAGCACCACGACAAGGGAGAATAGGTCAGAGAATGGGGCAATCCCTGGAGCATTGTCGCCGGGTGGAGCAGGTACCGACTTTTGTCAATTTGTACCCTCGGGCGACTAGCTCAATACCTGCTACGCTGCAAGAATGCTGCCGATACTACCTCTGCTTTGTATTCAGGTTGACATTAGCGTTTCCAATCCTATCGTAGGATAACCATAAAATCATAAACGTTGCTGTACCGCAATGGTTTTCCGTGTCTCTTGAAACTAGTATAATAAACTAAAGTAAAAACGCAGTCGTATCCCCAGTCAATTGCCGAAAGTATAAATACCTAGCAGAATCCCAAATCCCTGCAAATCCTCTGCATTCGCAGCTTATCGAGCGGCGGACATTTATTTTATAACACCACCTCGAGAGTCAGTGAGCATTAACTCTAAACCTACCGACTCTTTTTTCTATACCTGTACTTCCCCATTGAAAATGGTTAATTTGACCGGTAATTGGTAGGTTCAGTGTTAACAGCCTCCGAAAACACGGTTTCGATATTCCTTTTCGGCGCGGATTACCCAGGTAGCCGCCAAGAAAGACCATACCAATTGACGTGTAATAAAACATCTGGCGTGCAGCTGAAACGCGAATGCATCTTCCTTGAGGGTAGGGTGAGCGCACCCATCGGGGAATTCCGCACCTGAGCAGCCCCCAACAACCCCCGAGAATTCGACCCCACCTGAGTTCCACTAAACTCCACCCACAGCCCCCCGAAATCCTTCATCCTGGATTCTCATTTGCTAAAATCGCCTAATGAGTACACCCCTTCAACCAAAATATGTAGACGTGATTAGGCCTGACACCTAACGTGGAAAAAATCTTGACTTCCCGTGTTTCGGTCAAGGCTAATTATATGTCTCATTCTGAGTTCGGGAGTTGTGTGCGAAGTATCGAATTACATATTAGAAGATGGCAGAAAAGCGATCGAGTGCCCGTGTAGCCAAGGAAGTAGCGTAGAAATTCAACGAAGTTGAAGTCTTGACCGACTTCATTGGTTTATACCGGAGTTTTTCTGTGTTGTGGTCGGTAAAGCACACCGACTACATGAATAAATTTAAAAAGGACGAAGGCTACACTGCCTTGTTAGCCTTTTCAAGAAGATTTTATGAAGGCACCGACACCGATTTTGTAAAGAACAAGATCAATTCCTTGCGGACCGCCTACAGGAAGGAGTGGCAAAAAGTTCAGAACTCCAAAAGGTATGTCAGAAAAAATTGAACAAATAATACGCGAATCTTTAAAACAATGCAGTATGTAGAGACCCTTCTCCTCAACTAACGAACCATGTCCGTTCTCCAGATCGGGAATATCCACCGACGAGGTGTACCAGCCCAATCTCTGGTACTAGGGCCAATTGGAGTTCTTGAATGACTCAATAGCAACACGTCGCACATCTTGCAACGTCGGTCACCGCCCGCTGGTACCATCCGCTGACGACACCACTACGCACGAAGATACGCATGAGGATACGCATGAGGATGGTGAGGCGTTAACCGCGCAGGTAATTGGATTACATTTTTTAGATTCTCACATTATATTTACACTTCTCAGAGTTTTACAATATATTTACATTTTGCGGGCTGTTGACATCAGTACCGCCGGGCCACAGCCCCATCCTGCCACGGTACTTTTCCAGCGTTATTGAAATAAGTCATATATTCCTCCCTCACTCTTTTCGCCCTGTCGCTCGCATTCCTCGCTTGGCCACATTGCAAGCCGTCGAGAACAACGTGTTCGTCCTCCCGCGATGTAGATCCAGTACATTCCGCGCCGGATGTATACGTCGAACTGCACGTTCGCCTTAAAAAATTATGTAGGACGCAACACGCTCGCACAATCGCGTCAACTTTTTCAATATTCTGGGTGCCTATAGGCGTGTGCAATACGCGAAATCTATTTGTCATTATGCCAAATGCATTCTCGACAACTGTCCTCGCTCGCGACAACCGGTAGTAAATACCTTTTTTTGTTGATTCAAATCTCGCATGCATCACTCTTGGACTGACTTGCAACGACGACATTTCTTGTATTAACCTGAGTTCACAATATATTTGTACGTCGCATCTCTCAATTGAATCCCTGACGTGTCACACTTATTTCGGACACCCATCCACCAAGTTAAGGCTCCGCATAGTCTTACACTTTATTGTATGTTAAGTATCTCTGAATCATGACTTGGCCTTCGATTTTTCATCAATTTTAAATGAAGAAATCATTTTGTTGGTGGTTACGTGGCATTTTTTTACATTTTATTTATACTGCGCTCGGTGACGTACCAAAGTGTCAAGGGAAGTGGCAATCACTACAAGTGGGAGATGGAAATATCGTTCACATTTTGTCAGCGGGCCGATTATTAAAAAAAGCCTTAAAACTAAACTGGACAAACTCAAAAAACGATTATTCGCTCAACAAGAAGTTTGAAGCTTCGTTTCAGGATATTCTCGCTCCGTAGTTTTGGTATTAGGGATTGGAGAGATTTAGCAGAGGACCGCGGCAGAACCGCAAAGATTTTAAGCTCCACTCTAAGATCTACTGGTTCTACGGGTCCGGCATTACGGATAAACGGTTTCTAACGGTGCTTCTCGATCGTTGCGTAAATCGGAAAATTCATTTGCTCACTGGCTCGGCGTCTAGGATTATCGGGGTCACGATATTATAGGCGTTCGTGGCTGAAAAATCGGCACGGTTCTCAAGACGATCCTTGTGCATTCGCCACAACGCCCCGCGCGTGTGATGTAGTACGGCTCATTTCTCATGAATAGATCTTCAGCGTTTCCGAGTTCCAGTGGGCAAACCGACCGACAGGATTATTCCGATTCCTGAACCACCGAAATTTTGTTAGTTTTGTGTAAGCGTACTCATGAACTCGCTCACGATTCGGTCCTCCATAATCTCTCCAATCCCAGTACGACCAGCTCAAATTGTCTCGTTCAAGATTGACCTCCGTAAAGTTGGCCCCCGAATGTTAGAATTTTTCAATTTTTTTTATGGCAATCGTTTGACGGTTTCTAGTTTTTTGTAAAAATATAAAATAAGATTTAACGTCAAGTTAGCCCCCGTTATCCCACGTGTCACCTTGATTATGAGAAGATGCGTAGTTTGTCGGGTGGTATTTCCCGGAGAAAAAAGAGGTAGACCCAACTCGCACCAGGTCCTTTAAAACTGTATACACAGGGGTTTTAAGTATCTCGATTTGAAGTGTGGGTGCTCGAAAATAAATGTGACTCGTCAGGGATTCGAATACCAAAGTGTGGAACACAAATATATTTATCCGTCCAAAAACATTAAAATGTAAAAAAGCCAAGTAGCAGTTTGATTCCTACACAAAATTGAGATATAACCAAAAAGATAATAGATATCATACAAGAAAGCCAAGTTTTCATTCAAACATTCCTCGATTTAACTCGCATTCGCAATTAATATTAAATTAAAAACAAATTAGATATTAAGAATAAGAAAAAACTTGACGTGTGCGCGCTGCATTGCGAGGTAAAAAAACAATGGGAAATTGATTTAAATCTAATGCTGACTTTACTATAATTCGATTTCTTTAACCAGTTATTTAAGTGCGTTCGACGTGTATACATTTCTATTACGGTTGACGTGGTACATATGTATATATATGATTATACATATACAGTTCACCTCTGGAAAGAAGGCGCCTGGCTCTGATTTGCCGAAAAATTTGTCTCCACCTTCAATGTCCGGTACCTAGGAACGGAAAGAAAAGGTTTTATGATTAGCGAGCTCAAGTCTTGTTTCTATTGGCTAGTAGGAAACTGTGGGAGTGGACTGCAAATACTTATCTTTTTCTGACCTGCGGCGCGGTTAAGATTTTTCGGGCCCTCTCGGCGGGCGCGACCTTTCCGTGCGGCTCATAAAGCGATCCCTTACCGCTGGTTTTCTGCTGTAAGCGTTTTCCCCGGGCTGCGTTCCGCGCCGGCTCCGGTGGCCGCGCTCCAACTTCGCCGAGGCTTCTCCGAGGTCACCTGAAAGGCGCGAAGGGTATTGGTTGGGCGCCAGGCCCTAGACAGGGCCAAATTTCTATGTTTTAAGTTCCCTCGCCCGGATGTTGTCCTCCTGGTTGACCTCCCGGGCTCGGCGGCATTCGCTGGTGTCTCCCTGGCTGGCTCGGGTGGAGGGTAGAGCGGCGGAGTCTGGATGTCGGGAAGAAAGAAGCAGAGAAATCCACGACATCGTGCTGTCCACCCAGGTCTCATCTAAATATATTATATATTTGCCCTCTTGTCGATGCTTTCTGATTGCCCGGATAAACTTTGTCCTCCAGGACACTATGTTCGGCCGTTCAATTAGAACTTTTCTTGTCGATTGAGTTTTCGCCCAGCGAAAACCCATATCGTGCAGCAGCCGCCGAAGGGTTTCGAGCCCCCATGGGAAGGGAATCGCTTCTTGCACTGCCGCCACCGGAGGCAGTGTGCTAATTGAAAGTGGGCCCGGATTATCAGCCGTTTTCGAAAGGTTTTGCTGGTGCCCTATATTGAGCGAAGGTTTCGCCCAACCATTCATTTAGAACGGGAGCGCCTTCATGAAATGCCATCAGGTATTGTGTTAGCGCACTCGTGCCCTACTCGTGTCTGAATATGCCCAAATAATCTATCTTTAAGAAAGTCATCATCGAGGGGATTGGCTTTTCTATAGCAGGTATACCGCACGGTTCTTTTCTTTGACGCGCCTGAGTCTTGGGACTCCAATACCTGTTCCGTCATACGTCGCTCCCTTGCGTTGTCAGTCAAGCATAACATAGGCGTCTTTATAATTCCAGAGAATTTAAGTGAAGCGTGCGAAAAGTCGGGATTATACTATTGCCAAGCAAAAATTAAGTTAAAGTTTTTCCGTTAATAGAGCAATTATTTCACTCATTAAATTATATTAAAAACAGTTGAAAGTATTCATAGTTTAAAGCACTAAAAGTGCTAAAAGGTTATATACTGCTACTCATTCTATTCGGGATACATATCACTTTTAATATTTCATGGTTGTTATTATATTTTTGAATGATATTCAATATAAAAGTTATCTCAGTTTTACATTAACGAATTTGACAGATTGCTACGACTCCGCATTTATTTAAACCAAGTTCACTTAGGGAACAGTAATTTTTATTATTTTCTTGAGGCGAGGAAATATCGCACAATGATATTTGACCTGAGCCGAACACGATCCTTGCCAGGTATACGAAAGTCCAGGTCAAGGCCGTCGGGGGCTTCGTCCGAGGAAAGATGGAAAAGGCGGAGTTTTCCAGGCTTGTAAGGCGTAGCCTACCAGCCCACTCTTTCCGAATTCTAGAGCCAGGCGCCTTCTTTCCAGAGGCGGAGCTGTACATCGTGTTTCATCGCGATCGTTAGGTAAGCCACAGTTCTTTCGTTAGTTTCTCCCCCTTTCAATTCGTAACGTAAAACAGTCCTATTAGGGCTTTTTATCAGAGTTTTTTCTCGCTATATGGGCTTTTATTAGGTTTTTTATCAGTTTTTTTTCGGTATTAGGGCTTTTATTAAGGTGTGAAGGAACAACATCTTGGATCGCACTTCAAATTACTTCCAGAACATTCGGGAATCGGCGGAGAGCGATTCCGCTCCGATCCGAGCAGCCGCAGCTTGGATACCGCGTTGTTGATTGCGGTGTCGGCGGCTCGGTCTAGCTAGTCACGAGGGTCTATAAGAATCGCGATCGCGGATGCGCTCACCCTATTCCTACTGAATTCTCTTGGGGGAGGACGAGGTAAGACCACGGCCGCTCAAAAGAATGAGGAGAGGACGAAGCATTGCTATCGGGCACCTGGCAGCGCAAGAGAGTACATCCACGGGAAAGTACGATAGTCACACCGGGACGCTCCAAGGAAGGGAGAGTTCGGCTAAGAAGGCCGGACGCCCACGCGTTATAAAGTCGTTACTAAGTTACCGATGTAAAATCTTATAAACCTAGAACCATCTTAGTTCAATCCTTATTCTGTAATGAAATCTTGTTTTCAATCCTTGTTCCAATAAACTCTATTCTTGTTATTCCTAGAATCCTGTGTTCCAACTGATATTTCCGCCCATCCTAAACTAACACTCCTACAAAGGTTTTTTACAAGGGCTTTTTTTCGCTATTAGGTTTCTTTATCAGTTTTTTGGTGCTATTAGGGCTATTAATAGGTTTATTATCCGCAGACTTATCAGTAGATCCTAATAGGACCCTAATGTAGTATTTGGTAGTTAATCAATAAGCCACCGATATCTGTCGTGATTCACTACGTGTAGTGCTCATCCTGAATGTAGCATTCAAAAGTCAACCGCTGGCCGAACGAACTATTAACATAGCTTTACGTAGCGGTGGTAGGCTAGACTTTTATCAGCGCCTATTCGCAACATACACAAGCTTGCATATCTCGATATATTCTACACCCATACGGACGCATTTAATGGAAATAGCGGCAATGTTATTTGACTTGGTTATTCAATTCCCGCTATCAATTTCTCGGAAATTTAAGTTTTATAAACTCTATTACGCAGAAACGAAATGGTAAAAAAATCTGCAAAAATTTGTACGCATTCGTAGAATGTGGATGAAATCCAGGTTACTTTTTTTATAGGATTTTATAGAAAAGTTTAGCCGTGAAAGTTGCTAATGTGACTAACTGACGGACTTTGGCTATGTCGCACATGTTAAAAGTGCCAACTTTGAGGTTCATTATCTCAGAATCGGCGTGGTCAAGTCCAATAAAATTTGGCCAGCAGTTATAGAACCTTATAAAGATTGTTCTCTCAAAGTTGAAAGAAAATCTGCAGAAAACTGTTTTTTGATACAAACACCTTAATAGCATGTTTAACCTCAATAAAATGTTCGAATTGATCATCGCAAATTCAAAAGCCACCCAGATTTAATGAACAGCAGCATTAGTAAAGCTAAAAATGTGACCGACTTCGAAAAACTGACAGAGTTCCAAAAAGCTGAGAACTAAAAACTGACAGAGTCCCAAAAAACTGAAAAGTAAAAACTAAGCAGCACCAAAAATGCGCTAAAAAGTAAAAAATAACTCGTTGTTTTTATGGATACAGAAATTTGCAGTCATAATATGCGATTTTGGCAACCTTCTTTGGTAACCCATTAAGCCTAAATATGCTGCAACTTTTCGGAGGCGGCGCAAATATAAGTAAAATATTGTTGGCAATTATCTATCTTACCTGCGTAAGATAGATCTTTCGTACTCTCTCTCTCGATCTTTCTTTATCCCTATATATCCATCTGCCCAAGCACAGAGTGGCTTTAACGATTTCGGACTTTAATTCTGACTTTAATGATAGACGAAGACAAAATGATACACACAAGAATAACGATAGTTCTATTGCCTACAGTCTGTTCATGTATATGCGTATTTGTTAAATTAGCCTACATCTATGAGATATCAGAATTGTACGGAATTGTCGTATACCAGGGTAGTGAATGTTGACAATATTAGCATATTAGATAGGGTATACTTCGGCCGTTCAACTTGTACAGATTATGTATATAATCCACTTAGTAGTATAGACTGTGTATAAAGACCACGAGTATTTCGAAATTTCAGTGTCAGGGCTTCGTCATTTTTGTAATATTTTACTTATATTTGCGCCGCCTCCGAAAAGTTGCAGCATATTTAGGCTTAATGGGGTTGCCAAAGAAGGTTGCCAAAATCGCATATTATGACTGCAAATTTCTGTATCCATAAAAACAACAAATTATTTTTCACTTTTCAGCGCATTTTTGGTTCTGCTTAGTTTTTACTTTTCAGCTTTTTGGGATTCTGTTAGTTTTTAGTTTTCCGCTTTTTGGAACTCTGTCAGTTTTTAGTTTTCAGCTTTTTGGAACTCTGTCAGTTTTTCGAAGTCGATCACACTTTTTTTTAAATATATTTTTTTTATTTCATGATTTTTAGTATTGGAAATGAATAGAACCATGGTTCGAGGTTGATTTCATCTCGTATTTCATCGATGTAGTGGTGTACCAGTTATAGTCCAATAAATGTAGCCGATTTTGTGTGCATTGCGAAATTTATGCAAGAGCGAGTTCCTCGAGAACTTCCTCCATAAGGTAGTAAAAGTTTCATCCCGATCAATCAACCCGTCCCAAAGCTATTGCGAGACAGTCGAAAGTTCGGTTTTATGCAATAACAGTTGTTAATGTTACAGAATTTGGAAATATTTAGAACGAATCCATTCTGGCAACATCCACTGTGAGATAGAAAAGGTTTCATTCCGATTAGTCCATCCGTCGCAGAGATATCGACGGACAAACGAAATCTCAATAGTAGAAATTTCGGTTTTTATGCAATAACTATGGTCAACGTTAAACAATTTCCAGAAAATGTATAATTGGACCAAGCTGTGAATATCCTCTACATATAAGATAGGCAAGGGTTCATCAAGATCGGTTCATCCATCTCGGAAATATCGCCGGACAAACAAAATTTTAGTAGAAACGTGAAATCTGCGAAAAATTCCGTTTTTATGCAATCACAATGGTTAGTGTTAAACAATATCAAAAAAATTTATAATAGGACCAAACTATGAACTTCCTCTATAAGATAGGTAAGGTTTCACCCCGATCGGTCTACCCATCTCAGAGTTCTAACCGGACAAACATTAAAAAAAAATATATAGCGGTCGAATTGAGTACCTCCTCCTTTTCGAAGTCGGTAAAAATCCAGGTCTTCAGGAGGAAACTTCGCAATCTAGGTATGCGAATGATATTTTCTTATGTAGCCTAAAATTCCGCCTTGGTGCATCCTTTATCATTTTTAACACAATAAAACTACGCAATGATACTCAATAATGTACAAATACATTGATGGACAATCGAATATACAACCACATACAATTAATTTGAATATAAATAGTGAATACAGCAGAGCAGATAGAAGTAAAAACGAAATTAACCAATTAATGTAAATCACCAAAGCAATTACTCGAACAACAATTTTCAATTGACAAACATTTGGGCTGATACTGTACGTTTCAAGAGCAACATGGCGGCGGGCACGCTGGGGCTAAACAACTGGGTTGGGGACAACAATCTGGACCGCGGTTGTACCATTTCGCCGTCTACAATAAAAAGAACAGAAGTTAATATAAATTATCTTTAATGACAGTATTCTACCACCAAAAAATATGCTGATAGGTTTGCTCAGAAATTGAGTTTCCACTGCGTTTTTAAGTTTTATTGTTATGCTTTTAACACTAGAACTACTAAAACGACCGTGTGTGCAGAGAAAATAGGTAAAACAGGACATCATTCTGCATAAAAACCTACAGTGGATAAGAAAATGTACTAGCACACAGAGTCTTTTTGAAAAAAGTGTTCTTCAAGAAGAAAACGCTCCTGTCAAAATAGAAACAACATTTCGTTGAACAAGAAAATGTTCACGTTAAAAAGAATGAATTTCCTTACAGGAAACAGTTTTCTTTTTTTAAGAAAATTTATTTTAAAAGTCCTGAGTGTGACAATACTTTTTTTCCCATTGTCTAAGTACTGTAATTTATATACTATGAATGCATCAAAGAGAATGAGGGGGAATGGCGTTAATATAGAAAAAACAGCGTTTGCAATTAACCGTGTTAAGATATAGAAAAATGTGGATATTTTGAAAAACTAATCCAATTCAATTTAAATTGAGGAATAACGCCATTTAATTGACGTTAGTCGTCCCATCTTGCACCACACAAGGATGGAAAAGAAAGGAAAAAACTATCCCAAACTTATCCCAAAATGATTTACCGATTTATTATATTTTATAATTAAAATATTAGTCATTAAAATATGCGTTATTGGGAGTCCTTTATATTGCAATAAAAGAGAGACATTTTTGTAGAAAAAACCATGAATAATCAGTACTTGGAACAAAATAGCATTATAGTCATCTTGATTGTTTGGTAAATCTAGTGTTAAGAAACATAAGAATTGTAGTGATAAGTAAATTTAAAAAATGAAGAATAAAAAGATTACGCACTCCTTGCAGAGCGATACTTCGTCCGGGGTAGTAGTGAAGAGTTTCCGGATAAACTTCTTTGTAATTAGACCTCAACTGAATATCCGATGTCGAATTATACGTAATAAGCGGCCTGTTACAAGGAAACATCCATGGTGGTTTACATGCGTCAGGACTTGGTTTTACATGCCAGGCCTGAGGATCGTATCTGCAGTCATATTTGACGCACAGCATGGGTTTGCTGCCTCTCCTGTAAAATATTTGTCATTAGACATGAATAAAATTTTCTTGGGAGTAGCATAAAAATCAAATATCAGTAAAATTAAGCAAAGTAAATGAAGAAGAACAAAAATAGAAAATAATAAAAAGAAAGGAAAGAAATTATTTTTATGTTTGAAATAAAGAACATTAACTTATTGAAAGCGAATTCCACAACATAGAAAAATATTTATTAATTGCAGATGTGGCTGTGGATTATACATTTTTTAAGCTAGGTTTATATCATTCATGTAAAATAATCAACTTTCCTGAATTCAAGTCATAAATATCAAATAAAGTTACATGAATTTTTGAATACACATAACTAATTTAAAGTCAGTTTTAATGGCAATACTTGTGTTAAATATTCACAATCTTATTACACACTCATTTATGCAATTTGACTCGATAGAAAGAATAATGATTCAAGATAATTAAATAGTAAGAAATAACATTACGCACAGGCAGTCCATTTTAGCAAAGAGGCATTTTAGACGATTGAGTTCTTGTCCGGTGCTTCCCACTCTATTTGAGAATCCCCAATTGCCGATAGCTTCGGCGACGCCAGTGCCAAGCCCAGGCGAGTACTCCCAAAGGCATGGATATCCCGGTCCACAAGCCATTTTGACAAATATTTATAATAATGGTTGTATAAAAGTATTATAATCAATTAATTACTATTGCAATTATTATAAATAATTGTAATTATTTAGTTGTAACACAGTTATTAGTAATATAATAATTGCCGTTAATGCCGAAATTTGGAAACACAAAATTTAGCACTCATAGTTTCATAACCAAAACGGAGATGTTCATATTACAGCCGATTTGAGTCGGTTCAGACGCTTCTTGCCAAACAACTGAATAAAAAACATTTATTCATTTGGTAGAAAATTTAATATACCGTGTGCCTTAATATTATTAAACGCGTCTGAAAATATGAAAAATATGTGCCTGAAATGTTTCTTTGTGTTTGTGCAGCTTTCGGAATATTATACGTTAGTATAAGGTGTTAGGAAAATCTTGGGAGCTCGCGGTATAGTGACTCGCGAGTCCAAACACGAAACATACAAAGATTCTGCTACTTACACATAATGATAGATACGACAGAGTCTGCCAGAATATTTCGTGACAGGTACTGCTTTCTCTCTCTCACTTTCAACCTCCTGTACTGACCCAATCTTAAACGAGTCGTTGTGCCAAACAATCTGATTATGATTCGAGTACCAATTCTCGTGTAATGTACAAACGGTTACATTATGATGATTGCTCCATTCGAAAGCAGATCGGCTGAAGAATACTTTCAGCCAACGCCCATATCACACCGAAAGCACCGGTTCTCGTCCGATCACCGAAGTTAAACGGGGTTGAGCGCGGTCAGTACTTGGATGGGTGACCGCCTGGGAACACCGCGTGCTGTTGGCGCCCTCTTTTTACAAGTTTCAATTATTATTAACATTTTTTTAACATTGTAAAATTTCCATTCGTATTTTGTTAGATATTTTCAAGAATCAAAGGAAATGTTATGTTATATGATTGTTCTTTTAAACACGTATCTCCTATTGAAACCGACGCATATGCAACTTGCTCAAGATATTTTGGTATTAGTGTGCTTCTCCACAGTTGTTCAAATAGGTTCGTTACACAAAGATAACAATCAAAGCACCGTCGAGTTACTTACAAGAAATTTTATGCAGGTGTTAGGCATCCAAAAAAAGTCGACATGTATTTGTTTCAATATATGTATAAAGTTTCATTAAGATCCAAGTGTGCGGACTCGATGTGTTCCCTTGTTAATCACTTTCGCGCCATTGTTCATTAAAGACCAAACCTGACCCTATCCAGAACCGGTCGTCGGCTCGACAGAATTCTAATGTCGTTTACAGCTACGTGTGCAATCGAACACCACGCACACCGTATGTCTTATAACGTATGAACCTTTATTGAACCTGACACTACTGAACCTCTATGAAGTTACCCACTCATTTTTCAATTTTTATTACATTTGTTAGTTGTTTCCGGTTGTTCTAAGAATGTTTGCCTATTGAGAAAACCATTTTATTATCTCCAGTGCAGCTGATTTGGATTACTTTATGAGGGTGAACATCTGCCTGGTAAATATAACTACATTTCGAATTCCTTTCGTATACCTTCATGTTATAAAATGTTAAATAGGTGTAGGAATGCGCCCGTACGGCGGCCCACGTGGGGTTGTGCAGGGCACGCCTCCCCTTTAGGGAAAACCCAGGGTGTAATAAACCACCTCAACTTGACCGCGCTGACGCGGCGAGTGATCGGCGAGAGTGACCGTCGGCAACAAAAATTGGCCGATCTTAAATTTTGATTTTAAAAAAAGCAAGATGATGTTCGATGACGGAGTCAACGTATCGAAATGCAACTTTTCTCAAGTGGTCGCCAATTTGCGCTTGCATAGCATTAACACATATATCTTAATTATATCTAAGCATCTACTTGGCGCGTCTTTTCAATTTAAAAATGTTATGAGCCTACTGAGATTTGCATTGGTAGAGACCTCATCGTCTTTCCTTTTCGAACGCGCCTGCCAATGAACCCAACCTTGTCTCTTATATCAAAATTGGCGCGACTAAATTGCCGGGTTATATGATCTGAAGGTGTCTTCAGTGAACACTTTCAGGCTGAACCCAAGGCACTGTTGCGTGTTGACGGGTTCGAAAAGTCTGAAAAGTGGGTAAGTGTGCCCGTGGGGCGCTGAGCACCCTGCTCACGTAGGAGCGAAGTTTGAAATGTACGAAGGAGTTTTAAATAAATATACTGAAATTGAGTTTGAACATGAACTGAAATATATTGAGTATAGAAATTAAAGTTGCTGTCCAGAACAATATGTCTTAAGCGCTTGACTGCCCGAAACCGAAGTGACGTCTTATTCCACAAGTCGGAATCGACGACGTCTAAGAAAGCTCCCTTCTCCAAGCGGGTGAGGAGGAGCCAATCCGATGCTCGCTAGGGCCGACGCTGGCCCTTACGCAGTTCTATTGGTGCCCTTCCGTGGGACTTACTCCTTCTCTATGATTTCGCAGGCGCGCGCAGCAAAAGGACTCTCCCTCCACTCTAGGCCCTACTCCTGAACTAGGCTACGAGCGCTAGGTGCCAGCGAGAAATGGCGGCGAGGTGGGAATCGCCGAGCCGCGGAAATACCCTGCTGGGATCTTGACGGAGCGAGAGAGAAAGAAGAGCGACGGCCTGTTTCCGGGAAAGAATAATTTATGGGAGGCAATTGACTCCATGGTTTCGAAAGTTTCGAGGAGTCTCGATACTTGAGTTTTTCTGAGCCATTGTGTTAGGATTATCGAGGACTTTCTAAGAAGTTAAGACGTGACTTCTTAGCTATTGCCCATGTTTACTCCAGGCCTCGCTTCGCTGCTTTTCTCTTACAATAGCTCGACATCTGCGTGCCCGTTGTCGCATTCCTATTTACGAAATATTAAAGCGGAAATCCTACGTATTCGTACGATTCTTTATGCGTACTGAGTTTTAAAATTAAACTATCTGCCGCCTATTAAAAATGTCGGCGTTATCGACTAGAGGCTAAATTCAGAGCGCGAGAGAGGTCGGGATACGCAACAGCACATACTATAGTTCTTAGCGACCGTCGCAAAGTAGCGCCCGAACGAGAATCGCTCCGAGCAATAGCGCCGTCGCTTACAAGTGACTTTCGGCGCTAACTTAGCGACCGGCACTATCGATAGCGCCAGAACCAGAATCGCGCCCCTGATATGATTAGAAGCGCGAAACATATTTTTGTGTATAACTCGAAAATTAAAGCCAAACGGCGGATACTTATATAGGGAAAAATTACTCCAAATAGTGTGCCCTATAACATATTAAAAGCTCATTAAAGTCGGTGAGGTGTACCCTGTTCTATATAATTACGATATCTATATCTTTTTTGTTATTGTTATAAATGGCAGGTTAAGGAAGGACAGTGATCCAAATTGAGTGAAATAGAATGTAGAACATATTTTGTTACTAATACACTGTACAACGCTGCTGTCGCCAGGCACGTGCTTTTTCTACGGGGTCTCAGCGAAGAAGGAAGTGCTCTCCTTAGAAAGAGCGTGAGCTTTCCATTAGGAGACACAGAGAGACACTGTGTTACACAGCTGAGCACTGTGTTTTTTAGAGTTAGGTGTTAAATGGAACACTATACATACATACAGTTCAAAGAAAACGGTTTGTAGCATTTCTCGGTCACTATGAAACAACCGAACATCTGAAAGGTCTGAAATTTGGAATGGAACATCTGACATCAACTATGCGCTTCAAAATTAAGGATGGAATTTAAAATATTGGTAGTTTGGTGTGTCGACTCGCTTGAACACAACTTTTTCTTCTGTCTCGCCGTGTCCCGCAGTGTACTCCTGTGTCGTAAATGTTACACTGTATCCCGAACACAGTGTCACACACAGTGTCTCTCTGTGTCTAATTGGAAAGCACACAGCATGTGCCGGGTACACTTCATGTGAATAGACGGCGCTCCGCGTATCCGCTAAGTATCATGTTGAACGCGCCCTTTTTAATAGTTATATCTCATTTTTGTGAGGGATTCAAACTGCTACTTGGCGCATTTTTTTACATTTTAATTCTTTTTGACGGATATAGCTAATCAAGTGACTCTATAGCTATATAACTACTTGGTGTGAGACTCTAACGAGTCTCCTGATAATAATAATAATAGTAATAATAATAATCATAATCATAATTGGTGTACCCTGTATAATTGATGTACAATAATTGGTATATCACCTTGTACAGGGTGATGCGTATCCTATGAAAGCAACACTATCGTACACCACTTTTTGTGTGACGTTTAAATATTTTAGGTTATGTCCAATATACGTACGCAAAGAATATACCGAGTCTCCTGATAATAGTTATAATAATAATAATAATAATAATTGGTATGTCACCTCGTAGAGGGTGATGCATTTCCTATAAAAGCAGCACTGTCGTACACCACTTTTTGTCAGACGTTTACATATTTTAGGTTATGTCCAATATACGTACGCAAAGAATATACCGAGTCTCCTGATAATAGTAATAATAATAATAATAATAATTGGTATGTCACCTCGTAGAGGGTGATGCGTTTCCTATAAAAGCAGCACTGTCGTACACCACTTTTTGTCAGACGTTTAAATATTTTAGGTTATGTCCAATATACGTACGCAAAGAATATAATATTACATAATACATAGGATGTAAAAAAGATTTGGAAGACATTCGTATAATTAAAGTTGCTAGAAAATTTATAAGTATTGCTCTCGCATTCTGTACTCGATAGTATTCATGCGCGTGAGGAAACAAACGCGTCACCCTGTACATATGCCGCGCGGGGTTGCTAAGAAACCACCAAAGAAATACACAGTGCCAACAAACATGGATCCATTTCATTCTCAGGCTAAACAGCCATGTGCGCGGAAGGATTAGTATAAACAAGATTGTGTGATAATAGTGTAGTGAGGAAAACGTACTTAATCATTGTAATGAACCTTTCTAGTTAAATCTAGTATCTATTGGCTTTGGAACTATCATACAGGTGGGTAAAAAAAAGTGTTCGCTCATCCAATGTTTGTAGAATAAATCTTCTTAAAAGGGAAAACTCTTCTGTCTATAGAGAAATTTATTTTCTCTTAAAAAGAATACTTTCTTATTGAACAAAGTATAATTTTATACAGAAAGAAGAGTTTTTTCTATAAGAATTTTTTTTCATAAAAACAGGTTGTGCGAATACTTTGTTTACCCACTGTACACACTTCAAATATTAGTCTTTACACATTTCCTTTGGACTTGAAACATACTTTCGTGCAAACTTGCTTTGGGTTTAAAACTTACATCCATTAGAACTTCCTTATACATGTATAATATATTTAGAAAATTAGTTAGTGAAAGATCAGAACAAAAGTAGCATTGTTGTCTTCCAGGTAACTGTAATGTACAATATTGACAATGTGCCAGACTAAATCATTATTACTTTCCAGTGGATTGCACATTAACTACAATTAACAAGTGCAATATTATTACTAACCAATGAGCCAATTATTCCCATGTACACAAGTTTTCCAATAGCTCTTCCTGCAGAAGTACAACTTCCATTTCGAAAGTGCAACTTGTAAAACTTAAATGGAGAAGTACGTTATCACCGGTCAAATTGGAGAAGGAGCGCAAGGCGTGGTTTTAAAAGCGTACGACACTTCGAACGAAAGAGATGTTGCCCTGAAGAAAGTCTACACGAAACGGGTGAAAGATGGCGTACCGATATCCGTTCTGCGGGAGTTCAAGGCATTACAACAATTAAAACATCCTAATGTAAGTTTTTTCGCATTTTTTTGAATTATATTAAACGCATACCAGTTCCAGAATCGTTGAACTAATACTGTAAAGAAAACAATACTTTTTTTTTGTATGAATGAAGCATTTACATAGACTTTAGAATATATTTTCGTAACGAAGAAGACACTTTCCTAAGAAGAAATACATTTTCTTCAAGAAGGCTGTTTTATTTTTTATTTTTTATAACATATCAACTATATTATTTGCCTTTTTCGTATCTCAAAGCCTTTTGTATTTTTGCCCTCTTTGTCTTCTTTAGATTTCTTACCCAATTTACCATTCTTTTGTAATATCTCGTTTCTACTATATCCTCTAATCTTTCGTTTTTTTTTGTTTTTAATGACGCGAAACGCACATCCTACTTTTGTAACATACTAGCTGTTCTTTTCGACTTCGCTCGAATAGAATTCAAAGAATAATTCAAAGAATAAGATTATTTATTAGTAGAAATAAATATAAATAATATACATGATCATCTATCTTTTGCAGATTTTTCTTCGATTTAAATCAGTTTCTAAATTTTGCGTAATTTTCTTTTTTATTTTAAATGTATTAAGTTTCAAGCATTTAATTAATCATCGGTTTTAATTTGTCATATCCTATTTGAAGTATGTACTAGTAAACAACGTGTTTTTTCACATGCAGGTGATAGAATTGTTGGACGCCTTTCCAGTGGGATTTGACTTTATCATGGTTTTCGAATACATGCCTTCCGGCTTGTGGGAAGTGATAAAGGACAATGATATTTTGCTAAATACACCACAAATAAAAATATATATGAAGATGTTGCTGGAAGGTGTGGCTTACATTCACGGGAAGAACATAATGCACAGGGTAAGACTGTTTTTGAGGTTAGAGGTTTTATTCTCCGTGGTGGATCACACACGTTCGAGGAAATAATAATGCTGTATACTCTTTTGCTTGGTTGAATGACAATAATGATAATTAAATGTATTTTCACAATACGTGGTACATACACTTTCTCCTCTTACAGTCTTATAACGATCCTAAAGATAGTTCTCGCTTCCTTCTTTTCTTCTGTGGTCACGTGATTTCCTTGATGAGGAGCTGAAGTCTCCTGATGCACTTGGCATCCGCTTTAGTCTGACGCCGAATTACATAAAGCTATATAGTTCTGACCTTTCTCAACAGATTTAATGAGTAATGATTAGAAATTGAGCAGTTTCAAATACTTTATTAAATAAAATTAAACATAATCGTTGGAAACGGATGACTTGAATTTTGTACTTTGTGGAGACAAGATTTTTATTTTACGTTATGATTTAATAATCTTCATACAATATGTTTGGTTTTAGACATATTTAGTGTATTTGATTTTGTAATTATATAGTTTTGTTGCAATGTCTTTGTTTATGCTTTTCTGTGACATAGTAAATATAGAAGAGACCGCTTTTGAAAATGGGCTCTAACAATAACTTAGAAATATATTACGAATTGTCATTTTATATTCAACACAATAATATAATTATGAAACATGAATTCAGTAGGATTTGATTGAAGTTAGCGGGGAATGTAACAACAATGGCATTATTTCCTACAATTTGTTATAGAATTAAAGAAAATTATAGAATAATATTAAGAATTACAAATGATCAATATAATGGAATTTAATTTAAGTTCCTAGTAAATTTATTAGTGGTTCCAGACTGTAGTTTATTTTTTTGTAAATAATTTTTCATATAAATGACAAATTTCTAAAATATAATTATGAAATTAATTAGGAATATTTTTTAAATTTGCAATATAGGATTTGAAGCCTGCGAACCTCCTAATAAACGAAAATGGTATTCTAAAAATCGCAGACTTTGGCTTGAGTCGTTTGGCATGGGACGACGTAGCTAAGCCATATTCGCATCAAGTTGCTACCAGATGGTACCGGGCACCCGAATTACTGTATGGAGCAAGATACTACACTGCCTCAATTGATATGTGGTCTGTTGGCTGCATTTTTGGAGAACTGTTAAACAAATGGCCTTTGTTTCCAGTAAGATATACGGCAAACCTCCTATACGCTATTTTCTTCCTGAAGTATTGAATAATATAATTTGCTTTGTTGTACATTTTGTATTGCAATTTTTTTCCTAATGAATGCTTGAGGAATCCGAGGAATCTTTACAGATATCGTAATCAAGTTTTTTTAGTATAAAAAAGGAAAAACTAATTATTCACTTTGTAGGATTTTATTTAGAAAAGTATTTAAATAAAAAATGTCGAGTGACTTTTAGTATTTAGTGGAAAGATGCTTTGCGCTTTTTTAGGTTATGTCGCCGTTAGAGAAACGGCGAAGAACTTTTTGTTGGCTGGTGTTGTTGAATCTTTTGATATTATCCGTACTAATATTTTGTCCATCTATTATCAGTATATCGATTATTACTAGCAACAGAAATATTACAAAATTCTAACAAGGGACACTATCAAACTTGAACACGCTGATTTTAATGAAATTGTTGCAGATTTTTTGTAGTGGCCAAGATTCAATTTGAAGGGGTGAAAACAATCAGAGTTAAGAGTGTAAATTGAAAAATCCTTATATTATGAAAAATGTTGCAGATAGAATCAAAAGCTTTTATAGAAATTTCCCTATCTTTTTGCGAAAAATGAAGTTAAGTTAATTTTTTGCAATTCAAGACGTATGGCGTATTTCTTCTTAGAGGGTACATCGTCGAAATAAATTGCATAAAAATGTAAAACCTGAAATTTGTTATGATTTTTACAAAAATTTATCAAGTTAACTTTTCTCGCGAAAAGATAGGTAAATTTCACTAAAAGCTTTTGGTTATATCGGCAACCGTTTCCAAGATACAAGCACTTTTCGATTTACAATTTCAATTCTGATGATTTTCCACTCCTTCAGACAGAATCATGGCTACTAAAAAAATTGTACTGCATCTTTTGATGGTACCAACCTTCAGTACAAATTTCAGTACAAAAAATCCCCCTAACAGGTTTTTTTGCTTGTCCAGCGACGACATAACTTTATTTTGAAAATTCCAAAGAACAGTTTACATTATCAAAGTCTAAATAAATCATTTTTTTCTCCATTAGTTCATATAAATTTTCGGGAACACGAAAAAGTAAAATGTCATATACCTGTCTTATACTAAATGTTCGAAGTGGTCCCAAAATTGTTTACGCAGGGAGAAACCGACATCGAACAATTAGCAATCGTGTTGAGATACTTGGGTACACCTACCGTGGAAGTTTGGCCAGATTTGGATAGTCTACCCGATTACAACAAGATTACATTCCCCTACAACAAAGGTGTCACATGGGACAGCATCGTCGAAGACGCTGAACCAGAAGCGGTGGATCTCATCAGCCACATTCTCGTCTATAATTCTTCGAAACGTCTAACTGCCTCCGAGGTAGAAATCAATTCGAATTCGGTAGAACAATTTAAATCTCGAATCACGCGCTGTACTGTTGCTGTTTTTTTACCATTTTGCCTGTCATTTTTACCTACCGCAATTTTTTTTTAATCGGGTACATTTTAAAAGGGTTAATAAGGAATTTGTTATTATTGTTTCTTCGAAATACTGTGGTAAATGTTGTATTAGATTTTGGTAAACATATTATATTATTTATGTCGTCGTTCTATTTGTCGAGGGAAATTTTCAGTGGAGGATTTGGTAGAAGCCCGTGGAATCATTATTACATTCATTGTAGATTTAACTTTAAGTAAACTTTAATCAGAATAACACATTATTGACCGTGTGTAGTTTTGCGAACGGTAGGAATGAACTGACGATTTTGAACAGTGGCTGTTTAACGAAAGAAAACAAAGAGGAATCGAAACGTGTCCCGCCTGGGTTATTCCATGCCAAATCGATCACTTATTTCCCGTACCATTTTGTATCTTAATGAAAATTCGTGATCCTGTTTTCTATGCCAGATTAAGGGGGGTTTAAGTGATCATTTGCCGAAATTCGAATTTCGGCGGAAAGTACTCTGGTATAGAAAATACAGTCACAAATTTTCATTAAAATACAAAATGGTGCTGGGAATGTGTACCGATTTGGCATGGAGTGATCCGTTTGCATATATTTACAATAATATTGTCATGTTGCGATCGTTGCAGAAGTTTGGTAAAAATGACCCGGCATATGTCGAACGAGAATTAAATTCATCTTACCAATCTTCGAGCGAGTTTTAGAAGAATCAGTATTAAAAATTATGTTTCAGGCACTACAGCACACATATTTCTACACAAAGCCATACCCCTCATTGGACAATGTAATAAAGATACCAAGCAATCATAAGAACCAAGTAAAACCGAAGGAAATAGACACTCATACGAAGCCAACGGTACTGTTCAAGAATTTATTGGCTATTGCGTAACACGCTTAGGAAAATGTGTAAACTTGTGTGTAAACTGAAGGTAAACGTGTGATGAAAAATTATGTATGCGTTTGAAGTGCGGACAGATGATATTCTTTATAATGTAAAATAAATCTGTCCCTGCTTCTTTGTCCTTTGTACGTCAGGAGGGAGCACTTGACTCTTCCTTCTTCTTCGAGCACGGTTGCCAAATTATAAGTCGAGCCACTGAGAGAATAAACGTGAGATTTCCCTCATCCAAGCGCAGTCACTGCCACTTCCCATGACACTTGGGTGCGTCGCGGTCCTTTATAATTCTCATTATACATATGTTTAATAACACACATGCGACATATTGGGCAGATTTTTATTCTACTTTCATTCCATTTCTATAGCTCCGTGGAATAGTATTTATAGTTGCACTTGTAAACAAAATCAGAGCAGTACTTGTTTCTCTCAGTAATAACAAAAGGTGCATATATGTGCCTCTTTACCTTATTCGGCAATCTGAAATCCGCACGTGGTCTTGTGCGTGAAATGTTATACATCGGCAAAGTATAACTGGCCCCAGGAAGTATCAACCTAAAATAAGAAAGAGCGTAAATGAATCTTGTTAACAGTTTTCTAAACATTAATGCACATTGCTTACGTAGAATAACTGCATACCTTCATCATCGGATGATTCTGGTAAGGGACCTATCCCTTCCATATCCACGTCCATTTCTTGATCAAAGCTAACGCTCCTTCCCCTTGATGTCCCTGGAGTGTCCGTCACGTCCATTGGTTGTGCTCCATTGTGTGGATCTTCCTCTTCCTCCGACGAATCTCCAGATGATTCCTCGCTGGAGTCCAGGTGCAATCGGATTATAAATTCCTCCATTGTTTCCTCCACCAATCCTTCCTTCGTCCAGGCATCCTCGATGATGTTTTTGGTATGACGCACGGCAGCTCTCCAATTGTCCGGCGTAATTTCATCCACAGCTTCCCTTGTAAGCCGCTCCACATCCGTCATGGTGAAGGTTGAATTTCTCCGAGCAACTTTCCCTTTAACCTGCGCCTAAATTAGTTCGATTGGATTAAATTGGCAATGGTAAGGGGGTAGACGAAGGACCGAGTGTCCCTGCTCGCGAGCGATCATATCGAGATCGTACTTTCTTAACCCGGTTCTATGCTGCTTTACTATTTCTAGCAATTCAGCTTTTTTTAAACCCGTCCCGAAATTAATGTTATTATTTTCGAGCCACTCAACGATGATGTCTTTACGCGAAGCTACAGTTGGGGCTTTATTTCGGATTACCGAGTGATAGGGCGCGTTGTCCATCACTATTGTCGATTGGGGAGGAATGTTCGTTAGCAATTTCAGAAACCACTCTTTGAATGTTGCGGCATTCATGTCGTCGTGGTAATCGCCGGTTTTTCGCGACCGAAATAAAAGTAAGGAATGCGGTATAAAACCGCTTGCCGTTCCCGCATGAGTTAAAATTAATCGCCCGCCTTTGCCGGTCGGCTCCTTCCGCGAACTCTTCCGCGAACTGTCGCTCCACGACCGCGTTACCGTATGGCCCACGTTGACCCACGTTTCATCGAGAAACACGAGTTTCTCGATGTCGAGTTGCCGAACCTGGCGCAAAAAAAAAGCAACGCATGCTTACAATGTCGGTCCTCTCCATTAAAAATTTGCGATTATTGATCTTACCCCACGAAAACCCGATTTTATTTAGGACAGAAGACAACGATGTCTACCCCCCCTCAAACAACCCTACCTCGCGCAACGACACTAAAAGTTTCCCCCGAGTTGGAAGTTCCTTTTTGCTATAATAGGTGTAAATATGCTCCCTAATCGCGCTTTCATTGTATACTTCCGGTATACTCTTCGAAGCACGTCGCGGTCTCTTCTTGCCCGGAGTCGAGAATTGTCCCCGCGGCAACTCTTTCTTCCACTTTATTTACGTTCACGAGTGGCCCATTATTAGCTTTCTCCCGAGTAAAATATTCGCGTAGCCGAAACGCAAACAACCGCGTCTGCGACCGAAGGGAGGTACCCTTGCCCGTACGTGTTTTTGCCATTGAAGTCGAGAAAATAGATATGTAAAGATACAAATCCGTCACAATCTGTTTCGCCGAGAAGTTGTCCGTGCCGAAGTATCGAAGGACTGAAGATTTGAAAACATAATCGATCTATATATAAGCCTTTTCCAACATCCCCTCCTACCAATTTTCCAGCAATACCGAGACTTCCGCTGCCAATCTTTTCCCGGAAGTCAAAAACATTTATGATACGGTCAGTGATATACATGAAACTCTATTTTATGACTTGATTGTAGTGACCGCGTTCCAAGTAGATCGGGCGAGACTGCAATAAAGTAATCCAAACCTCTTTTATAGCAGGTTGCGCTGCATAACTGACTCAATGAGTACCTGCCTCATTAACAATGGACAGGGTTCATCCAAGGGTATACGCGTTGTATTATGATTCTCACTTACCTTGCCACCTTGTTAGATCGATATCTTCATTCACTGTCACCGAAACGTTCACTAATAAAACCATAAACGCGGTTTCCTTCAGGTCTCCCACACTGAGACTGGCATTTCAGATTTTCATGAAAGTCACACATGTTGTTCTCCATAAGAAAACAGATACATAGTATAGGTCATATTCTCATTTTCCGTGAAAGGTAATTGTTCAACAAATAGAGACCGTCAAAGCTAGACATTTTAGCCATTTCGCTAAATGAGACCGTTACGGAAGAATTTTTTCCGCTGGAAGCCGCTGGTCGAACCGATGTTGTTCTTTCTTGTTTGGCACAGGAAGGAACAAACTTTATAGCTATCATTTTTTCAGGGCCCGCAGATTTTCCATTTAGTACAAGATATTTAACACGTTGACTGCCGTGTCACCCGAATACGGGTGACGTAGCCTGATGAGAACTTTGTATTCGGGTGACAGCAAAAGTTCTCATCAGGCCACGTCACCCGTATTCGGGTGACACGGCAGTCAACGTGTTAAGTAAAGTTTCAATTTGTAAATAAAGTAATCGTGGGGTAGATTGGCCACTCTTAAACAAGTTGCAAAATATAACATGGACTTTCCTTTACCGAATACTGTCTCGTCCAGGGTGGCAAAGCGATCCCAAGTATTGAATAAAAACAATTAACCGGGGAACGCAACTGCTCGGGCGCGCCGCGCTTCGGGCACTTAAGCGTCACTGCTCGCGCGATACCTGCTTACCTATTCAATGCGGACTTTCAAAGGGATTACCTACGGTGATGATCGACTTTGAGCAAGGCAAGGTAAAATTAAAATATTTTATGATAGGCTTTTGGCGGTCTGAAGCCCGGGAAACACAGAGAGTTTGTTTACAGGTGCAACTATAAATACCATTCCACGGAGCTCTAAAAAGGGGATGAAAGTAGAATAAAAATTTGCCCAATATGTTGCATGTGTGTTATTAAACATATGTATAATGAGAATTAGACTCACTCTCTATGTTAAGAAAGGGAACAGATGGCGGGTCTCCGTCTCACTTCAAATCTCAAACATAGGCGCATAGCGTGGCTACAAGGCGTGTACAATGTGTAGGTAGAAAGCGCGTGAGGGGAAGTCAGGTTACGGAACTCCCGAAACGTAACTGGAGAGGGTAAAGTCCCGGCCGGGTCCGCCTGGCTACCCTCCCTCGCCGCGTTCATTCTCTCAGCGGCTCGACTTATAGGTGGGGGTTCGGTGGCGGGGCAATGCTAGGGTTATGGGAAATGTAAGGAAATCCTACCGATTCTGGCAAGCTTTTATCTTCGAATCGCCGAGAGTGACGAATACAGTACAGTAGAGACTAATTCTGATGAGGTGCGTTTTGGGATGGAGCGGTGGATCTGAAGTTACTGCGAAAGGTGCTACATACCCAGACAGCACGAAGTCCGCTTTAACTTCGCTTAAAGCGCGCTCTGTTTGGAATTGGTAGAGTTTTTGGGAACCCCAAAAGTTCACTGAAAGGCCGCTTAAAGGCCGCTGGAAGTTTACTTATATCCGCATATAAGTGACGTTATGGAGTCCAAAAGAAGCTGAATTAAAGCGGACTTCTAAAAGCTGAGTTAAAGCGGACTTTTAAAAACCGAATTAAAGCGGACGTTTTAAAGGCAGCTTCAGGCTACCATTCAAGAGCGGTATAAATGGTGACTTTTTAGGGCTTCGTCCACGGGCGTTACTCAGCGCCCGTGAAGAGCAGGATACAAAAGAAGCAAACTTTGGAACTACGTGAACCGATACAAAACGGAATCGAGTCTCGAACGGCGAGACGAACGAACGCAAGAGTAGAGTTGGATAATACAATCTCGATCGCGTGAACTTATTCTAACGGACGGATGGAAGCGATCCGTTTCGAGAGCAGGAACCCTCCAGGAAGGTCGCTAATGTAGACTCTAAAGACAACGGGAACCTTACAGTGCGTTAAGCGATGGTTTGGAGAAGCACAAGACGAACGTTTACAAAATCGGACCAGGACAATCCCCTGGTCGATTCTTACGTATGAGAGATGCCCGGAGGCTTGGCTTACCAAACGGAAGTAGAAGAGAGCTTCGGAATATCACACACTGGTTCGGAAAGGCTAATCACTCTAACGGCTCGAAAACGAATGCCCGCTCCTTTCGCGTGCGGGGCTTTAAAAGATTTCTGTTTACTTCCCCCGGCGCCCCTGCTTTCGGCCGTATGGGCCACCCTACGCAGTCCGGGCGCCAAGACTCGGGGAGCCCCGCAACAGGGCCGTACCCCTGCACTGTGGCAGATCCGAGTGGCCGCTGCCGATGGATCCTTCCTCCTGGACGCGCCTGCCCTACCGCCCGGAGTCCCTACAGCTTGGCCAGTGTTGTGGTGGAACTCCATCGAGGGCAGCTGTCGTCCTTAAGGGGGTCTCCACGTCGAGCCGGAGCCTCGTGGCTGCGGGTGGCGTCGTGGAAGATGTTCCTCGGGGGGCCGGTGGTGGTGTTTCGTCCCTGCCCAACGGTGTTGGATGGCTCACGCGAAATTCAAACGACAGTTAGAAACGGAACAGTTCTTTTGGCCGTTAGCGGAATCGGTATGACCTTCTCTGGAGGCGATATTTATTTTCCCTATCGGGTGACCGCGCGTAACCTTCCGGTCTTATGTTTGGTCAGGAAGGTCGTTTTCGTTACACAATGAAGATAACATACCTCATGTTTGCTCGTTCCACAATATTAAAACGCGCACACACTAAATGCAACTCTCACACACGCTAACTTTAGAGAAATTACCTACTACAAGTTGTTTCTCCAAGCTCACTGTTCGTACTGTGACGATCCAGCGGGAACCGCTTCCCTCCCTCCGTGGCCGGCAGGTCATAATCGTTTCTTCGTTGGTCAACCCATCGAGCGGTCGAAAAACAAATCTTTCGCCCCTTCCTTTTTCAGTTCAAATTTTAATTTCATCGTGTAAAATTATCGCAATTAGCACAATAGTCTGGACGACTTAAAAAAACTCCTTTTCCTGAATATTTGCGGTCTTTCTAACTTCTATGATACGTGAGCTGTTTTTCAACAATATTAGAATCTCGAAAACCGATGAGAGCTGAAGTTTATAGCACTGTTGAAAAGTATACCATACAATATCCCCGATTTGCGCTTGCATAGCATTAACACACAAGTATCTTAATTATATCTAAGCATCTACTTGGCGCTTCTTTTCAATTTAAAAATTGTATAAGGCTGCTGAGATTTGCATTGGTAAAGACTATTCCTCACCGTCTTTCCTTTTCGAACGCGCTTGCCAATGAATCCAACATTGTCTCTTATATCAAAATTGGCGCGACTAAATTGCCGGGTTATATGATCTGAAGGTGTCTTCAGTGAACACCTTCAGACTGAACCCAAGGCACATACTATAGTTCTTAGCGACCGTCGCAAAGTAGCGCCGGAACGAGAATCGCTCCGAGCAATAGCGCCGTCGCTTACAAGCGACCTTCGGCGCTAACTTAGCGACCGGCGCTATCTATAGTGTTGCGTGTTCACTGGGATCGGCCAGCAAGCCTGCAGGACGATCGGCCGGGTCCCGGCAAGCAGCCTGCAGGACGGCCGCTCTGGTCCTAGCGAGAAAAAGGGCGTCGCACGTACTGCACACTATGTATGCACGTACAGGATGACTCACTTGCCTTTGAATCATCCCCTTCACACTCGAGTTCCAATTATTTCCATAATTGGTACAATTTGATATTATAAATAAATGTCAACGTGCGGAAAAAACTCGGTAAATATTCCTTTATATTAAATTTACTCAACACCGTATAATCATACCATTTTCAACGGCGTATGTTCATCATTGGCGATTAAAAGGCAAGCGAATCACCCTGTACGTACTTACATGTGTACTTACAAGTACGTATATTTACCGCATCCCTAGTCTTCTATAAAACATAACAAAGTATTATGCAGTTCCGCAACTTGCTGAAGAACTTGCCGAGGGTTCGTCGACGAAGTCGCTCGCGTCCGGGTTCATCGGGACGGTATCGTCCGATTCCGGGGACGACTCCCCCACTTGCGGCGGTTCCACGATGTTTGAGATACGATGGCCGTGGTGCCCCATGAACGGCCGCAGAAATTGAAGCTCACGCTCGTATCTTACGGGCGCGAGAGTGGAACCACCCTGGCCGCTCCTGGTCTCCCTCTTTTTGAGGCTCCGCCTGTACGAGTCGCGGACCTGGTTCCACCTACGTTTTAGGTCATCGCCTGGAAGAACACGATTTTATTATAATAAACTGTCAGCAGAACGAGAGCTTGTCAAAGATAGGAGTGCTGTCGCAGACCACGCAAAATTATGCGTCGTTTGAGACGGCACTCAAGAAAGGAAAGCAAGAGAAATAAGAGCAGTGATAGTAAGGAAATATGAGAGGGAATTAGGACAGAGTGGGTGGCTATAGCGTGGCTATACTGAATGAATTATGGAAAAAACTTACTCGGTGTCGCCAATCGTTCGCCGATTTCCTGCCAAGCATTTTGCTTCCGCAAATGATTGGCGTAATCAGGTCGCCGTGCATCGTATAATTCAGGGTACTCCTGTACCAACAGAATCAAAGATTCGTCGCTCGGCATAACTGTCTTTTCACTACTTATTTTCTTAACTTCAAAATCTGCACCTCCGTCACCCTTCACTCTCAAACCAGAAATGATTCTTGCTGACTTCTGGCGAAAAAGTTTTCCCGAAAGGCTTCGTACTCGGGAGTTAATTGCATGCAATTTAAAACACGTGGAGGAGTCGAGACTCGGAGAAGACCCCTACCTCTACGCCCGACTCTATGCCCATTGTGAGTTTGTGCGTTCGAGGTACCGTCTTTCCCATGTGGTAGAAATAATTGCCGATCGCTAACATTTTCAAAAATCAGTGCCGCATAATGTCAAATCTCATCGATTTTATTTATATGAGAATTCAGCACACGAAGAGTACGCCAAGTAAACTACATTCTACACCTGTCATGGAGTAATAAAATGTTGAGAAGTGGCAACATGTAGGTGCAGGAGTGTGGAATAGTGGGCGTTCATCATTTCACGGATTAATGTATAACCAATACCTGGAAAGGTTCTATAGTTGGCAAATAAAGAGCAACTAGAAATGTGCTTAGAATGAAATGAGATTACAACCGGACACCAATCGGATTTTACAAAATATCATTCATGTGAAATAGCAATATAAGCGAAAGTTATAGTTTAGCGAAGAGTAAGTTGTAGGATTAATATTTTTAGTTTATCATATTTAAGCAATACAAAACAACAAGTTGGATTTAGAGCCAATGAAAACAGAGTGCGGAGTTCCACAATGCTCCGTGTTCGGACCTTTGCTTTTTACCATATGTATAAATGATATAATTATACTTTTTACGGAAGCGTGCAATATAGAAATATTTGCAGACGATAAGATAGTATATGCAAAGGCTGAATTGCAGTGAGAAAGTAGAAAACAAATTGAATATAGTATTACCTGTAGTTGAAGAATGGATGAGAAACAAAACTTATAATAATAACAAGTGCAAGAAAACAATTGAAGAGAAATATAAATGTATTAGAGAAATTAAAAGGCATCTTGTCCAGAGAACTGAAACATATCGACAATAATCCCAATTCTGAAGAAGAAAAAATATATAAGTAAAATAGATAAATAAAAGGAAGCATTATACCGAAATGTCTAAATGAAAAGGAACTAGAGCGAATGGAAATAATGAAAGGAGGTTAAAGGGTACAAGAGAATTGTGCGTGCAATTTAAGCGAATATTAATATATATATTATTGCAACATTTGGAAACATGTAATGCGAAGTACAAACAGCTAAAAATGCTAAGGACCATAAGTCATTCTCTCTCTCTCTCTCTCTCTCTCTCTCGCCCGCCCGCTCGCTCGCTACCCCTAATCGGCCACGCCACGCCTTCCCACCGAAATCGCGGCATCCTGCCACTCTACGCGACCAATCGCACTTGCGAAATATTCCGTAAATAGGTGCCGTGCTGCAGCACCTTCGGTGGAGGGTGGGCCTCCCACACCAGGAAGGCTTCCCAAGTTCGAGGGGAGGGTGTCCTCCCGTGTAGCTTGAGGTGTAGGGATGGCCTGCACACCTTCTACATCCCTGAGCATGTTGTGCAGAACTGTTGTTGCCAGAACAACCGTTCTGGCATTATCCGGCACCATCTGCAGCCGCCGCTGGTAGATTCTCCACTTCTGCGTGAGAATGCCAAAGGCATTCTCCGACACGCGCCGCGCTCTGCTCAATCGGTAATTAAATATTTTGGCTGGGTCGCTGTTCCCCACAACGTGACCCGAATACGGCCGCATCAAATACGTCGTGAGGGGGAACGCCTCGTCTCCCACAATCACATAGGGGGCAAGGGTTTCGGTGCCCGGAAGAGCCTTTGGCGGTGGCAACCCAAATCCCCCCCCGCAAGAGTCTGCCCATCGCGGAATCCTCGAAAATTCCGCCGTCGCTGCTACGGCCGCTCGCGCCGACATCAACAGCAACAAATTTGTAGTTGGCGTCGACCACCGCCATGAGCACGATGCTGCATGTTTTTTTGTAGTTAAAATATGTTTTATGTACATTAATGTTTGCCGTCAATGGCCCCAACGCAATTGGGGAATTGCCGCAAATTTTGGTACTCCTGGGCAATCTTCTCCCACTGCTCGGTGGATGGTTGCGGCATATATGTTGGTTGGAGGACCCTCCACATCATCTCACAAACGCCGTATACAATTTTTGCCACCGTTGACGTCCCCATGCGGAAGCTGTAGTTCAGGGACTTAAAGCTGTCTCCGGTAGCCAAAAACCTGAAACTTATAAATCTCGTTACATATTCCAGCACTGATGCATTACATGTATGCCGATATAAGCTATTGCAACTTGCTGTTGAAGATATCGATAAAACAATACACACCTCAAACAAACTGCCAGCCTCTCTTGTGTGGAGATTGCCTACCGCATGTTGGTGTCCCGCTTGCCAATATGCGGTGCCAGCAGACCGTGCAGAATGTTAAACGAGTGGGGCGTCATGTGGTAATACTCCCGGAATCTCAAAGGATCCAGGAGTAACTCCGGATGGAGATGGTGGAATTCACCGAGCTCCTAAAAATTTAAAAATTAATATTACGGTGTTCAATATTCCCCTTTTGAACAGCTGTAACGATTCATTGTAATCGGTACAAGTGTTCGCAAGCAACCGTCAATAAATGTGTGGAAAATGCAGAAACTTACTTCTCTTTTTTGATTAATGGGATGAACCCAGTGCTCCCGCTGGTTCTCCTCTTCCTCCTCTTCAAGGAGAACTAGAAACTCCTCATCACTGTCGTCCGACCGGCTATGATCGTAGCAACTCATGGTAATCCTCACTCACAAAAACAGAAACTTGACAACGCGGCTGCTTAGGGAAGACTGATCTTCCGACAACGACTTTGTGCGTTGCACACATTTGCGCAAAATGTCCGCAACTACCGTTGCTGAAAATCCAGCTCTTCTGATTGGCTATAACGACTTGGGAATGGGAAAATTCACCCTGGTCAAGGGAAGAGAAATTATGTAATTGGCTGTACTCCCTGAAGGGCAGGTGCAATTCGATGAATTCTACGAAGAGAGCCAGGGCAACTTTCGCAACCAGAATTACTTAGAACTGGCATACCTTTCAAGTATTGAGTACTCTACCGAATCGCCGATGTCCCGTTTCAGTAAACTTATCTGGAAGCACCATGGTTACCTAGAGCGTGTGTACGTCCTAAACTGTAGGACCTACACAATAAACGAAACGCACCGTTGATCGTTCAGGTACTTTCCGCAATAAAATCAAATATTTCGTTTGGCAATAAATAGTTTACTGGACAGACTAAATGAATCGTTCCTGAGCATATTGCCAGAACTCTCAACGACAATCAACAATAAAATGTATCATAAAGAGCTAAAGTCAATGCACAGGCACACTCACGAAGTGAAAACATTTTACTGAAACCCAGCCATTATCTTGCCGGCACCAAGCCGGTCGTCGTGCAGGGGCCTGTCGGGCTGCCGGGCAGCATCCTGCAAGCCTGTTGACATGTTGACCTGCGCCGGGACACAGAATTTCGGAAATTTAAATTGCATACCCCGCCTGCGGATCCCCCATTATACCATGCGATTAGATTGAATTTGGAACGGTCGGAATCACTGAGAGGTTTCTGCAGCTTGTTTCGTATGGGATTGGGAAATTTGCGCGGCTCCAGCAGTCAGGGGGTACGAGTTTCCATCTCGGGGTAATAAAGTTTAGAGTGCTGACAAGTTGAGAAAAAATGTAGGGCATCTGAAACTCGCGATCGGCGAGCTGCATAATACTTTGTTATATTTTATAGAAGACTAGGGATGCGGTAAATATACGTACTTGTAAGTACACATGTAAGTACGTACAGGGTGATTCGCTTGCCTTTGAATCGCCAATGATGAACATACGCCGTTGGAAATGGTATGATTATACGGTGTTGAGTAATTTTAATATAAAGGAGTATTTACCGATTTTTTTCCGCACGTTGACATTTATTTATAATATCAAATTATACCAATAATGGAAATAATTGGAACTCGAGTGTGCATGGGATGATTCAAAGGCAAGTGAGTCATCCTGTACGTGCATACATAGTGTGCAGTACGTGCAACGACCTTTTTCTCGCTAGGACCAGAGCGGCCGTCCTGCAGGCTGCTTGCCGGGACCCGGTCGGCGTCCTGCAGGCTGCTTGCCGGGACCCGGCCGATCGTCCTGCAGGCTTGCTGGCCCGCCAGCCTTCCGGCAGGCCGACAGCCGAATCCCAGCAAGTCGGTAGGTTATAAACCCTTGGAATGCCGTATTCTTTGAACAAGGCTCGAGACGGTTTCACTGGCCTAGTCGTCAGTAGCCACAGGTTCTGGCAAATCGATGGCATATCGAAGGGAAGTTCGATTCCTTCCGAGCAACTTTTTTTTGTCATTTCTTTTTTCTCAATTTCTCGCATACGAAATGCACTTGTGTAGGGAAATCTACAATTTGTCGTATACGAAAAGCATAATCTTTTTCATGATTCATAATAGTTATTCAAACCGTATTCTCCGATTTCTCAAGACAATCTGTTTCAAGTACTCAGACATTTTTAAATAAATGCAAAAATCCATTTTCTTGCAAGAACCGCACCTGCCTATACTAAGTGTTGAGCGCGGCCTGCCTTAAATCGGCTTCGAGTCCTCGCTTAGGCTATCAGGCTACGTACGGGGGCGGGGACCTTTCTTAACGCATAGCGGATGACCTGCTGAGTTCCAGGCGTGGTTAACTGGCCTGGCCTGGCCTGGCCGGAAAGCCGCTCGTGTGTCTAGTTACTCGGCACTTGTCTATATTGTCCGCATATGATTTGCATTTTCCACCAATGATGATGTCCAGATCGCTCATAATGCGTAAGATGGAAGTATACCCATCATTGAATAAACCAACTGCTATATATGCTGAAATCTCAATAATTGTCAGCCCAGAATGTAGGTGTTTAGAAGTGATGCGCCATATGTATAGTTGAATTGAAGCTTTCATTCGCATTCTGTGTGTGCCCGCCCAAATTGCTTTGAAGCAATCCATCCTGTGGCAAGTCTTCGTAAATAGGCAGTATATGCTTCTGCACGTCCGGGTGAAGTGGTACAGGGTGTTTTAAAAGTTTTGCATCTTCTCCAATTGCTTTAGCCCTGTGCCATGCGCACCAGCTGTCGACACTCAACAGACAGTATTCGTGTCTTGGATTTTCACAAGTTGAGCAGATGTGGTAATACGTAGCCATTATAGCCTTTTTCATTTCTTGAACACTGTTAATGTTCCCCCGGATGGTCAAATCATAATAAGTCGTTAACTTTTTTATTAGAGCGTCCGTCAACTTCCTTTTTCCGCCAAGCTTATTTGTCTTCTTCACATTTCGGAGTTCCTGGACATGGCCAATACACTCACTTTTCGTCACTGAAAAATTGTCACCATACGGATTGGTATCTATAATTGCTTTAAAAGTTTTAGAGTCTCCGCATCTCCTATATAATTCCCGTATTTCACGCCGAACTTGTCACTTAACCTCACAAACATTTCTGTCACTGCATCGACTTGCATCTTGCCCGCGGAACTTTGGTGACCACTCGTGATATTCATCAGTATTCATTTTATTTTTCCAGAATGTACATCCTTGGCAGTAACTACTTTTGACTACTAAGCCAATGACTTTCCCGGAATAGTAGCCTATTAGCATTGTTACACCGTCTAAAGATTTGAAACCCCGTCTTTTCCAACTGTCGTCGCCAGACACTTTTAAATTCAACAGCGGTTTCTCGTGTTCTTGTTTTCTTCGTCCACAGCTTGCTTACAAGAAAAGTCAAACACAGATTTCGAGGCTGAATAAATATGCTCGATAATTTTTCTATATGAACCATCACTGAAGCCATCGCAGATATCCATAAGATTGCAAAATAGGCTTATGCCTTCTCTGCCAATGCCTAAGAGACGCATAACAAACACAATCCTATGATTGACCTCATAGCCGGTGTGGATAAGCGTCCCCGAATTGATGTCCATGCGACCACAGTTGCAGAGTAGGACTAGCTTGAAACCAATGCCTCGATTCCCAGTTTCCCCAAACTTCACATTTTCCTTGCAATTATGACACATAACAACTTCTGATATTGCACTAAAAACTATATAGAATTGAATTAGCCGATAACCATGTGAAGCATTCCAATGGATATCCCCACTACTATTGATACCCGCAGATATAGGTTAAGATATTGTAATAATTATGTTGTTTTGTGAATTTCGGTGATGGACGACGAAAGAGTTTATTATGTTAACGCTCGAAGACATTGTGTCATTGCGAATGTCATCGTATTTATTATGGTTGCGTAATTATCGCGACATGTAAAGGATGCATGGAGGCCATGAGAGCAAAATGTCTTGTTTTTGAAGTTACGGTTCCCGTTGGCCGACCCCCTAGTGCGCGGTAACGTGAAAACGTACCGTGGCCTATAAGCTATTGTGCTCAGGAAGATGTACATAAGTACTAGAACTGGAGAGTTTTCTTTCACAGATAGGAATACAATAAGATTAGAGGTTATGGTGAACGAGAGAAAATGCGAAAATGTAGTAAAGCTCGACTATGAGACTTAGAAAACATAAAGAGAACAAGAATGCCAAAGGTTTAGAAATAGAAAGAAAAGTGAGGAATAGTATAATGTTTAGGAAGGATCAAATATTATGAGTAGAATATAGTACACGTAAGTAGATATAAGAAGAGGCTAATGATGTGCAAGCAATTGCATAGTTGTATAACTGTATTAATAAAAAAAACTGTAATAATAAAAAACACATACACACTATTGTTTGTGTAATTACATTAGTTTGATATCCTAATGGATGGGTGTGGGCAGATCCTGCAACCACCTGCGGAGTGGTAAAGGCAGGTACTGAAAGAGACGGCTTGTCGCACTCCTTCAAACATTGATTCACTTGTTTTTGGGCGCGATTCTGGTTCTGGCGCTATCGATAGCGCCGGTCGCTATCTCCGAGTTAGTGCTAGTAGGCGCTAAGGTATCGCTTCGAGCGAGTCTGGATCGCTAGCGATGGGCGCTAAGTAGCGTCGGGTCGCTAAGTTGGGTCGCTATCTACGGCTAGAGTTAGCACGGACATTCGCACATTCAACCGTGTGGAGGGGGAAATCGGACAAGAAATTACGGCGGGAAACTGCTATGAGAGAGGTGTGACGGTCATTTTTAAAGCATCGCCACGATCGCAACTCAGTCTTTCGCTGCATTTGAGAGGTTGTGGATTGTAGTCGATCGTAGATATCGGAGTGTGCTTGCTGACAAGACTGCTAACGATTTTCAACAAGGAGCCAAGAAAATTTTGTCTGAGATTTCAGTATTATTTATTATTGCTATTCCCATTTTTACACTTTCAATTCGGCACGGCCCGTTTTATTCTTTTGAGGGGAATCTACAACCTACTCCAAAAAGAAGGATCCTGCCGATTGTTGGAGCTGCGGACGGCACTGCCGAATACCGGTATACCGAGGCGCTGAGCAAGGCACGTTGTTGTGTGGAACGATGCTTTGGCTTGCTCAAGAGTTTGGAGATGCCTCAGTGATGTAAGTATCTATAGACTCTTACCAATAGTTGAATTGATAGTCACATTTTGTCATGATATTAAGTATGTAAATATTCTTCTATTCCAGCAAAGAAAGCTCATGTACAATTCGCTGCTAGCGGGGAGGATTGTAAATGTATACGCTATACTATATAACATGCGCTTGAACTACAATCTCCCTAAGGAAGAATGCCATAAGGACGACCCAAGGAACCAAGGGGAACAGCCAGCGAGGGATGCAGGTGAGAACAAGTCATTTTAGACTTGTTCGGCAGTTATACTGTTAACCGCTTTTGAAAAGGAGGAGCGCTTAATAGGCTTGATATCGTGGAGTGTTTGTTGATCAGAATTAAAGCATGTGTTGCTGATAATTATTCAAAGTAGACAGTATGACAGTGTTATCTTTATGGTTATCTGTGTTAATTAAGTATAACATTTTGTATCCGCAATGAATTATTTTAAATTGAAATAAATTTTATAAAGATCCTAAGAATTTGCTCAATATTTTCACTCTATATATTATTAATGAAGATGAAAAGTTATTTATAGCTATACATAGAATTAATTTTAATTTTAATGGGTATTAAAAGCTTATGGGCAACAAGGACATTATTGACTGAACACAGAAAATATTAACAGAAATTAACATATATGTTAATTGTATGTAAGTATCTACTTGGCGCTTCTCTTCAATTTCAAAATTTCATAAGGCCACTTGGACTTGCACTGGTAATGACTATTCCTCACCGTCTTTCCTTTTCGAACGCGCCTCCCAATGAATCCAACCTTGTTCTCTTATATCAAAATTGGCGCGATTAAATTGCCGGGTTATATGATCTGAAGGTGTCTTCAGTGAACACCTTCAGACTGAGCCCAAGGCACATTGTACTATAGTTCTTAGCGACCGTGGCTAAACCCGCTGTTGTAGCGACCGTCGCAAAGTAGCGCCAGAACCAGAATCGCGCCCTTCTACAATTAGAAATACACATGTTGAATTTTTGAATTTCAGTACCACCAAATATTTACTTCCGGTCACGAAATTATATTCTGAACCCTGAGAAAAATATTTCCCTCCACCAATTTTAGTAAATATTCACGAAATTTGCAATCCCATTTATTCTTAAAAAGTCCATCAAACATAGATTTTTTGTCATCAAATAGTATTATTTATCGCCAAAAATGAATATCTGTTCACCAAAAATAGTAAATGTTTACTAGCATCAATAAACTATACTGCGGTTATGTTAAGGGGTTTAAAGTTATGATCCAAGGAGTATCTTTAATTATGACTCCAAGTGAATATTTGGACAATTTTAAATAGAATTTAGTAAATAATTTTCTTTTAACAGAAACTAATATAATTTGGTGTGATTTTACGATTAAATAGGGTCACCGATGTAGTAAACGCTTATTTCTTTTGGCGAACGAAAGTATTTTTTTGGCATGCAAAACTTAATTTAGTGAACATTTAAATTTGTTTTCTAAATTGTATGAAACAGACGAGCTATACTCATAAGCAAGAGTTTTATTCTAGAGTTCCCAAAAGTTATTCCATCATATACTATGCAATATATGTTTTAGTTAACGAAGAGTTATTACTTGAGACGCGGCTTATTGTCTGTCGTGCATTGTTTATAATTCGGCAAGTATTTCACTGACTTTTAACGTACATTTATCGTACGATTTAATTTGATTATTGTATTCCGAGTGACACGTCGTGTAAACATAAGCGGTTAACCTCTCTCTGCATATAATAGGTATCGGTATAGCTTTATATTCAAAGAAACATAGGACCATATAAACAAATGTATTATTTTTTCATAATCTAAAAATGAAAAGCAAAACATATATTGCATATTAACCTTGGTAGAAATTCATCTCCACCAATGTGAAGAATTTTGGTTAGCAGGGGTTACTGTAGACTGCTATCGCGAGTCGACTCTAAAGTTACTCTAGAAATCTTAAATTCTAAAGTCTTTAGTAACTCTTAGACAAACTCTGCATGCTATAGAGTTGACTACAGAACGATATAGCTTCTAGAGTTGTTTGAATTTACCCTAGAAACATTTCACCCTATAGTTTTCTAGAGTTTTTTTCTTTACGGGTGTACTTGATAATCGAAGAATTTATGATGTGCATTAAGGGCACCCAAATGATCCCTTATAATGATTTGGGATTGTTGCGTATCCCGACCTCTCTCGCGCTCTGAATTTAGCCTCTAGTCGATAACGCCGACATTTTTAATAGGCGGCAGATTTCCGCTTTAGTATTTCATAAATAGGAATGCGACAACGGGCACGCAGATGTCGAGCTATTGTAGAGAAACAGCAGCGAAGCGAGGCCTGGAGTAAACACGGGCAATAGCTAAGAAGTCACGTCTTAACTTCTTAGAAAGTTACTTGACTTACTTAATCCTAATACAATGGCTCAGAAAAACTCAAGTATCGAGACTCCTCGAAACTTTCGAACACATGCAGTCAATTGCCTCCCATAAATTATTCTTTCCCGGAAACAGGCCGTCGCTCTTTTTTTCTCTCTCGCTCCGTCAAGAGCCCAGCAGGGTTTTTCCGCGGCTCGGCGATTCCCACCTCGCCGCCATTTCCCGCTGACGCCCAGCGCTCGTAGCCTAGGTTAGGAGTAGGGCCTAGAGTGGAGGGAGAGCCCTTTTACTGCGCGCGCCTGCGAAATCATAGAGAAGGAGTAAGTCCCACGGAAGGGCACCAAGAGAACTGCGTAAGGGCCAGCGTCGGCCCTAGCGAGCGCCGGATTGGCTCCTTCTCACCCGCTTGGAGAAGGGAGCTTTCTTAGACGTCGTCGATTCCGACTTGTGGAATAAGACGTCACTTCGGTTTTGGGCAGTCAAGCGCTTAAGACATATTGTTCTGGACAGCAACTTTAATTTTTATATTCAATATATTTCAGTTCATGTTCAAACTCAATTTCAGTATATATATTTTAAACTCCTTCGTACATTTCAAACTTCCCTCCTACATGAGCAGGGTGCTCAGCGCCCCACGGGCACACTTACCCACTTTTCAGACTTTTTGAACCCCTGAACACGCAACAGGATAACATGGACCGAAAGAGTCGAAGTCACAGTTTTAAGCCTCGAAAAATACGCATGGAAAATCTATTTAGGAGGCTAAACGAGTTAAATTTATTGACTCTACGTGTGAACGAAAGAAGAAAAGCAGTCTGATAAGATAATGAATATGTAACAAGGGACTGTCTTGGGTTACATGATCAGCAAGGCTCAGCTCTCAACGTCAGCTACAGAGACGGAAACGGTCATTGAGATGTTCGATGTCTTTTTCGACATGTTCAATTCGTCGAAGACACGCGATACTTTAGTCGTGACCAATACACTCAACGGCCTGCAATGCTGGATAATCAGCATCAGCGATCTGATAGAGTTGTGGAAAATCCTTCATGGAGTTGGATTTAAATATCTCTTAACTTGACGCTTTAGAAAATATCTTCGGAAGCGTGCACCAGAAGAGAAGCAATTCGTACAATCCGACATCGGCTCGCAATTGCTAGGATGATACAGCTGCATCATTTTTCTAACCTGAAGCTCTTACCAGCAACCACTTATAATTCCCCCGTCCTCGAAACCTTCTACGAGCAATATATCTACCGCGATGCCGAAGAATCAAGCATATAAAAATACCCACTGATTATAAAGATCGGTCGGTAAACGAGAAAAATGTAATCCGATATACCACTGCGTATTTAATCAGAAAGGCATATACAAATGCCTTTTACAACTCCCTAAAAAGAGTTAGATGAGAAGTCATAGAAGTAGATTGTACACTTCGCATAATAACTTTTTCCTATTTATTTATAAACTAGATGACATTTTTCATTCAAATTTTTCCTTCGTCGCTCATAGTGAGAGGCATCTACGACAATGTTTGAAAACGTACAAACGTATAGAATTTGAACATCCGTGCAAAGATTTTCCGAACGCAAATTTATTATAAATTGAAGTTTACGAATACAAATTTCGTATGCACTGATAATGCGACACGCAAGAATAGAGTTATTATTTTGCACAATGATTGACGCTATTAGCACTTGCCTAGTACTTACCTGCATGCATAAAGGGTGGCAAAATTGTAAATATGCCGTTGTGAGTAATCGCACAGCATTTTCACACTGCACGATGACACATCAAATAATACATTAGAGGCAAGCCGCCTCTAACATCGTTGTATATACTGCACAAACAAGGCTACCTGTTTGTACTTGCACATCGTACACACTTGAAACGGCAATTCACGATACTAATCGTTCTGCTTAGACTTTACAGATGCATCGTCTTGTCAATGAAGCAGTGCGTATTCGCAGCCGCGAAGTACCGCAGAATACTGCGGTACTTCGTGGCCTAGTCTGATTGCGATTGGGGTTTTGTATTCGTGTAAAAGAAACTCTATTGCAATCGGTCTTGGCCACTATAAATTATCAACGCCAGCGGAACGGATGACATTTCACGTAAGAAAATCACTAGCTACAAAAACTTATTATTCCATAATAGTAGATTGTGATACAAGTGCGGAAAGTGGCCAATTTCCAGATGCGTGAAGTTGCTGCATGAGCCGATGGCGTAACGGCATTGACAGGAGGACGAGTGTGGAAGTTGTCGCACAAGCCGAAGGCGAGTGCGATAATCACACGAGTCCTCCTGTCAATGCCGCGTACGCTAAGGCGAATGATGTAAATTCACGCATCTGGAGGTTGGCTGCTTTACGCACTAGTAGGACACTAGATTTTATGCAACGAATGCGGCGAAAGTTCACTTTGAGTGAATCGACAAAAAACCAAGTATGATTTCTATTGCTAGTTGGATCGACAGATTGACATATGTCTCTAAACTTAGCAGAAAATGTAACAAAATACCGTTAATCATTTGTTTCTCATTACCGCACCAGTGCGGTAATAATTTACTTTGCGCACTAGTGCGGTAAAGCGATCGATAAAATGAAATAAAATGCTACTTTCGGCACGCCAGCAGTAAGAGTGTGAATATATATAGATTAGAGTGTGGGAATCAGCCACTGTCTGCACGATACGCAGGCCTCGAAAAGTGAACTTTCGCACCATGCGTTGCATAAATTAAATTTAGGCAAAACGGGGCAGGATAGTTGATAAATAAAGTAATTAATAAATAACAATCCTTTTCGTTAGTTTTCAAGTAAAAAATTACTCATTGTTGACGATCATCGTATTTTATTCCTTAATTAGACTACAATCATACAATTCCAGGTTGATTCTTATAAAATGCAAGTAGAGTTTCAAACACTTCGGGATTGTAATCACTGCATACTGGTTTTCCTCTTTCGTATTGTGCTTTACTGTACAATTCCATATTCGGCGTAAACCACCAATAATTCATCAGACCGTCCTTTCGATCGAAATTCAATGTGTTTAGTTGTAAAGCACCGAAATTATATTTTTGCCCGTTTGTTTGAATACACTGCACTGTCACTGGTTCCGTCAATTCCTTCACATTGTTACCGTGTTTTATACGAGCGTAACTGGCAGCCGTTATGAAGGATTTCATAAGAGCCTGACTGAGGATTTGATCTTCTCGAACGGGCAATTCGGTGAGGTTCTTTACAGATTCCGGATCATGATGCAGGATGATGGTGTGTGGCTTCAACCAGAAGGATGTTTCGTGAATCGCTGTTACACGGAATAACATATTAAAATAGCCATTTAAATATATATTGAAATTAACGAATACATAAATTGAATAATATATATTTTGCGGAATATTGAAATAGTAAAATAAGGAAAAGAATCGGAAATATACATGATATACGATATTTGTAATTAATATATGAATAATGTACAACAAATATGTTTTATATAAATCTATTATACATTATTCAATATGTATACGATATTTCTTTGTCATTTTTTTATTTAGTATTTGTTAAATTTTATTGATGCAAAATATTATTTTTATAAATATACTCTTTATTAAAAATAAATATACCGATTCTTCATTGCAATTATTGTTAATTCAACATTTGCTAATAAAAAGTTTCCAAGCTTTTGCCTCACGTTGTATATTATAGAATATTAAAATAAAGATAAAAAGACAAAATATACGATATATATTTAATATATATTATTGTTAATCTAGGTATTTGATGATGTCTGTTTAATAATGAGAAACTTACGGTACACAGTTTGTTGTTTGTAAATGTTTGATTGTGTTAAACCAAGCATATGATGCAATGGATGCAAATCCGGTAATTCACTTGCTTCGTGCGGAGACGGATTTTTCAACAATTTCTCAGACATAGTTGAAGTTATCATAAAATCAATTGTTGCTGCAAGGCTTAAAACGTCTGGTCCATGATCTGCGAGAAAAAATAGTATTCTATATAATATTTCTGGGTAAAAATGGTCAAAAGTGCAGTAATACTGGCTTTTTTCAAAACTCATTATATCTTCATTATTGTACAGACTTTAACGTAAATTATTTTAAAATTTTCTTCTCCAATCAATATTATACATAAAACTTTGAACGCGCTTTTGTGTGTTTTTTTTAGAGGCGGTTGTCAGTATAAGTTTAGTAAAAATGGACTGAATTCGTTGAAATTCATAGAATACCTTTACAATACAATATTTTAGTCCTCAACGGGTGAAATTTACCATATAATGCTATTTTTGTTTTAGTTAAGTAAAAAGTCGCTAATTTCACAGGAACAAATTCGATGATACTATTCTTAATAATTTTGTAAAAAAAAAATAAAAAAAGTATTCTGGCTCGTTGAGGACTAGTTTTCTCTGCGTAATTCACACAATTTTTTTATATTTTTTTAGATGACAATCTTAGATATACAACCTAGTTATTTATGTATATATAATAATGGAAATACCGAGTTTCTAAAAAAATAAGTATTAGTACTTGAAAAAAATTCATAAACCCTTAATGTTATTAAATATTATAAAAATACAGAACATTATTTGTCTATTTCATATTTGCTATTTTTCTTACCGAAAGTACAAGAGATGTATCCATGTTGTACGATGTTTCTTTGTTGCGCGATCCTCGTGCCAGAAAGTATTTCACAATATTGCAACAAGTTTCTCGCTAAGTTATTCCTGCAACGTTAGCGCCATTCAATACAATGATGCAATAGAACAATCAATTTTACAATCGCATTGTAATTAACCCTCTCTCAACGATCACCGAATCATTGTAATCGAAATCCGCAATTGATCAACGGCATAAATAGTATAATGTTTATAAAACTCTAAAATATAATTTACCAATGTATCCCAAAGAAAATTCTTAATAATAACAAATCCCATATAAAAACTTTTAAAATACAAACGACTAAGGAAATAAATTATACATAATTGTAAATAATTGTTAAACTGTAAATGATACCGTACATTTTTCTTGATGCTGTAATTCCATACGATCTGGGAAATACCCAAGCAGGGCGTTCGGGATCTTTGACAATCGGCAATTTTTCTTGTTGTGCGTCAAAGATACAGGTTGTTTTAATAAGTCTGAAAACAACGGTCTTAGTTATATTCTGTATCTTTTACGAATATAAATATTGGAGACAAATACAATCTTCTTATATCGCATAATACATAATACAACATCTAAAGAATCTCTTTGTCAGTTATAGTTTAGTAATCATGTTTTTTCTATTGCATATTATTATAATATATAACAAAATATGTGCTAAATAGAGAAATATAAAAAAACTGTTGATCTTGTATGGAAGATTTGTTTGTTAGTAGATGTGAGAACTTGGCTTTACACAGTTTTTTACAGTCCCGTGAATTTTATTTAATTCTGAAAAACGTAATTAGTGCAAACTGCGACAAATAAAAACGTCTGTATAATAAAATCACTGAAAAATGTTTCACTCAACAATTAAAGCTACATCAATCAAAAAGTATTAATCAAACAATTCTTGTACAACTGTAAATATTAATTCAAAATCATGTTAAAGGTTTAACAGAATTTCAACGTTGGGAAAATTCATTTAGCAGATTAAACGAATTTTGTTAAAAACTACATTGATCGTTTACCGAGCGATGTTCGATCTTTCAAGTACTATCATCGAAGTTAAACAGAAAATTAACTGGTTTTTTGTACAACAATTTTTCGTGTGACGAAGAAACTAGATAATTCTGCCCCGGGAATAGTTTAAATTGTTAATTGTTTAATTGAAAACAATTCTCACTGTTTCTTACCTTTCAACATGCTGATGATTGATTTTAGGATTATGCTTCTTCACTTCTGTAATACTTTCTGGAAGTTCATTGCTTACTAATATTGTCTTCGTCAGAGCCTGTGCCTGTGACATTCCTGCTTGCAAGAAATACTTTTCATTGAACAGAAACGCACTTCTATCATTGTAATCTTTGGGTTTCTCAGGTTCCTTTTTTGGAAAATCAGGATTTCTAGAAAGAAACGTGGATTATGATTAAATCACAATGGATTAAATAAGTCGCTATTTACTTCAATGTTTACATAATTGAGCTTTTAATGTTAAAAATCATACTGTATGCGAACAATTTAATACTTGTATAAACAATTAGGAACTCGCACGTTTGATACTTTAAAAACTCTATTTCTAAAGTTGTATTTATGTATTATTCTTCGTAGTACCATAAACATAAAATTAACACACAGCAACTTGTATCGTTAACAACAAAAACATTAAATGATTTTAATAAATAATCAGCAAGAAACAGAAAATAGTAACAAGAAATTCTTAATTCTTTCTTCACTAAAGATACATTTTAACGATGTAATTAACTTGCAGTAAAAAAGCTTTCTCACATGTTTTGCTTTGGTGGGGGAAATGCGACTTCTACCGCATCTTCTATCTTCACATTCAGAGCGGATAATATTTGCACTGCTCTAGTAGGTGTTACAGAACGTTCCGCTTGAACCTGCCAAATTTTCCTGATTAATCTGGCTTTGTGCTCCTTAAATAATATCTGTGAAAGTTTCATTATTGCTTCTCTGAAAACAAAAGAAATAACTAAGTTATTATTTATCTAATTGTATGTTGTATGTTCATTTTTCAAAATCATGTATCATTGAAAATATTGGTCTAATAAAGTGCTGATTGTCTGTTTCGTTTTGTATTATAAACTGTTGAAATCGCATTAAAAATCTTGAAAATACAAATTAGTTTTCGGTGGAAGTATTTACGTTGTCGTGTTTAAAACTCTGTCAACATCTTTCGATATAATTTTTAGTTAACTAAATATACAATTATACAATCGTTTAAAGTTTTACGACTGCATTTTTATTCCAATTCATTAATTATGATTTTGCTAGAAATGTTTTTGTATTCACCAACAAAAGCATTATTACTTCGTATTAATTGCGTGACAATTAAAACTGTTGTGAAACTTAAGTAGTATTTTTGTAGTCCTTACGTGTTGCTAAATAATTAGGCAAGGAAATATTTAGAAATTTAGTAAAACTTTAATATTAAGAACATATTCACTGCACCAGTAGCACTGAAAACATAACCAACAATTCTTTCTACATTTTGCGGCATGTAAATTTATTGCCGACATGTTTCTAACCCTGCGAATAGGATTAACTGATATATTCAGGGATCAGAATTTCGAACAAGTTGCCATTCTAGGTTGTGTTTGGTCTTTTACGGCGTCCACGGCAAACTTCACGATAGAAGTGTGGAATTGAAATTTTTATCAATTAGATTTGTTTCAAATATTACAACAATATGATTAACACAATTACACATGATCTTAACAAAAGATGAAGCAATCAAATATTTTCCTTCTGTCATATTTGATTTGGAATACTTTTCAAATGAAGTACTTGGTAAAAATAAGTTGGTAGAAAATGTGATGAACAATTTTTAATTTGACTTTTAAATATTTCTTGTCAACTAAATTTGTTCTAAATGATTTCGAAATGCATACGGAAGTCGGCAACAGAACACAGTAAGCGATGGTAAAGATGGCAGCACCGGAAGACGCGCAATCATGAATTTCTGCGTCCGCTTCTCCGACACTCTGTAACCAATGGTTGTTGTTCCTTTTCGGATTTGCATGGCATGATTGAAGGTAAGTCATGGAACGAGACTTGTGATATTTTATTGATTATAATGGTACGATGCTTTTAAAACCTGCGCTTCTACTGTATTTAACTTCGTAAATACGTTCGCTGAGTAATTTTAATATCGGTTGAATGCTATCTCAGCATTTAAGACAGATATTCTTCGCGAAGGTGCGTGACACGTTGCCGCAAACGTGGTTATATTTTCTTGCGCAACGTTAGCGTGACAACTGCATTGATATTTTACGATCGAATGTTACACACACATTACACATTATCAAAAATACAGCGAAAAAGACTTTTCGGCAAATTTCGATATTTTGTCAGTCTTACAAAATATGTAGTTTTTTCGGGGTACTCCATAACCGAAAAAGTCTGGCGGCGATCATTTACAGTAAAACCTCGATTATCCGAATCAATCACGAAATATGTTTGTTCGGGTAAAGAAATGTTTTAATAATAACAATTACTTTCTTCGTGTTGATTTTCATACATTTGAAGAACAAATTTAATAATAGCAACAATATGACTTTGGTAAAGATTTGTAGGCGCCAAATCGTTTTGGCTGTTAAAGCTATGTTGTAACCGGTTGTACTATTAGATATACATTGCACTGTGTACATACAAGATGAGTTATGATAACAGAGTGCTAGAATAAAAGTCTGAACGGTAGAATTTTTGGATAACGGAGCTTCGTGTAAAAGAGGTTCTACGGTACATGGTTTCTTACATACCGTTGTAGTACAAATCTAAATATTGCAAAAGCTTAAGATTGTAGTTTACTAAGTTCTTCCTTTTAATATATTTTGTTCATGAAACGTAAAAGTAAACTGAAACCAAAACTGAATTAGAGATCAAATCATTTTAATAAAATTAGAATTTTATTCTGTTTAAAATAATAAGACAATAGTAAGAAGTACACGAAAGGCATAATATTGTAATATGACGAGACTTTGCTTTATAAGGTTGAGCTTTACATATCGTTGCGACAACTTTATTTGCTCGTAGGATACATTTCATACGAATTATAGAGTATTTACGCGTATAAGAAATAAAAGTACATTCTTGCAAAAAGAAATAATTTGTTTAAAATATTTTGAAAGGTAAGTTTATGGCAAAGTTGGCATTTAAAATTACAAAACTTTAATGATGCTTTTAAGTGAATTGTATGCGAAACAAGAAAATCGAACATCTTTCTCTAAATTGCTGAAGGAGTGATTTCTTTTTCAGACAAGAGAAAATAAAGAGAGTCCACCATGCCACAGAACGAGTATATCGAGAGGCATCGCAAGTTGTATGGGCGACGATTGGATTATGAAGAAAGAAAGAGGAAAAGAGAAGCCCGCGAGCCGCACAAGCGTGCTGAGCGGGCGCGATCTCTCCGCGGTATAAAAGCGAAGATATTCAACAAGGAACGAAGAAATGAGAAGATACAAATGAAGAAGAAGATCAAAGCTCATGAAGAAAAGAAGACAAAACAGAAGACCGAGAATGTTCCTGAAGGAGCTTTACCCGTCTACCTTTTGGACCGTGATGTTACGCAGCGAGCCAAAGTATTATCAAACATGATCAAACAGAAGCGCAAAGAGAAAGTAGGCAAATGGGATGTTCCGATACCAAAAGTCAAAGCGCAATCAGAATCAGAAGTCTTCAGGATCATGAGAACTGGTAAAACAAAGCGCAAATCCTGGAAGCGAATGGTCACAAAAGTCACATTCGTCGGCGAGAATTTCACAAGGAAACCGCCAAAGTTCGAAAGGTTCATCAGACCAATGGCATTGCGTTTTAAGAAAGCACACGTTACACATCCGGAATTAAAAGCAACCTTCTCTTTACCTATCATTGGAGTAAAGAAGAATCCAAGCTCGCCTATGTACACGACTTTAGGCGTCATCACAAAAGGCACAATCATCGAAGTGAACATCTCGGAATTAGGTCTCGTAACACAATCGGGCAAGGTTGTTTGGGGAAAGTACGCGCAAGTGACAAACAACCCGGAAAACGATGGATGTATTAATGCTGTATTACTTGTATAAATTCATTTCTCAAATATGATTCCGTTTCTTTTTGTATTTGTATTTATAAAAAGAAAGACAAATAAAACACGTTGCGGTAATATTCACGGTGTTATTATTTATGGAATGCTTGCAATATTTAATCACGCTGAACTGATAATTAATACTATGAAAGAAATGGAAATATTTCGATCGAGGAATCATCCAGACCTTTTTATATGTTACAGTACTACCGTGACTGGGAGTAACATTTCATCATGCAGATCTTCGTAAAAACCCTTACGGGGAAGACCATCACCCTCGAGGTGGAGGCTTCTGACACTATCGAAAATGTGAAAGCCAAGATCCAAGACAAAGAGGGTGAGCGATATTTTTTTAACATTTAGGTTTTTTTTTTTAAAAATTACTTTGTTTTATATGTATTGGTAGTTTATACAATTATTCTTTTACAGGAATTCCCCCCGATCAGCAAAGATTGATCTTCGCTGGCAAACAATTGGAAGATGGTAGAACTTTATCTGACTACAACATTCAGAAAGAATCGACCCTTCATTTAGTACTGCGTCTTCGTGGTGGTGCCAAGAAACGCAAGAAGAAGAATTACTCGACCCCAAAGAAGATCAAGCACAAGAAGAAGAAGGTCAAGCTCGCTGTACTCAAATTTTACAAGGTACGATGCGTTTAATTAACACATATATGAAGTTACGCTAAATTGTGGTGTTTTGTACACTGCAGAGAAAGATGATTCTAAATTTAAAAAAATAGAAATAATGTAACAAAGTCTTCATATAAGAAATTTTGTTTTTGTTTCGATTTATTTACCACAAAGGACACATATCTTTATGGTATTACATGTTTTATTATGCTTGTTTCAACAGGTCGACGAAAACGGTAAGATTCACCGATTGAGGAGGGAATGCCCGAAAGATCAGTGCGGTGCCGGCGTCTTCATGGCGGCGATGGAAGACCGACACTATTGCGGCAAGTGTGGATACACTCTTGTATTTAACAAGCCCGAGGACGAATAAATATGTATCTTTCTTATGATTAAAGGTGTTGCGTAAATATCAGTTTTCTTGAACTCTGCCTTCGTAACGGTTCTACCGTACTTCTTTTTTTTTTTCTGTTCGCGGTGGTTGACATGTTCGAAAGTGTCGAATTTTGTTAATTAAGGAGTCAAGTGCGGAGAAGATTCTGCTGTAGATTACAACTCTATTAAGGTAGATTTTTTTAATAGAAAATTTAAAGTTTACGATAGCTTAATATTTTGCTTATCGCTTTGAACTATAACACTAGCGATAGAATTTTGGATATCGCACGCGTAACGCTCAAAGTGACGCTGTTGTGCTGTGTGCTATCGAAATGCTTTCTCGTAAGAACTTTTGGCTGCAACTGTGCATTATCAACCCGCTGCTTAGTTTGTCCAAGCTTGTAAAGTTATCTTGCGTATTTAGAGAGCGATAACAATTCGTGGTTTACCAAGAATGAACAACTTGACGAAGTTAATCATTCGGCGTGAAGGTTAAACGTAACTAAATTCCTTGTTGGTTTCGATAATTCTTCTAAAAACAAGTTAGTAGGTTTATTTTTATAATAAGATTAATATAGTTCAACATGGATATTTTAATAGTAGTATATCTGGTACAATTATTTTATATCATAACTATTTTCGATAATATTTTATTCATGCATCAAGAACACGTGGCTCCGACCAAGGATAAGTATACAGATGAAAATTATTTGTTACGTATCGTCAAGTTACATCAATTTTACATTTAAAATGAACATATTAGCGACTTTTGTAAAACCAGTTACAACAATCTAAATTCTAGATTCCATGGAATAAATGCATATAAGGATTTTTATCATAAATCTGCTGAAGTTTAGAAAATCCAATCTCGGTTTTGGCTATTCACGCGGATACGTTATTCCAAATAGTGCTAAGCGTATACGAATTTTGCATTTAAATTGAACATATCGCCGACTTTTGTAAAACCAGTCACGATAATCGAAAGCGTACAATTCAAGGAATAAATGCATATAAGAATTTTTATCATAGATATGCTGAAGTTCCGAAAATCCGATCAAATAGTTGAATTTACTGAACTGTTAGTACTGCCATGTACCCAACCTAGATGCCGTTGGAACTTTTCAGTAGATGTAACTTTCTACTGTATTTATAAGAGAAGTTTTTTTCTACTGATCCAATTGATATTATTTTCCTAACAAAATTTTATATTAAAATAAGCAAAAAGTGCCTAAAAGGAAAGCATTTTATTTAACGCCTAAAACTTGGTCGAAGGGTCGTTCGGTGCACTATTTGCTCTGAGCGGTAGATTCAACGTATCTCAGCGCTGAGCCGTGACGACTAAAAATCATTGCGCTTCTGATACCATGTTGTGTGCCTCGATCATAACAGTATTTTTTCTAGCATATCAAAGAATATTCGTGCCAAATTTGGTGCGGATATGTTGAATGGAAGCCTTTGAAACATACATAAATATTTTGACTTTTATATATTAAAACAGCATGATTTTTTGAACTTTCGCGCATCTATGATAGAAATCCTTATATGTACTTCTTGAATGGCAACACTTTCGATCGTTGTAACTGCTTTACAAAAGTCGCCAATATGTTCAATTTAAGTGTGCAATTCATGTACATCATCCAACAAAATAGTTGTCACAATCCGTACAACGGCTGTCGGACTGTTGGATGCTGTACTTGTATGATAATTAAATTTTGGGATATTCTCGAAAGATCAAAGTCTAAGATATAAGTGCGAATAGCATTTCTTTGGGGTTCCAAGCACGCTCCGCGGTCATGAAAAAATGCGTAGACTGCAAACACTTCGTAATCAAAAAAGTGCTCTTCTGATTTTTATAAATTTTAGGCAGCGGCAAAAAAATAGTCATTTTCGAATTAGTTTTACGAAAATCTTGAGTTAATTTAAATTAAAAGTGAATTCTTTCGATTCAAAGCATTTCAAGACAGATAGTAATAATATAAAAAAAAGTCCATAAAGTTCTTCCGTAAGATTTAGACATCCAAAAATATATTCTTAAAGATATCTTAAATACCTTCAGAAAGTATTCTCGATCATGATTGATTAGTCAACTTTTACTCTTTGAATCTAAAAGCAGACTCTATCAGCTGAGAGATTACTTGTTATAAGTCATTATTTGCGTTCTATTTACGAGCACGAGAGATTACAGACTCAGATTGACTGACTGATGATTGAGATGTTGATAATACAAATATGTATCAGATTTTCCATCACAGTGGAACATTTCTCTTTTAAAAAAACTCGCAAAATTATAAGCTCAAATCTTATTTCTTCTGAAATCATGCAATTGATTGATTAGAATATTTTGTCTCGTTTTTGAGTTTATCTCCAACATACAAACAGACACATAAATATTATTATTTACACTAATACAGAATGGAAAATGGGAAATAAGGAGATCTGGATTTCATTCTAAAAATCGTCTATTCCTCCACACTAATAACAGGCTAAATTACACGATTATCATATTTGTAGTATTTCAATTAACATAGTATAAATACTTCGAAAAAAGAGCTAAATAAAATTTAAAGTCCGAGTCCTAGAATTGTGAATACGTGCTATTTAATTGGTGCGCACTCGAGCTTGTAAACATAATTGGCATCACAGGGCATTTTAAGTCTTTACCTATCCATACACAGTATACAGGCATAAGAGACATTGATAATATCACTATTATCGATGAGAGAAGCCTGAAATTCAATGTAACAGTAACACTTTTTCAATAAAATACTATAACTACGGTGCTTACATTAATCCTCGAGAAGTCGCTCGTTCTCTCTTTGTACCTATTCATTTTTACAATTCAGAATTACTCCTCCGATCGCCATGCGAATGAAGGGTCTTCAAATTTGGTTTCAATACGGAAAACATCTTCTCGGTTGCCGATGGGTGAATACTCATCTGCAATTCTGTCAAGGACTCCTCCGTCTGTGATAACACACAAGATTTTTGATATTTCACTATACAGAAATCTTGAAAATATTCTAGTATATTATAATAATACATTCTTAATTTGATTATGTAATAAGAATACAAAGAGAATCACAAAAAAATTTGCTAATGTTTTTCTTACGCGCGAAATTATGTAAAAGTTATGATAGATACAATTTTCATTAACAAAAAAGCCCAAAAGCATGCTACTCACTTTTCTAAGTAATTGTGCAGCAGTGTGCAACACCCTCTGCCATTTTCTCATCTCCACATTGTGTAAGCTTTCCTGCTGTTGCAGTAAATTTATCCAATCTTCTTCAGTCTTCGGCGTATCTCTGAAAAACAACGAATCTTCGTAGAAATTCATTCAATCACTCGACTTTGTGATTTAAAGAGCGAAAGGAAAAGATAAAGCGCTTACTTTAACGAATGGAGATCCATGATTGTGTAAGCGGCAGCCTCTTCCAATCCCCATAATTTGTAATATAACAGCCCGTTTATCACCATTAGACATAACACGGCAATCAGCAGCATTGAGCTAAGTATTATGTTGGAATCTGTACGAGTCCCAGGAACTGCATAAACAAATAACAAGCTTTAATAATCACTGAATTAATGGGAGGATATTATAAACTAAATAATAATATTTAATCATATCATTCCAGTAAAGTTTAATGCAGAAGATTTTAGTTGAAATAAATTGTATCGCAATGTACTTTCGGAGCACTTTTTAACGCGTTTGAAGCAGCGAAATAGTTAACACGCAAAGAGTTCAAGTAGACTTATCTTATATACTTAATCACTAGAATTTTACATTACAATTCGTAAGTGAGGCCATTTTGCTTATCTTTAATTTGTTTTGAGAATTAGTTTAATAGATATAAAGAAACTCTACGAAACCATTAAAGTTGTATTTGCATTAAACATTGGTATTTAGCCTACATTATTATCAACTTTTATCTTTCGTAAAAGAAACAATAAGGAACTTTAAGAATTTTTTTATAAGAATCATTTCATCAAAAAATTCAAGATAGATAAAACGGCTTTTGTTTCACCACAATTACGATTGCACACTCTCAGTTTGCACACAATTGCACATAACACAGTCATATTTAATTTCAAGATTTTAATTCCTATTGTTAATAATTACGTTCTTTTTTAATATACAAAAATCGACTTGAAGAAACGAACAATTGTTTTATCCGAACATTACCTTGTCCGAGCAGACATGTCCGCCGATTAGCAAGGATAATTGAAGTTCTACTGTATTCAGAATCATACTTGTCTAGTTGGAGAAGCCAAGTAAAAGACATAGAGAGATATGGAAAGAAGCGTCTGCGCAAAAAGACGCAGAGAGTTTTATGAGAATCGATTATTTTCCTTTACTTAATTCGAAGTTAATATATTATTCGCTCAGATTTTCAAGAGTCGACAATATTTTAAGCAGTATATTTTAAAACAAATTCTGAAATTAACTAAGATTTGGTTAAAGATTTCGAACTGGCTATTGTTTTAACTGCTAAAGCTGTGTTTTCATCTTTTGCATTACTAAATGTACTTTAAACTGTGCAGATTTTGGATAAAAGAGATTAAACAGGTCTCATAATTCTCCTAAATAATCACCTTGTAAAGAATGAAGAAATTATTTCTTAAAACTAGCCTTTTACCTATCATTCTTCACAAAATGTTTATAAAGATTTACGATATTTATGAGACACTCTGTACTGTAATCTAATAAATTCACTTCTCTGATTGTACCAATGTTGTTATGGATGTGCGGTAACTCTGGAGGAAAGACTTGGTGACTTGGTGAGACATGATCCGGAGAATGGGTGTGCAAAGTAGGGCCAACTCCCGTGGCACGCCGGCGTCGCCTTGCTTTCCTTTTTAAACCTCCACTACCACCACTTCCTTCATCACACTCATCTGTTAATGCTTTTATCAAACTGCTAAAGTATTCATCCAATCCAGCCCAACAGTTTTTCTCAATTACACCTAAAAAGAAATTCTTTGTTAGATTTACTTTCAATCAAATCGAAGATATTTATTATTTATTTTATAAATTAAAACGAAGATATTTATCGTTTATTTTATAAATCGAAACGAAGATATTTATCGTTTATTTTATAAATCAAAACGAAGATATTTATCGTTTATTTTATAAATAGTAAACACTCACCTTTAATAAAACTCCATACACTTTTTTTGTACTTTATTTGAGAATATACAATAAGGTTTGTTTCTTCGTCGGAGATACTAGTCAAGCAATAATGACACATAACACTGAAGGAGTCTGCGTATGGAATACCAGCATTTATGCTTTCCACATCAATACTGTACAAATGCCCCGGTCTGCTACATGGTAGCATTATCTGATAAATAGTAATGATTAATCTTAATATAACTTGTTTAAGTTCGTATCGATGTAAATCTGTAGCGACAAGTTATTCTTTTTATAGTGGGGTTTTCTGTTTGTGGATATTAATGGGTTTGGAGCATTTTTTATGACAAGATATTAAATGCAATAGAAATTCTGTTTGAAGGATTTTATTTGTATATGCTTTGAAGAATATTTAGAGTTTTTTAATTTAATTATTTTCGACAAAATAGCGAGGCTAAAGCTCGGCAAGTGAAACCGTGTTTCGATCTAGGACAATAAAACAAACATTTTTTAATTCTGTATAAGCTTAGCTAGAGAAGTACGTAGTGAAATTAAAAAATGTTATACTTTGTTAGAATGGCGCACAATAGAAATAAAATTTCTCTTTTCAATAAAAAAATTACGTAAAATTTTTAAAGAAATCTTATTTTTATTGTGCGACATTCTAACAAAAATAATATTTTTTAATTTCGCTACTGCTTATACAGAATTGAGGACTGTTTATTTTATTGTTCGTGGTCGAAAATTAGTTAGAAAATTAGAGTTAGTTAGTTAGATTTAAATTGAGTTAGAACATTTCCGCCATTTTGTCGAAAATAATTAAATATCAAAACTCTACATTTTCTTCAAAATATATACAATGATGGCTTTTAAAGAGATTTTGTATTGCATTTACTGTATTGTAATAAAAAATGGTAAAATTTCATAGATTTTCTTGCTTGCAAGATCAGCACTTTACACTTTCAGTACTTTTAGGTAACACTATTATTATGCTTCACAACAGTATTATACAGCAGAACCGCTGTCATCCAAATCTCATTATACGAATTTCCTACTATCCGAATCGCTTGTTATAATTTATACGATTTTTCTTCATGATAATTTTTATACATTTCGTAAAAATAATATAACAGAGTTTTCAGATCAATTAATTAAGTATTGTATTGTGCTTGAATCTTTTATTCCTGGAATAGTAAGTTGTGAAGAAACAAATACAAAAGGTTGAAATATTAATTGAACCGCTTATTTTGAAAGTGACCTAAGTCAATTTATATTTAAATTGAAACATTAAAGAATTTGCGTTAGAATAAAATTACAAATATACACATAGAATATTAATTGACAAATCCATTCATCAATTGATATCTTATACGTATGTTTTTAATTTTATTCAAACACAAATTCTTTAATATCTCAATTTACAAAATAAATAGCTCAATTAACGTATAGAACATATAAAATTTACCCATATTATTAATTCTATTTTTCAAATGTAAAACAAAATAATTATTTTATTATTAAAAAATTCCCTTACTCGAAGAAACATGTTTCGCGATTAGTTCGGATGACTGCGATTCTACTGTATTGCAAATATTATATTTACTATATTATAAATAGAATAATATATCCGAGAATAAAAACATGCTCGGATATTATACCTGAGTTTCTGTAACCTGACACGTTCTAGGTCCAATAGATTGGGTTAATGCTACTGTCAATGTAAGAGTGCGCATCTTTTGACCAGTTTGATTGTCTTGAGTCCATGTTGACTGCAGTAAATCTACATTAAAAATATTATTACAATTAATTATATTAATTGAATTAACTAAATAATGTTATTTATCAAATAACACTATTCTGTCGATAATTCATAATAAGAAAGTGGATGTGTTACCGGTCGTTTTCCGGGCAGTGTGGAAATCCAGGAAGAACTTCGATTTGGTAAACAACAGCGTAAATAGCTGATCAATGTGAATGGGAAGCGTTGCTTTGCATATTTCACGACCTTCGTGCGATGCAGTACATATTGGTGGATTTCGTAATCCTATTTTCACTACTGCAATCAGAATATATCGCTCGTATTTGTATGAATATATACAACTCGGTGTTCTAGGCGGCTTCACTCGGCTGACATTTCGATTTTACATTAACAATAATTTAATTTAATGAATAATAAGTTGTATTTATCTTTTTCTAATATTTTCTAATGTAAAACTCAACGTCAACGTTTTGTATAATTTATAAATACTCTTAAAGGATCATAAACAGGAGTTTATTCATTTTTTTGAAGTACTAATACTTGCTTTTTGTAAAATTCATTATATGTTCATTATTATACATAATTTAACATATATTCTCTGAAAAATTTCTTTTCAAATTTTACATAGCTTTTGTAAAAACAGACTAAATTTGTTGAAATTCATAGAATATCTTTACAATAGAATACTCTAATCCTCAACGGAAGGGATTTCTTATATAATGTTTACTTTTTGTTTTAATTGATTAAAAAGACGCGAATTACACAAAAAAAGGAAAAGAAAGTATTCTGGCTCAGTGAGTACTAGTTTTCTCAGCTAGTTCACACACAACTTTTTTATATCTTTTTACATAAGTTATTTATGCATATATGTGCAATAATGGACATATACCGAGTTTTTAAAGAAGCAAGTATTAGTACTTAAAAAAATGAATCAACTCCTGCTGAAAGAAAATCGTATTAAAATCGATTTAGCTATGTCGAAATTACCGCGAATATATAAAAAGATAAACCTTGTCTTTTATATTAATAAAAATTAATATTTTATACATTAAAACCTTTTCCGAGAAACGTTCTACAGAATGGTGAAAGTCGTATTAAGACTTGTCGAGAACACTTCCGACAACACTATTTCTTTAATTTATACACCAGATAAAAAGCTGATAAGATCAGATAGGAAACAGAAGCATTAGTCGTAATAGATCTCTCATAGGAATGAAAGTTCTATTTCGAAACTTCAACTAGATTTTAAAATGTTACACAGAATCGAGGAAGTAATAAGAAATAATTTTATTATATTTTGTTAAATTATTCTTTGCAATAAAATTTTACGAAATTGTTTTATGAATGTATTAACTTTGAATATGCTACTTGCAAGTTGTTGTATAATTGTACATAGTCGAACCTCGGTTATCCGAACCAATCGGAAGATACTTTCTTGATATTGATTTCGATATATTTAAAGAACACAAAGATTATTAATAGCACAAACACTGAAATGAAATATAATTCCGAGTGCTAAATTTCTTTTGTTACTAAAACTGTATTATTACCGATTCGAATAACAAAATCATCGCACAAACAAGGTTCTACTATACAATCAAAACACTTTAGATAATATAATATAAAAACAATTATTAGAAACATACATCCATGTTTCTCTGCTTCGCTCTCAGTCGTATCACTCAGATCAGTCGGATCAAGAACAGGATCGGCTTTCAACATTGGCTGAGGTTGCGGCTCTGGCTCTATCACTGGCTCCATAGCAGGTGAAGGCGCTGGACTTTCCCCACTGATAACTTCCACCTTTCAATGAAAGAAGAACAAAATATTAGTGTCATTTTGTGATAGTTAGAATTTCAAAGTGTCTTACCTCCGAGAAGGAATCAACGGACAAACGCGTGGAGAGCTTCTCGTCGTCTGCGGGTGGTAAAGACGGCACATAGTCCTCATCATCCGAAGTCAACCCTAATTCATTCCCATAACAAGAATGAACAAGTTGCCACAATTCAGCAGTACTCATTGGCTAAAAAGATACGCTCTGTTATCAAATAGGGAGCGGAATCGCTTGTTCAACGGTGATTGAAATAGTGTAACCTACTCTCAGTGCCCATTATGTCATGCAAACGAAACTGTAAATATTTACTTCGATCTATACAGAGAAATTTGAAATGATATTTGAAAAAGCATAGAGGAACACGTGAATACTTGAAATGAATTGTAATAATTCGATGGTGCATGGTTTAAGAAAACTGATTGGCAAAACAATGTTGTGAAACGAAAACTCAGGTCTCAAGGTGACACTGGTATACAAACATTTCAAGAGTATTTTGTTGTAATACAGGCAGCGTAGAAATGCCGGTTTGTTCAAGTGAAACTTTTAATTGGAGTAAAGGTAATCGTAGCGCGAGGCAGAGCATGTGCGAACGTAACAGATCGTTGATATTTGCTGAGGGAATAAATGAGAATCAAAGTAACGTGACTTGGAAATTACTGTCGAAGAAAACAACAATCTGGGAATAATGAATTATCGTACCTTTCCGATCAGTGCGATTTGCCATACACGGAACAACATCATGTACACTTTATCCCTTGCTCCAAAAGACGTTAAAAAAAATTTGTCCGACTCGGTACATATTGATATAGCATTAGGTATGACAAGTGCAGTTTTTTCTTTCGTAATCGATGTAACATCTTTCCAGCGCAGGGATACCACAGTTTCCCAGCTGAAGATATTAGCATAAAAACATACATAATTCTGAGAGACATAGAGTCTCCCATGGGCCAATATTTCACGCTGCAATGCGCACGAATAGTCTACAAATTACACATATATTAAGTCTGTTTCCCTAAAATGCAAGGGGGTAGAATATGATAATGATCCTTTAGTGAATTTCGGCGAGCCCTATGACTTTGTTAGCTAGTGTTAATCACACTTACCTAATATCAAAACATTTCTTTTTCTTTTTCAATTTCTAGTTCGTTAAAAAATTCGAATAATTTCAAAAATCAAAAGAAAAGAGAGAAAGAGACAGAGAGAGAGAGAGCAAAGTTCAGCTTTGAGAATGACCAATACAAATGCTTTCGACAATCTAGTACTAACAAATCCATGAACCGCAAGCTTTTTTTTTCATTGTTTTAAAGATCTGATGCTTTATGTCTCAAGTTAGTAATAAATATTATATCTTACCTACAACTAATCTCTCATCATCCGGTACATCTTTAAATATCCGTTTGAAATCCTCCGATCTAGATTTGTAAGTTGGGTAAAGGACACTGTACCACGACGTTTTCTTTTTACTTCTTTCGCTGCTGCGAGCTTCCTTTTTAACATCATGCAAACTTTTCGCTGTCTCTCCGGACTCGGCCGATCTAAGTACTACATCCTACAATTTGACGATGCAAAGATTACTATTGTCATTAGAGTTCTGGCTAATCTACACCCCTTCCGACACAATCAATCTTTATGTATATATATTCATTGTTTATGATTGTAACAGTTGCGAAGACCTTTAATATATATATCGTAGAATGCCATTTCCACCGTGCTATACACCAGAATATACATGCATTTAGAGAGCGTAAGTTTTAATTGTAGGTAATTTATAATATGTTTTATCTTAATCGTATTAGTTTCCTAAAAGTTATACGACTCCGGTTTATCACACGTTACGAATTAATGAAAACATTTGCATCAAACATATTCTGCTGTACATTATAATGGCTTAAAACGCAGAATTATATTCCAAAGACACAAAAATATCCCATTGCTTTTGCGAATCAGACTTTCTATAAATAATGTAATCAGGCCGTAAGCAATCATACAATCAACATATCAAGCTCCTGTTTCTTAAGTGCATGTTTCGATACTCCGAAATTATCGATAAGTAAATTTCGTTTGCATTTCATAAGATTAGTTTCATAGAATAGAACGGAAAGAAATCTAACTATTCTTATCAAAGGAAATCAGTGCTTTTTCTTTAACAACAAACATCAATATTACAATTTCGATATTTAGAGTTTGATCTCCTGTCGAAAGTCGTGGTTTTTCAATGTTTAATGCATCCGCACGAACAGCATCGTCGTCTTACTTGTGAATGCTGGTCGTCCGATTTATTCGTGTTACTGGAATCACGACCAGTAGAGTCCGAGTTCAATCTGACGTATTCCCTTTTGTTCTGTGATCTGGGACTAAGTCGCGGTGATAAATTCGGGCTGGAAATCGGGCTAGATCTATCGCCGCCTCCTCCTAGAGAGGAGCTTTGCGTACCGTCCATCGGTGGGCCATTGCTCAAACTAGCGGCGGAGCCTTGGCTTCCCAAGCTCGACGAATTGATGCTATTGATCACGTCGTGACTAGATATTAATAAGTCCTCCACCGACTTATTCCTGTGACAAAAAAGAGCACAAATTAAATCAATTGAAAATGATACTTTGTTCAAAGAAAGCTTGGTATGAGAAAAAAAGATTGGTGGGGGAGAAAAACTGAAAGGAGTGTTTTAGAGTTGATATTGTTTGTCTTTGCGAAACATACATGTTTGCTATGGAATATTTCTGTGCGGGTTCCACTTCACAGGACATAATAGGTGTACGAGAGTGCCAAAGGCGAGCTTAATACATCTATTTGTCAAGCGAGCGTTGTCAGTTGCCTAGATCGGCGACGGCGGTGGCGGCGACGACGACGACGACGGTGGTGGTGGTGGACCGACGACGACGAAGTAGCGTTCGAAACTGTTTCAGCAAACGAGTAGCGTCGGCTTCCTGAGAATGGTATACCTTGGTGCTAAGGTACACTCGGAATTATCAGGTAGCGCGGAATAAGAGCGATAACACTGGCACATCTCAGATAAAGCTGATCTGTACTGCAATGGAGCGTGAGGGTTCTAATTGTCGGGCGGAGGGAAAGTTGACGTCAGTAGAATCGAGTATGATCAATTGTCATCACTAACTATTGCGGCGCGTAGCAATAAATCTTATTTCCCGATGGCTCAGTTGATCAGGCGCATAACACAGCTATCCACAAACGGTGGACTGTGAACTTGCGTTCAACTTCCACCAATGTCTCGGTACAAGGTGCAACATACTGCAGCAAAACGATTATAGATGTTCCACCGCATTGCTTTGGATATATTGCCCTCTCGCTTTAACTCGCTCTCTCCCTTTTCCTTCTGTGCGCTTCTGTTCCTTCTGTTGCGCGATCCCTCGGTTATCTCTGAAGTTATTTAGGAATCCTGAAGGGCTCGTAGTTCGTGCAAGAATGGTGAGGGAAGTTTGACTCATCGATTTTATTTGCGCATTTTCTGTCGAAAAGTAATAAAAAAACTGCGACTGCGTATTGTTAGCAAGTAAGAATAAACGAGACGTTCCATATGGAAGAGTAAACAAGAAATGGGGTATTTTTAGAAATTTGTGTACAAAAATCGATGCATGCATGGCAAATGCACTTTCGTAAAAGATACTAAAATATATTTTCCTATAGGAAAAGGAACAATAGTACATTGATTTCAGAGTATCTTTCATCCCCTGCCTTTATTCATCTATGAATATTTGTATTAACAAATGTGTTTCATATGTAATAAAGTATTTATAGCAATTGTTCTCGATATTCTTTATTTCTACCCCAATTCAAACTGCCGCGCGAATTCCTGCTCGTGGCAACTCTTCTATAGCAAACTTCACGCGATATTACAGACTGGATATATTTGTTTATCGTCAATATTCATAAACATTTTGTCAAAAATATAGAACAATTATGTTTTCGATATTTTTTTCTATTCCGATTCATATTTCCGTGCAAGATTCGGTTCGTGGCAATTTGTTTGCAGCAAACTTCACACGATATCACAGACCGGATATATTTCTTTATGAATATTCACGAATATGATTTTAAGAAGAGTACTTATTGTTTATGAATAATCATGTACAAAAATGTTTCCTGTCAAGTAAAGTACTTTCAACAATTGTTCTCCATATTCTTATGTATTGAAATTAAAACTCCCGCGCGAATTCCTGTCAGTGGCAACTATTTTGCAGCAAACTTCACGCGACATTACGAAGCGGACACGCTATACATTAAAATGCCCGAATTTCATACTTTGCCGGTAAGATTTAAGACATGCGCCGTGAACAGCATCCCTCCAGCTCTTGTCGTTCCATGTATTGAAATCCCTGGATATCTACATGCATGCCTGGCACATCCCCACACGCACGCTGTACATAGTTACATACGTAGATATATGTGCTGTCCTATATATTAGTTCAGCGCATTCTGTCTGAACCGTTGCGCGTATCCAGTGCGAAAGTTTATACAATATTCAATATCGACGTTTTGCCGTGCACTGACATTCGATCTGTCAAAAAGCTGAATTCCCGACACAATAGCCACTCGTGTCACGACAGATCGGAAAGATGTGCCTCGAGCTCGTTTTCTACTCAGACAATGGTGGTGCAGGAGTGAAAAACTTGTGAGCTTAGAGTAAAATAGAGTCGCCGCGGAGGCTCCCGTTTTCTGCGATATTACTGCCTTCAGATTGTCCTTTTTGTCAAGCAAATACGAACTGAATAATGAGAATCAATGCAGCAAAGATGACAACGCCGATCGAGGAGCAAATTGATCAGAACTTGAAAGTACGTTATTTCCCACCACGATTTCCACACTACTTGTCAGAATTGGCATTTGACCAATTACTTTTCATGTTCAATGCGGGAACAAGAAAATCCTAGAAAATTCTACCTTTGATTTTGTCACTTTGAATTGCCTGAAAACCAATCTTTCAAACACTTCGATATTTCTGAGGGGTTTGCGTAATCAGTATGACAAAAGACATAATTAGCGAATCAGTTGACCGGTCGGCGAGAAATTAAACGCAATAATATTCTTTATTCAACACACAACAATCGAGTGATCGTTATTTGTGTAAATATAATTTTGGGGAACTCGATTCGTGGCTTATATTTCTTTTTGTTAATGATTGAGCAATTTTTGTGTGAAAAGTTGTGTTATTTGCCTTCGGCGAATATTTTTTTTACATTTAAGTTACTTTTTTTGTCTCGTTTTAATGTATAAAGAAATGTTTAAACAAGTTAGACGTAAATACAGTGACATGAAAAGAGATAACAGATATTACATAAAATCAATATGGAAATTCAACCAATTGCAATTCTCTCACAAATTATTAAAATACAAATTATTTGTTTGTCGATTGAAAGTACAATTCTATTGCTTAAGTAAATTTTTTCCCAAAACTTGACAAAGTAGAAAATTATATCTCTCTTTTCTTCTATTAGTTGTTTGTTAACATTTTACGAAACATATTTTTAATCTTGCAAAGTTCTTTTCTCTCTCATCAAATACTAGAACTAATATTTCTGTATTGATTGTTTTTGAAAATCCAAAATCTACAAATCTGGCTTTGGTTTGATAATTTGTGATATTACGTAAGTCAATTATTTATTATTTCTTAACAAACAAAAGGCCACTCTGTTTGTCGTCGAAAACAAAATGCTACACTCAGTAGACATGTAAGTGACTATTATTAAATAATTACTAAATAGAATCAAGTAAATATAGTTTTCTCAAGTTGCTACAACTGGTGATAACTCGATCATTTCAAAAATTCATTTAGCGATAACATACAAACTTGTGTTTCATACAATTCTTTTGTATTTTAGTCTCCCCAAATTGCATTTTCCTTGTATCTTTTTTAGAACTTGATATACTTTAAATATACTTCTCATGTTTTGCTTGCTTCAAGAGTTCTTGTTTTACCTAGAAAGGAGTTCCAATTGTTAATAGCTAAAGTAGGATTTTGGAAGATAGCGAAACGCTCATCCAAATCATTATAGATTGATAGATACAATAATAGATTCGAAAGGAACCATTTATAGCAGAACCGCTTTTCTTAAAATCAATATTACACTAAATGAAGAATTAACTTTTAGTAAATTCATGGAGAATGGTATTTTTAGGTATCTTGTAAGAATGTAATTTATGCAAATCAGAGATAAAAAAGTGTTTATCGAACATCAGTCGTAGTTGAACATATTATTCAGAGTATAATTGTTATGCTAATTATTATACATTGCATTGCTAGTGTAAATACAAAATAGCGTTTTATTCCTTATAACTATATGAATTTACGCATGCGTTTGAATTTTTAACAACAAAAGTTTTGTACCAAATTTTTCATGGAAAGAAATCTGTAACAACTGCTACGCAAACATACATTAATGCTGCATATAAAATGTTTAAAAATAGTAATTGCGTACCGAGTTTTTCTTGAAGTAAATTCGCACAAAGAAGAAGGTTTTCCTTTTAAAAGCACACAGAATTTCATAAAGGCGAAAACCTTTCTTCTTAATAGAAAATACTCTTTTTAAAAGCAGAAAGTTTCCTTCTTTAAGAAACTTTTCTCCACAAAAGCTTTGTGTGTGAATACTTCTTTTACTTGCTGCATTTCTAACATCTCATTAATAGTTTTATTATTATTATAACAATGTTTTTTGTTATTTCCACCAGGTGAGAATGGGAATGGTAGCAGTGAGCGATGGAAAGAGCAAACCGGTCTCCGTACGTTTACATTTATCGATGGAAGTATTGAAGCTGCAAAGAGAAGATCTTGAGGTAAATGTTAGTAGGCTTAGGCTCAAAACTTTAATTAAGTTTTGTTATTTTCTTGCTTAATGCTTTTGTTAATATTTGTTATGTAATGTTAAAGAGCTCTGTTATTAATGTGAATTATTAGTAGTTTACAATAAATCTAGGTCGCTGATTTATATAGGAATTTTTAATTAGTGCTTGTTTTCAACTTGAAATATTAATATGAAGTCCATTTATTTTTACGATACATAAGATTTGGTAAAAATGGGTTTCGCGCATTAAGCTTTATTCAAAATTTTCCATAGCTTTTTTGAAGTCATGGAATTATTAGTGTCAAACAATTAAAGTTAATTGATTCAGTTTTGCTTCTTTTCAAAATTTCTACATTACTTTGTAAGTTGTCTTTTAATTAAAAAAGGAAACATATAATCATTTTATTAAATCTCACATTGGACTTATAACGAATTGTGCTTATTGTGAATTGCTATTGTTAGAAACAGAGTAAGTATTAACAATATAAACAAATTAGTATTAAAGAGGAGTTTTATTCAGAGGATAAAACTTGTATGGTAAAAAGAATAGGTTACTGGACAAATTCGAAAGAAATTATAAGTGTTATAATTTTATATGAAATAACCTCATGAACAGAACATGTTCCAGTTTTAGTAATTAACGATTTTGTAATATGACCATTGATTAATACATATGTTTTTCTACAAACCCTCACGATTTACCTTTTTTTTAACGAAAGTGTTTCCCTCCTGTTTTATCATCGCACTTTTGTTTGATTTGAGTGCCATGTTCGAAATTATTTGTAAGTAAATATTTCTCAACACAGACAATCTTTATCAAGAGAAGTAAGCAGATCACAATTACGAAAAAATATTTTCGCTAAAACATCTTCGATTCCATAAATATAATCTTTTAACCCTCTACGACTCTATGTAAATTTTGAAGTCGCATATTCTGAATTTTTAAATTACTTCGAACTTGTATTTCAATTTTTTGCCGCCAAGCGTCTGGCGTTTTATAGTCGGAGCATCTTTTCATAACCAAGCACTTATGTTTATGATGATTTATAGTTCCGCTCTCTTACACTAGAGCGCCTCTTACTCAAATTTCATTCGAAAATGGCAGTTTGCGAATATCGCGGTTTTGAAGCACAAAGCAACTGACGAAACATTTGGGTAATACCTTTTTTTACCAATACTGAATACAAAATTAGTGTTCACGTTACGCAAGAAGAATATAAATACTAATTTACGTTACATAAATATAAATTGATATTAGAGTTTTTGTATGTTAATTCGCATGGTTCTGTGACAACGTTTTTTGTTACATATTTTGCGAAAGCCAATTCTGTATTTCTAGCTATTTACAAGGTAAATGATTAAGGATACAATACATGTAAATAAACAAAAGCATAGAAACAATATTTAAATAAATATTAAAGAATGGAAAAGAAATATTTAACTAATATTGATATGTATGAATACTTTTATACAATCAATAATGTAATGTACTGTTCCAACAATTAATATCTCTTATTCCGGTCTTGATTGTAAAATTATTAACAATTTTTGAGATTTAACTACTAAAAAAACATCATTGGGTGCCAATCTTTGTTCTACGTTTATATGCATTTTTCAATGACAAGACATTTTTTTTTAAGCAATGACAAACAATCTTCAAAGAAGGCTTAATTATATTAATTAATGATCCACAAATAGTTTGAAAAACTAATAAATTTCAGTATTCTCACAATAATTTGTCTCCGTTAAACTTATGCTATAAGCGAATATTCTATAAAAATTGCAAGAAATAATTTATCACGTTGAATTGACAGATGGTAAATCACAACAAACCACCGGTTGATGCCAAAGAGCGAATGGTTCAAATCACACGCCAAAAAGTCGGGGGACTAGGATTAAGCATTAAAGGAGGTGCTGAACATAAACTTCCTGTGCTCATATCTAGAATCTATAAGGACCAAGCTGCGGATCAGTGTGGTCAACTTTTTGTTGGTGACGCTATTATTAAAGGTAAATGGATTTCTAATATTAATAATTAATGCTTTATTTCTTCATTGCTTTTATTAAGTAAGGTTTTGGAGAATGTTATACCGTTTTAAATATTTATGGTGAAAAATGATATTTTAAATATAAGGAGATTTATAGTTATACAAATTATCTATGAAATATATTATAAAGTTTGAATGTAAAATGTAATTTATGAGACATTTTATAGTAGTTTTTATTTGAAGTTCTTTGACTTTAAATGCAAATGTAAAATTTTTGTAAGATACATTTTATGGGTATTTATTTACAAAGGTTTACTTAGAACCGATTTCAATGATTTTGATATATGTTATAAAACAATTTAAGCTGATCATTTTCATATACATATATATGTGGGGGAAACTTATAGGAAAAAAGTTAGACATATTTAAAGGCGGGTCTTACATATCAACATACAATACTCAAGCAATCAAGAGAAATCGTAACGTAAACTTAGCTGTGGTTTTGTGCCATTATTCCAAATACCTGTAAAGACTTAATACAAATACAACACAGACTTGAAAGTCAGACCTAACCAAGCCAGACTGCGGCAAATATATAGAATTTCTTCTAATTTCGAAGTGCTGTCACAAAACCACAGTTATATTTACATTAAGATTTATGTTGATTGTTCAACTATTTCGTATGTTTACTATAAGAACCCGAAAATTCAAACAATTATGAAAATTATTGCAATTGGAAGAGTAACTTATCCTAAACAGAGAACAATTTTTTATCGGTGTTTATTTTAAATCAACACTTTTAGAAACACATATTTTCTTTTGCAATGCTTATCTCCGAAACGCTAGGATCTATTAAAAAAAAGTTCAATGCAAAGTGACACGATTTTTTAGGCACTCTGAACTTGAATAAAAACCTTTTATTAACAAAAATATTTGTTAATAATTAATCCACCGCACTTATGCTAAAATGACAAATTAAAGGTTCTGTTGAAGGTACATAATAGCTTATTTCGAGCAGTTTTCAACCCTATTTAAGGTTATGTCTACAATATTTTAAGCGGGTCTATGCGTGCCTTTAAATCGAAATGGTTTGATAGCCGCGTATACCTGGGCCTTTTGCTCGAATCAAAAACACAACATTTAGGATTAACATAATATAATTTAACTGCCCGAAATAAGCTATCATGTACCTTCAACAGAATCTTTACTTTCACATTTTAGCATAAGGATTAATTATTCACATATATTTTTGTTGATAAAACATTTTTATTCAACTGCGGAGTGCATATAAAATCGTGTTATTTTTCATTGAACTTTTTTCCAATAGATCCTACCGTTTTGGAGATCAGCATTGCAAAGAAAAATATGTTTTTCGAAAAGGGTTAATTTCACCCCAATAAACTGTTTTTGGGCACCGATAAAAAATTGTTCTCTATTTAGGATGAGTTACTCTTCTAATTACAATAATTTTCATAATTGTTTGAATTTTCGGGTTCGTGAATGTCCTTTGTGAGTCATATAAGATCCGCCTTTAAGTCCGTCTAACTTTTTTTCTATAAGTTTCGCCCATATATATGTATATGAAAATGATCAGCTTAAATCGTTCTATGACATATATCAAAATCATTCAAATCGGTTATGAGTATATCTTTGTAAATAAATACCTTTAATAATATTAGACATCCGACTTCGACATAAACAAATGAAGATTGCGATCAGGAAACTCTCTTTTTTTTGGGAGGAACACCTCGCATTCATGTAAAACTGAAGAAAGTAAAGTAATTCAGCTGAAGAATATGTATATTCGAGTTCAAAGTTGATCGGGTACAGTTCGATTATGTCGAGATTTCGTAAGGTGACGCGGTCAATATGTACAGGGTGATTCACTTGCATTTGAATCGCCAATGATGGATACACGCCATTGAAAATGGTACGATTATACGATGTTGAGTAATTTTAATATAAAGGAGTATTTATCGAGTCTTTTCCACACATTGACATTTATTTATAATATCAACTTCTACCAATAATTTAAAATCATTCGAACTCGAGTGTGAAGGGGATGATTAAGAGGCAAGTGACTCACCTTGTACCTCCGAGTTGTGGAATTCGTTGATAATTCGTCGCCAGTTTACAAGACTTACTATTTACTAGAATGAAACCATCAGACAAAGATACAAATGGATGGAACGAAAGAAAACTGCTGGTGAAAGATCGATTATAGCACAGGAAAATGATTCCTGTGGTATAAGAGCGATAGCTTCAGAAAACCAACGTACATTGACGTCCAAGGCTTGGTACTATTGGCTGGCTTAATTAGCCTTTCTTCCTATGAAGCTTTGCATCCTTTTATTCCGGAGATTGAAAAGTCAAAGGGAAAACTGGGACAACAGGTGATGAGGAATTGGAATGGTTCTTGCCTCTGGGTAGATCGATCAACGATGTCGTCGTGTCTTGTCTACGTATCTTCTTAGTTCGAATGAGAAAACAGATTTGCGTACTTCAGCTCGAAAGAACATTTGGGTGACCTATTTCCAAATTAAAATGGATTCCACCTCGGCGATTTGACCTGGATAATTATATTCACAGTTTGAGTTACGATTTTACGATAACTGGAGCATAGGTTGCAATTTGTTACCGATAGAATAATGGCGGCTTGGATAATAGTAATCCTAAAAGACATTATAATGTAAAGAAAAAAGCCAAGTAGTAGTTTAGTATCGCGTAAAACATAGTTTTTCTGCTATTTTAATTTTCAAAACAGATATAAAGATTCAAATCGACAGATGATAGCCTTTTTTGACCTAGTGACAGTGAGGTTGTACATAAGATCTTTGTAAGTGAAAGACACCACACATGATATATGGAAAAAAATTGTATGATTGATGCATTAGACAATGCGAAACTCCCAGCAGTATTTCAGTAACTCATTGTTTGTGAACAGAGCGATGAATTGTAGTCAGCAGAAACCGGCGGCGTCCGACAATCAAGATCGATTATGCACATCAATAACCGGGAGACATTTATATAAACTTCGTCCCTGACTGATTTAAAATTAAAAAACAATTAAAGGATCACATTTGAGGGATTGGATATTTAGGATGGTGGGATTCAAGGCTATTATCTGCCAATAATAAGCTATGCGTCGATCGGGGAACTCTTTATTTCGATACTTCGCCTCCTCCACTCTTTCACTCTTTAACTTCACAATTCTCTGATCCTTTTTGATCTTTGTCTTCTTTCTGGTCTCTGACTGGACACTGATTCTCGATGATTCTTAATGATTGTCCTGCGTCCGAAATCCGGGACTTTGTATCACACACACAGATTCACATTTCTTGCGCGCATGCAACTGCTACGCCACGCATTTGTTGAAAAACCTCCACTCATAGCTAAAGTTTCCATTCATGCGATCATTCGCTGACGTTTCTATTTCAGACTTTCCAGATAATATTCCAATAATATTCCGCATGCACTTCTACACTTTTCTTCAAAATAAGAATAGACGTTACTAGTATTGAAGACCTGCTTTTAGTTGCAATACTATCACTGCAGTTGTAACTACTGTGCTGAAAATCTGAAAAGGTCAATGACTGTGTTAGCAAGGAGCTTTTTTAAGTTGATCGTGAATGACGAACCTTGTATATAAACTGGTGTCCGTAATAGTAGAGACCCAGGCAGGAGAATTTTAATGGCCTAAGCTTTGTTTGCAGAACTGTGAATGACAGCTATATATCAAGTCTGATTAATACAATGCTAAATATTCATTCTTATTGGGATACTTTTCTCCTTTCGTTCTCATGAAGATTCAATAATTTTAGTTCGCTAGTTTTCCAATACATAATTTTCCTGCGTATGTTTCGAGCCGTAGAACTATGAGTTTCACTTTTCCGGTGCACATTATGTATTCAACTGAATTCTTAATAAGGGAGTACTATGTAGCTACGTAAACTCGCCCCTCCACAAATTCTTGGACACAAACATAGTTAGACCACAGGCGCCTATACTCCCACCATGTTCCCTTTTTACTGTTTTTTTCGGCTGTATAAGTCCTAGGATTGTAGTGCAAAGCGGGGGAATCAATTCCGAAGTCTTATCGAAGTTTTCAATAAGGAAACCAAGTGTTTAATCATTTCTTGACTCCTGTTTAGTACAAGCATATTTTAAGTATTTACTACAAGGAAAAGAGTAATAAAAGATCCGAAGAGGATACATCTTTACCGCCCGCGGTGTATCCGGCGAGCTATAATAAAGTTTAACTTCAGCTTAGGACACTCTTTCATGAATAAGGGGCAGTCTTGAGTCTGGCTAAGGTGAAATAGCCCTTTGCACGATCCGAAGTATTGTTGTGAATTATTGGAGGTTACCAGCAAAAGGGTTTAATAGGAGAATAGGCGTCTGCGTAGGGCTGAGTTGAAAGACGCTCAGTGCTATTCCAGAATTGACTTAGGGCCGATTCGGGAATTAGCCTAGTAACAACAAATTGGGGGACCACCTTTACACGATACTATTTTATGTTTATAAACTTACGACTTCACGCATTCCCCCGTCGTCCATGAAGCGCAACAGTTGGACAGCCATGTCGCAGACGGTCCTTGCCTATATCAGTTGCTTTTATTCAATATAATATACAGTCAGAGGAAGAAGTATTTGCAGAGTAATCAATTTTAATTAAAGCGTAGTACTGTTATGTCTATCAACCAGTGACCATAAAATAATAAGTGTGTTCATAATAGTTTTTTGTGTTTCAACAAATACCAGATAAACAATCCTAGAGCTGTTAGAGAGTATGTACAATTTTTTTAATACAGATTATGTTTATCAAAAAGCGGTACTACGTTTTAGTTCCAACTGACGACTGAACGAATCTTTTTAACATCGACTTTTTAGGGCTGTATCTGTTAATAATTAGTATAGAGCTCTGAGCGAAATAAAAATAATACCACTCTTGGCAGATCAAAGAATGGAATTTAGAGGTTACGATAGCTAATTAGAAAAAAATATTGTTGGTTTTTGTAATCTGGTATGTCATCCAAAAATCATCTCGTGTACGTAATTTCTTTCATTTCCATGACAAGCGTTTTGAAAATCACTATAAATGTTTCTCTAGGCATTTTCAATGAATAGTTCAAATTTGACGTTAATTTGATTACTGGTTTGTCAATTATTGCGTTAACTCACCTTGGCACCAACAGTCTCACAGAGATGATTGGTAACAATAACGTCCGCTAAAGGTGGAAACGTCACCAACAAAATCCATATGGCCATTTTAAATGTGTCAACTTTGGAAGGGAATAATATTAAACGAAATGTGTTGATGACGAGGGCCAATAAGATCACATAGTCGAAGGCCATCTGAAAGCTTAGCTGAATCTCGAAAACTGTGTTTATATCACGTAAAGTTTCACAGAGTTCAAAATGTAGATGCCTAAGAAAAGAACAATGCATTCCTGTTTACTTATTCAGAGAAATGGCGACAGTGATGCACATACATGACAGTCCAAATGATACGGCTGGTCCTTTCGTCCATGACAAAAACTCCTCGAACCAATATCAGTTTACTGTTTCGAAAACAACTTGCACGATTGTTGTCATCGATCGTAAGCTTTCTTAAGGCGCTACTAAAGTAGTCAAATCTCGTGCCCGAGTATCTAATAATTAAAATCGATCAACATTGTACTTAAAAATATGAAGAATACGTTAGGTCAAGTCTCAGGTTCATTCTCTCCTTGAAACGTACCCTAGGAGTGACCAGAACTGTATATCCGTGAGCAGACGGGTGTAAAGTGGCATAGTGAACAAAAATAGAAGAAATGGGGTGCGTTTATCGGAAAATATTCTTGCATACTGCATGGAGCCATATCCATTTACTACAATGCACATGACCACCCATGAAATCAAAGCAAATAGTCCTATCCTTCGCAATTTGGCGTAATTCGTCTCAATTCCCAAGGTCCTCAGTGTTTCATCCACTTCATTGAATCGTTTCATGCATTTATAGTACCTCTAGCGTAATACCAAAATTAAACAAAGAGTTGCAGACGGCTAATCGAGGTGTACACATACCTTTCCGTGCCAGTGAGTCAGGCAGATCGACGCGAGGATGATACCATTACAGCAAAACAATACGACATTTCTGATCGATTTCACAAACACGATGTGACTTGATTCACGAGGTACAAAGATCGTATATACGCCGAATTGCATGCTGAATATCACAGTGGCTGAAATGAGACTAAGGAATCTTCGGGGTTTCCCCAACGGATACTCGATTAATGCCAAACCGAAAAAGGCCGCCGTTGCTGTGATAGGCCAAAACGTCCACTGGAAATGTGCATTCATTTCTTACGTTTAATGCAGTCTCACGGACTATTCGACACTGGACACTATCTATTGGGTTTCCGATGAACAATAAGCTGAGTGGCTCCGACTGATTAGCTGAATGCATCAGTACTTGCGTGAGTAATACTCAAGGGTACTAGTAGGGCTCGTACGTGTTTCAAAGGAGTTAGTGGATGGAAATAAATATGAGTAGTTATCTTGACCTAATTGCACTTATTCTTCTTTATTGAAATTGGCATTAATGTATGAGAATGGGGGATTAAAGGATCCATTTTGTTAAACCTAGTAGTCAACCAAGCCAAGTCGCGATTCAAATATAATTAACATGCAATAAAGCTGAGCTTTTATTGAATGATACTTAGATTAAACTTGCAGTTCTAATATTAAAAAACACTTGGCGCGTGAGCTCATCATTCGAGGCATTTGGTTTACAAACCTCCAAAAAAAAACCTGAAAAATCATTTAATCATTTCAATAATTTCAATCGTACTGAGTTAAGTTTCCCTTTTAATGGTCTAGCGATAATCCTTGGGACGAATTCACCAATCTGGATGAAAGCCTTTCTACTTTATAAAAAACCTTCTAAAATGATTTCGTTGTAAAAAAAACATTCAATTGTATTAAATATTCAATAAAAAGGAGAAAAACATAATCAATCAAAACATTTCGAATATAGTATAAATGCCGCCGCAATAAATGTCCAAATCACCAAATACAATATTTGCACGTTGAATGCCACAGTGGTGTAAATGACTGAGGAATCTTCGGGGTTTCCCAAAGGGTACTCGATTAATGCCAAACCGAAAAAGCCCGCTGTCGCAGTGATAGGTCAAATCTGCTCCCATTTCTTATCTTCAATGCATCTTACTGACTATCGTATTTCCGATGAACAATCAGCTTGGTGGTTCCGACCAAATTAGCAGAATGCATCAGTACTTGCGTGAGCAATACTCAAAGGACACTATTAGGGCTCGCACCTGTTTTAAGGAAGTCTATCGATGGAAATAAATAGAGGTATTTATATCGACCCAATTGCACGTTATGCTTTTTTATTGACATTGGCATTAATTTGTGAGCTGTGCGACCCGTATTTATACTCTTGAATAGTTCGCCCCTCTCCAATAATAATTTTGTTAAATAATTGACGTTAAGTTGAAACAAGGTTTGTCAGGTGTTACGCGTTTTGTAGGATCGCGAATAAAATAAATCTCAATTCTTATTGTATATTATTAATGTTTATAAAAATTTAAGAATTGTTTAAACTGTGGATAACATTAAGGATTGAAATTACATGATAACATGCACTTACATGTATTGCATCGGTTGATGATGGTTACAGTATTTAACGGATGGTAATTGTTTAACAGATGTTTAATAACTATTATTCTGTTAATTGCAAACGAGTTAATTATTCCTGAATTGGTTAATTTATGATGATTTATCCGTTGTACCTGTTGGATAGCTTTTGAATTACTAATGTCAAATCATAAACCTTCTGTTAATGATTATTGCTTTTCATTGTCGTTAATTGATCACATATTTTTATTATGTGTCAAGATTTTCTGGAGGATCTGTTGAGTGCATTGCCAATCATTAAATCTGTTAACTTAAGCATTTACGTAGGATAGACGAAACGTTTTATGATAGTATGTTTTGCGCTGGTTACAACTTGACAAATTCAATATTCCAAAGTCAAACAGTATAAGGTTTAAAGATTGCCTAATATAATTGAAAATTTTAACTGTAGTTTGTTGCAATTTATAAGGAGAGTTCACGACCTGAAACTCTTCAATCGGGACGTATTACAGCTTCAAATATACAAGACGGTGCAAATAATTAGGTGTAGTTTGGATCGAGGCTTGGTTTGCTTTTGTACAACGATTATACACTGTTCACCACATTCGCCGAAAAACTTCCACCCGCAGCTAAAGTTTCCATTCACGTACATCGGCGTCGTCTCAATTGCTCTCCTTACGTACATTGTACTATTATTCTCCGATCATTCGACGACTCTTCTATTTCAGACTTCTCATATAATATTTCAAAATAAGACTAGACGTTACTACCATTCAATCCCTGCTTTTAGTTGCAATATTATCACTGCAGTTGTAACTACTGTGCCGAAAATCTGAAACGGTCAATGACTGTGTTAGTAAGGAGCTTTTTAAAGTTGATCGTGAATCACGAACCTTGTATATAAAGTTGTATCCGAAATTGTAGAGGCCCAGACAGGAGAATTTTAATGGCCTGAGCTTTGTTTGCAGGACTATGAATGACACCTACATATCGAGCCTGATTAATACAATATACTACATATTCATCCTTATCAGGTTACTTTTCTCCTTTCGTTCACACGAAGATTTAATAATTTTTGTTCGCTAGTTTTCCAATAAACACTTTTCCCGCCTATTTTTCCAGCCGTAAAACTACGACTTTCACTTTTTCAGTGCACGTTATTTCTGAAGTATTCAACCGAATTCTTAATAAGAGAGTACTATTTAGCTACGAAAACACGCCTCCCAAAGCCTTCTGCCCCCTTTTCACTGAATTTTTCGGGTTTCCTAGGATTCTAATGCAAAGCGGAATTGATTCAATTCCGAAGTTTTATTGACTTATTTTAGTTTTTTTCAACAAGCACATTTCAAGTATTCACTACAAGGAAAAGAGTAATAAAAGATCCGAAGAGGATACATCTTTACTACTGTTTCATAAATAAGGGACAATCTTGAGTCTGGCTAAAGCGAAATAGCCCTTTGCACGATCCCAAGTATTGTTCTGAATTATTGGAGGTTAGGAGCAAAAGGGTTTAATAGGAGAATGGGCATCTGAGTAGGGCTGAGTTGTGAGACGCTCAGTGCTATTCCAGAATTGACTTAGGGCTGTTTCGGTAACTAGCCTAGCTCGTAACAACAAATTGCGGGACGTTCTTTGCACGATACTATTTTAGGGTTATAAACTTACGGCTTCTCGCATTCCCTCGTCGTCCATGAAGCGCAGCAGTTGGACAGCCAGGTCGCAAACGGTCCTTGCCTATATCAGTTGCTTTTATTTAATATAATATACAGTCAGTGGAACTCTTTTTTATACAGATATTGTTTTTTACGACTGTATCTGTTAATAACTAGCATAAGGCGCAACTATTTACTCTGAGCGAAATTCAAAATAATACCACTGTTGGCAGATCAACGAACATGAAATTTGGAGGTTACGATAGCTAAATAGAAAAAAATATTGTTGATTTTTGTAGTAATTCTGTTACTTCTGCTCAATTATTATCTAACATTCCAATCGACAGTATGGCATCAAAAAATCATCTCGTGTTCATAATTTCTTTCATTTCCATGACAAGCGTTTTGAAAGTCACTACAGATTTTCCTCTAGGCATTTTCAATGGATAGTTCAAATTTGGCGTTAATTCGATTACTGATTTGTCAATTATTGCGTCAACTCACCTTGGCACCAACAGTCTCGCAGAGATGATTGGTAACAATAACGTTCACTAAAGGTGGAAGCGTCACCAAAAAAATCACTATGATTATTACAAATGTGCTAAGTTTGAAAGGCAGGAATATTAAACGAAATATGAAGATGACGTTGGACAATAAGAGCACATAGTCGAAGCCCATCTGAAAGCTTATCTGAATCTGGAACACTGTGTTTATATCACGTAAGGTTTCGCAGAGTTCAAAATGTAGATGCCTAAGAAAAAAACAATGCATTCTTCTTTACTTATTCAAAGAAATGGCGACACTGATGCACATACATGACAGTCCAAATGATACGCCTGGTCCTTTCGTCCATGACAAAAACTCCTTGAACCAATATCAGTTTACTGTTTCGAAAGCAACTTGCACGATTGTTGTCATCGATCGTAAGCTTTCTTAAGGCGCTATTAAAGTAATCAAATCTCGTGCCCGAGTATCTAATAATTAAAATCGATGAATATTTTTCTTAAAAATATAAAGAATTCGTTAGGCCAAGTCTCAGAATCACTCTCTCCTTGAAACATACCCCAGGACTGACCAGAACTGCATATCCGTGAAGAGTCGGCTGTACACTGGCATTGTAAGAAAAAATAGAAGAAGTGCGGTGCGGTTATCGGAAAATACTCTTGCATACCCCATGTAAATATGCCCATTTCCTACAATATACATGACCGCCCATGTAATCAAAGCAAATAGTCCTATCCTTCGCAATTTGGCGTAATCTGTCTCAATTCCCAAGGTCCTCAGTGTTTCCTCCACTTCATTGAATTGTTCCATGCATTTATAGTACCTCTAGCGTAATACCAAAATTAAACAAAGAGTTGCAGACGGCTAATCGATGAGTACACATACCTTTCCGTGCCAGTGGGTGAGGCAGATCGACGCGAGGATGATAAAATTACAGCAAAACATTACGACATCCCCGATCCATTTCAAGAAAACGACGGTCTCCATTTCAAGCATTGTAAATGTCATATACATGCCCACTTGCACACTGACTACCACAGTGGCGTAAATGAGACTAAGGAATTTTCGGGGCTTCCCCGAAGAATACTCGATTAATGCCAACCCGAAAAAGGCCGCTGTTGCCGTGATAGGGCGAAACGCCCGCTGGAAATGTGTGTTCATTTCTTACGTTTAATGCAGTTTCATGGACTATTCGAGACTGGACGCGATCTATCGTGTTTCCGACGAACAATCAGCTTGGCGGCTCTGACTAATTAGCAGAATGCATGAGTACTTGCGTGAGCAATACTCAAGGGCACTAGTAGGGCTCGTACGTGTTTCAAAGGTGTTAGGGGATGGAAATACGTGGGCTTACTTATATCGACCCAATTGCACCTTATGCTTTTTTATTGACATTGGCATTAATTAGTGAGAATAGTTGGCTTGAAGGATCCATTTTACTAAACACAGTAGTCAGAATACATATCACTATAACGATAAAAAATACTTGGGGGTGCGCACTTTATCGCGAAATAAAAAGCTGAAGGGAAACTAATTTAAACCAAACACTGACTTTACTACAATATGAGTAAATTATAATAAATCTTTCATTTTCAGTCATCTGTACTGCAATTTTTTTCCCCCGAATATATGAGTATTCTTTGATTTTATTAGCATTGTCCACTGCCACGTAATTGACACGAAGATCATTCTTACTGGACATCAAAAAGAAGGAGGTTCTCAGTTCATCGCGTATACATTTGTTGCAAAGTTTTTTCTAGCAATATTACTAGCGCAAGTGCTTCGAATGAAGCTCGCACACGGTAATTTTTTTTATTGTTAATTTATTGTTAATTACGAATGCGAGTTAAATTGAGTGATGATTTGAGATGAATGATCTTTTTAAGCGGTTTCAATTAATATGATACATTTGTGGGGTAATCTATTTATATCTTTTTTAGAAACCAAAATCAAGAAGCAATTTTCTGGATGAATCTGTCACGAGCCAGGCTTCGCGGGTTTTACATATACTCTAAGATCGTGCTAAAGGCTATTTCACCTTAGCCAGACTCGAGTCTTTTAGTTCCCAATCGGCCCTATATCAATCCTGGGATCGTGCTAAGAGCTATTTCACCTTAACCAGACTCAGGTCCCTATTCTCCTGTTAACCCCTGTATACTAGTTACTTCCAAATAACTCAGAACAGAACTTGGGATCGTGCTGAGGGTTATTTCACCTTAATCAGACTCAAGACTGGACCTTGTTAATTAAAAGAATGGCTAGTTACTTCCAATAGTTCAAAACAGGTCTTGGGATCATGTTAAGGGCTATTTAATCTTAACCAGACTCAATCCTGCTCATTGATCATGAAAAAATGTCCTAGGCTAAAGTTAAACCTTACTATTGCTCGTTGGATACACTTTGCGCGGTAAAAGTGTATCCTCGTGGGATCTTTTGTTATTCTTTTCCTTATTGTGCTTATTTGAATCAAGGTTGACTGAACAGGAATTTGTAATAAAGAAACAGTGATTTTCTTAATAAAAACTAAAGCAATGTTTAATATATTCTGAATGAAAACACAATAAAAAATATATCATAAGAGTTTCAGCGGTAGTGAAATGTTGTTACAATTTGGATTATACTTAAAATGAAATCGTATTACGTTACGATATTGAACGGGGGAGAAACTAAACGTAAGAACTGTGACTTGCCTAACGATCGCAATATGACACGATGTACGTACGGTAATATTGACTGCTTCGAAGGAAACTAATGCTCGATCTACTACGATGTTCTTCGCTGGTCCGAGTGACAGAGCTTCGCTGTCGATGAGAGTTCGGAATTGATTCCCCCGCTTTCCACTAGAATTTAGGGCTTAAATACCCGAAAACCCAGTGAAAAGGGGGTATGGTGGGAGTGTAGGGCGCCAAGAGTCTGACCATGCTTGAGTTCTAAGGAACTACACAGATGCACCAAGGGCACGCTGCGTTGCTCCCCTACTAGAAACCCATTAAAACTAGAGATAAGACGGAACGAAGGAGTCGAAGTCACAGTTTTAAGGCTCGAAAAATACGCAGGAATATTCTATGTAGGAGGCTAGCAAGTTTGAATTTCTGAATCTACGCATGAAGTAATGTTAAGAAAAGTAGTCCGAGAGGGTGAATATGTAACAAATCAAACTCCTTTTTCACATTTTCTTACATTTTAATGTTTTTCGAAGGATTTCATGTATTTTTCTAAGTTAATGGTTACGAATACAGAGAAGAAAATTTTTGAATAATTAGCGATGGTTTTATACAAAAATTTAAAAGCAAAATTGTATTAAAATGTCAAGTGTTATTTGTGTTAAAATATGTAGATCTCCTATACTGAAAAACTTCCACCTACAGCTAAAGTTTCCATTTATGTACATCGGCGTCATTTCCTCCAATCATTCGCTGACGGTTCTATTTCAGATTTTCCGGATAATATTTCGATAATACTTCGCATGCACTCCTACACTTTTATTCAAAATAAGAATAGACGTTACTAGTATTGAAGACCAGCTTTTAGTTGTAATACTATCACTGCAGTTGTAACTACTGTGCCGAAAATCTGAAACGGTCAATGACTGTGTTAGTAAGGAGCTTTTTAAAGTTGATCGTGAATCACGAACCTTGTATATAAAGTTGTATCCCAAATTGTAGAGGCCCAGGCAGGAGAACTTTAATGGCCTAAGCTTTGTTTGCAGGACTATGAATGACACCTACATATCGAGTATGATTAATACAATGGTGTATATTCGTCTTTCTCGGGATACTTTTCTTCTTTCGTTCACGCGAAGATTTAACAATTTTATTTCGCTAGTTTTCCAATACACACTTTTGCTGGCTATTTTTCAAGCCGTAAGACTCTGACTTTCACTTTTCCGGTGCACGTTATCTCTTAAGTATTCAACCGAATTTTCATAAATGAGGGACAATCTTAAGTCTGGCTAAGGTGAAATAGTCCTTAGCACGATCCCAAGCATTGTTCTGAATTATTGGAGGTTACCAGCGAAAGAGTTTAATAGGAAAATGGGTATCTGAGTAGGGCTGAGTTGAAAGATGCTCAGTGCTATTCCAGAATTGACTTAGGGCCGATTCGGCAACTAGCGTAGCTCGTAACAACAAATTGCGGGACGTTCTTTGCACGATACTATTTTAGGGTTATAAACTTACGACTTCACGCATTCCCTCGTCGTCCATGAAGCGTAGCAGTTGGACAGCCATGTCAGAAACGGTCCTTGCCTATATCAGTTGCTTTTATTCAATATAATATAGAGTCAGTGGAAGAAGTATTTGCACAGTAATCATTTTTAATTAAAGCAATAAAGGTGTACATATTATTCTTTAACGTTCCAACAAATATCAAATAAACAATTCTAGAGCCGTTAGGGAATATGTACAACTTTTTTTTATACATATATTGTTTATCAAGAAATGGTACTACGTTTTAGTATCAACAGACCACTGAACGAATACTTTTAATATCAATTTTTTACGTTTGTATCTGTTAATAACTAGCATAAAGCGTAACTATTTACTCTGAGCGAAATAAAAATAATACCATTGTTGGTAGATCAAAGAACATGGAATTTAGAGGTTACGACAGCTAAATAGAAAAGAAAAATTTTGGATTTTGGAATCTGGTATGGCATAAAAAAATCATCTCGTGTTCGTAATTTCTTTGATTTCCTTGACAAGCGTTTCGAAAATCACTACAGATTTTTTTCTAGGCATTTTCAATGAACAGTTAAAATTTGACGTTAATTCGATTGATGGTTCGTCAATTATTGCGATAACTCACCTTGGCACCAACAGTCTCGCAGAGATGATTGGTAACAATAACGTCCGCTAAAGGTGGAAGTGCCACCAAAAAAATCACTACGGCTATTGTATGAAATGTGCGAACTGTGAAAGGCAAGAATATGAAACGAAATGTGAAGATGACGTTGGACAATAAGAACACATAGTTGAAGCCCATCTGAAAGCTTATCTGAATCTCGAACACTCTGTTTATATCACGTAAAGTTTCGCAGAGTTCAAAATGTAGATGCCTAAGAAAAAAACAATACATTCCTGTTCACTTATTCAGAGAAATAGCGACAGTGATGCACATACATGACAGTCCATATGATACGCCTGGTCCTTTCGTCCATGACAAAAACTCCTCGAACCAATATCAGTTTACTGTTTCGAAAACAACTTGCACGATTGTTGTCATCAATCGTAAGTTTCCTTAAGGCGCTACTAAAGTAGTCAAATCTCGTGCCCGAGTATCTAATAATTAAAATCGATCAACATTGTACTTAAAGATATGAAGAATTCGTTAGGTCAAGTCTCAGAATCACTCTCTCCTTGAAACATACCCCAGGACTGACCAGAACTGCATATCCGTGAACAGACGGTTGTACACTGGCATTGTGAGAAAAAATAGAAGAAGTGCGGTGCGGTTATCGGAAAATATTCTTGCATACTCCACGTAGATATACCCATTTCCTACAATATACATGACCGCCCATGTAATTAAAGCAAATAGTCCTATCTTTCGCAACTTGGCGTAATCTGTCTCAATTCCCAAGGTCCTCAGCGTTTCATCCACTTCATTGATTCGTTTCATGCATTTATAGTACCTCTAGCGTAAGGCCAAAATTAAAAAAAGTGTTGTGGATGTCTAATCGAGGAGTACACATACCTTTCCGTGCCAGTGGGTGAGGCAGATCGACGCGAGGATGATAAAATGACAGCAAAACATTATAACATCCCCGATCCATTTCACGAAAACGACAGTCTCCGTTTCAAGCATTGTAAATGTCATATACATGCCGACTTGCACACTGACCACCACAGTAGCGTAAATGAGACTGAGGAATTTTCGTGGTTTCCCCAAAGGATACTCGATTAATGCCAAACTGAAAAAGGCTGCCGTTGCCGTGATAGGCCAAAACGTCCACTGGAAATGTGTGCTCATTTCTTACGGTTAATGCAGTTTCATGAACTATTCGAGACTGGACGCGATCTATCGTGTTTCCGAGGAACAATATACTCGATGGCTGCGACTAATTGGCAGAATGCATCAGTACTTGCGTGAGCAATACTCAAGGGTACTAGTAGGGCTCGTACGTGTTTCAAAGGAGTTAGTGGATGGAAATAAACACGGGTACTTATCTCGACACGATTGCACCGTATACTTCTTTATTGAAATTGGCATTAATGTATGACAGTGGAGTATTAAGGGATCCATTTTATTAAATCTAGTAATCAGAATGCACGTCACTATGGTTGGTAACGTCTTTTCAGTTGCAGTATTATCACCAACATTCTGCCTATTCCGAATGATTATGCTAATACTTGAACCGCCCAGAAACCAATTAAAATGTAAAAAAAATGGGCCAAGTAGCACTTTGATTCCCTCACAAAATTGAGATATAACAAAACAGATCTAGATATTAAATAAGAAAGCCAAGTTTTCATTCAAAGATACCTCGATTTAACTCGTATTAGCAATTAACAATAAATTAACAATAAATTAGCGATTTAAAAAAAACACTTGACGGTGTGACATTTATATAAACTTCGTCCTTGACTGAATTCAATTAAAAATCGATTCAAGTATCACTTTAGTGGGATTGGATATTTAGGATGGTGGGATTCAGGCTATTATCTGCCAATAATAAGCGATGCGTCGATCGAGGAACTTTTTATTTCGATACGTTACCTCGTCCACTCTTTCATTCTTTAACTTTGTAATTCTTTGATCCTTTCTGAACTCTGTCTTCCCTCTAGTCTCTTACTGGATACTGATTCTCGATCACTCTCAATGACTGTCCTGCATCCGATATTCGGAACTTTATACCGCATACACAGATTCACACTCCTTGCGCACATGCAACCGCTACGCCACGCATGCGCCGAAGAATCTCCACCCATTGCTAAAGTTTCCATTCATGTACGTCGGCGTCGTTTCAATTTCTCTCCTTACATACATTGTACTATCCATTCTCCGATCATTCGGTGCCGCTTCTATTTCAGACTTTCCATATAATATTTTAAAATAAGACTAGACGTTACTACTATTCAACCCCTGCTTTTAGTTGCAATACTATCACTGCAGTTGTAACTACTACGCTGAAAACCTGAAAAGGGCAATGACTGTGTTAGTAAGGCGCTTTTTAAAGTTGATCGTGAATCACGAACCTTGTATATAAAGTTATACCCCAAATTGAAGAGGCCCAGGCAGGAGACTTTAGTACTGCGTACCTTTAGTACTTCCTCGTATCGACAGGACTCCTTTTCCCCCTATGCTTCATCTGGTCGCCAGATTTTGTTTTATAGCCCCCGTCGCACCTTGGACTATCGGCCTACTCTTAACGCTTCCGCACGAGGTTCGGCTACCCCTCAGGTAGCCCGGCCACCGATGACCAGATCGAGTCACCAGGGTGCTGGAAACCCTGGCTTCACCTTAAGCTGTTGCCGATTTTTCACTCTGCGTTTTCCACCATCTTACTACTGCGTCTTGCATTCCTTCTTCAGATCACTTGGACTCCCACCACTTTCTTTTGGCCAAGAGGGGATGCAAGAAATTATATATTTTGCCGCATTAGCTTCCACGAGTCAGAGCTCTTACCGATTTAATAGAGCGAACACTTATTTTTCGTGCCTCTCACTATCTCAGAACTTTCGAGCCGAATGCTCTAAGTTCTAGTCTCGACTGAAATTCATCCACACTCAGGATTTCTAAGTTCAGTTTATTCCATTTATACCACTTTTGCCTTGTAAATCCTATTTATTATTGTTACTACACAGTGTGTTTGGTTTCTTCAATAAATATCATGCGCTGCAATCATCAAGAGTTGTCCGAGAGCATTATGTCACTCTCGAGATTGAGCGCTCTTAACAAAAGCCTAACCTTAAAATGTAAAAAACGCGAAGAAGTCCCTCAGCGGCCCCTAACCGCAACAGGCCAATGTAAGAAATTTCGGTATCACACCTTGTGGACGAAGAAATAGTCGGGGTGAAGTGCTAGATGTAGGTCTATATATTTGCCAAACGTACAATGTTGACGGTTTCACAGTCACAGTAAGAGTGTCTAAACTCTAAATCTAAGAGTGCCTTTCGGGACTCACGGTCTGTAGGCAAAACGTCCCGCCAGTGTGGCCCACCATGTGTTCTCTACCCTACCTGTCCGGGTTTTTACCCGAAGGGATCAGGTACGCCGGACAACTTCTAAGTTGCTAGCCTTGTACTTATCCCCTATATCGAATTTTATAACACATTCGATGACACTTCTATTTCAGACTTTCCATATAATATTTTAAAATAAGACTATACGTTACTACTATTCAAGCCCTGCTTTTAGTTGCAATACTATCACTGCAGTTGTAACTACTACGCTGAAAGCCTGAAAAGGGCAATGACTGTGTTAGTAAGGCGCTTTTTAAAGTTGATCGTGAATCACGAACCTTGTATATAAAGTTATATCCCAAATTGAAGAGGCCCAGGCAGGAGAATTTTAATGGCCTGAGCTTTGTTTGTAGGACTATGAATGACACCTACATATCGAGTCTGATTAATACAATGCCACATATTCATCCTTATCGGGATACTTTTCTCCTTTCGTTCATGCGAAGATTCAATGATTTTAATTTGTTTATTTTCCAATATACAATTTTGGTGTCTATTTTGCAAGCCGTAAAACTCTGAGTTTCACTTTTCTGGTCCACGTTATCTCTTAAGTGTTCAACCGAATTCTTCATAATAAGGGAGCACTATGTAGGTACGTAAACTCGCCCCTCATAAATTCTTAGACGATAAACATAGTCTGACCACTGACGCCTGTATTCCCACTATGTCCCACATCCCCTTTTCACTGGATTTTTCGGCTATATAAACCCCTAATTTCTGGAGCAAAGGGAGTATTAGTTCCGATGTCTTATCGACGCCGGAGCTCCGTTTCGCGGATCCACGAAGAACATCGTAGTAAATCGAGCGTTACTCTACTCTGAAGCAATTATAGTTTACCATACGTACATCGTGAAAAACCGCGATCGTTAGGCAACTGCCAGTTCTTTCGTCTGTTTTCTTTCCGTTCAATTCGTAACATTAAACGAACTAGCAACAAGATATTGTAAGACCATTTCACATCCACTGAAACACTCATTGTACTTTGTTATTTGATTATCAAGAATATACTCAACTTATTTTAGTTTTTGATAAGGAAACCAAGTGTTTGATCATTTCTTCACTCTTGTTTAGTACAACCATTTTTCAAGTATTCAGTACAAGGAAAAAAGTTATAAAAACTCTGACGAATATGCCGCTCGCGGTGTATCTGGCAAGCCATAGTAAGCTTTAACTTTAGCTTAGGGCACTCTTTCATAAATAACGGACAGTTTTGAGTCTGGCTAAGGTGAAAAAGCCCTTTGCACGATCCGAAGTATTGTTGTGAATTATTGCAGGTTACCAGCAGGAGGGGTTAATAGGAGGAAAGGCATTTGAGTACAAATTGCGGGACCACCATTATACGATACTATTTTACGTTTATAAACTTACGTCTTCACGCATTCCCTCGTCGTCCATGAAGCGCAGCAGTTGGACAGCCATGTCGGAGACGGTCCTTGCCTATAGCAGTTGCTTTTATTCAATATAATATAGAGTCAGTGGAATAAGTATTTGCACAGTAATCAATTTTAATTAAAGCGTAGTACTATGATGTTTATCCATCAGTGACTATAAAACAATAAAGGTGAACATATTAGTCTTATACAGATATTGTTTACCGAAAAACGGTACTACGTTTTAGTACCAACAGACTACTGAACGAATACTTTTAACATCAACTTTTTATGACTGTGTCTGTTAATAACTAGCATAAGGCGTAACAATTTACTCTGAGCGAAATTAAAAATAATACCACTGTTGGCAGATCAACGAACATGAAATTTAGACATTACGATGGCTAAATAGAAAAAAATATTTTTGGTTTTTCTAATCTGGAAAAAATCACTACAGATTCTTCTTTAGGCATTTTCAATAAATAGTTTTAATTTGGCGTTAATGGGATTACTCGATCGTCAATTATTTTGTTAACTAGAGTAGAAATTTCTGTCATACACTGTCCGCTATTCGCTCACCTTGGCACCAACAGTCTCGCAGAGATGATTAGTAATAATAACGTCCGCTAAAGGTGAAACCGACCACAACAAAATCCCTACGGCCATTTTATATGTGGCAAGATTGTGAGGCATGAATATTAAACGAAATGTGAAGATGACGTTGCACAAGAAGATCACATAGTCGATGCCCATTTGAATGATTATCTGAATCTCGAACACTGTATTTATATCACGTAAAATGTCGCAGAGTTCAAAATGTAGATGCCTACGAAGAAAACAATGCGTTCATGTTTACTCATTCAGAGAAATGGCGAGAGTAATGCACATACGTGACAGTCCAAATGATACGCCTGGCCCTTTCGTCCAGGACAAAAACTCCTCGAACCAATATCAGTTTACTGTTTCGAAAGCAACTTGCACGATTGTTGTCATCGATCGTAAGCTTTCTTAAGGCGCTACTAAAGTAATCAAATCTCGTGCCCGAGTATCTAACAATTACAATCGATCAACATTGTACTTAAAGATATGAAGAATACGTTAGGTCAAGTCTCAGGATCATTCTCTCTCTGAAACGCACCCCAGGACTGACCAGAACTGCATATCTGTGAGGAAACTGATGTGCAGTGGCATTGTGAGAAGAAATAGAAGAAGTGCGGTACGGTTATCAGAAAATGCTCTTGCGTACTCCACGTGGAAATACCCATCCCCTATAATATACATGAGCACCCATGTAATCAAAGCAAATAGTCCTATTCTTCGTAAGTTGGCGTAATCTGTCTCAATTCCCAAGGTCCTCAGTGTTCCATCCACTTCATTGAATCGTTCCATGCATTTGTAGTACCTCTAGCGTAATATCAAAATTAAAAAAAGAGTTGCGGATGGCTAATCGAGGAGTACACATACCTTTCCGTGCCAATGAGTAAGGCAGATCGACGCGAGGATGATGCAATTACAACAGAACATTACTGCATCCACGATCCATTTCATGTGAACGACATTCTTCGTTTCAACCATTATAAAGATGATATACGCGACGACTTGCATGCTGACTACCACAGGGGCGTAAACGAGACTGAGAATTTTTCGTGGTTTTCCCAAAGGATACTCGATTAATGCCAAACCGAAAAAGGCTGCCGTAGCCGTGATAGGCCAAAACGTCCACTGGAAATGTGTGCTCATTTCTTACGTTTAATGCAGTCTCACGGACTATTCAAGACTGGACACGATCTATCGTGTTTCCGATGAACAATAAGCTGAGTGGCTCCGACTGATTAGCAGAATACACGAGTACATGCGTCAGCAATAGTCAAGGGCATTAGTAGAGCACGTACCTGTTTCAAAGAAGTTAGTTGATGGAAATAAATAAGGGTACTTATCTCGAGCCAATTGCACCTTTTATACTTCTTTATTGAAATTGGCATTAATGTATGAGAATGAACGATTAAGGGATCCATTTTGTTAAACTTAGTAGTCAGAATACACGTCATTCAACATTCTGCCTCTTCCGAATGATCATACTAATAGTTGAATTGCTACTCAAAATGGCGCGCATTCAGTTTGCAAAATTTGAATGTCTGATCCTTTGTTCGTAGGACCATTAACGATACCTATCATTTATTGCGTAATATCACCCAGTTATATAATTTTATTTATATGTCAGAAACACCTCAGAAATGATGATACTTAGTAGCCTACACCGAGACGATTCTTGGGTAAGAGCCGTACTGTTCCTTACAGTCCTTTTACCGGAATGCAATTATGCCTTCCCCAACTCCGTGGTCAGATTCGTAGGGTACCACATTCCTAATTTTATAACTGTTGACAATACAGCGTCGGGCTGTCTGTCGTATTTAATCCTTCGGTCTGTCAAATTACTACCTTGCCCCGCCAGCGACCGAGCCCTGGGCACCATGACCTGGGTTCCATCCCAACTTCGAATTAAATGCCTTGCCGCTGACATACGTGAAGAATAACGGAACGCTAATGCAGACTGTAAAAACTTGTTTATTGTTATTCACTAATATCGTTACATATTCATCCTTATTGGACTATTTTTCTTTCCACTGTTCAAGTATAGATTCCATAAGTTCATCTGCTAGTTTATAGATGGCATGCGCTCTGTTTCTGCTGGGAATACAGAGAAAAGCCTAACCTTAAAATGTAGAAAACGCCAAGGAGTCCACCACCCGTCCCTAACCGCAACAGACCAACCTGCCCAAAAATTGTGCAGGGTTTTCGAGGTCGGCTACTTTTTTAAAAGTATTATTTTATTTACTGATTTTTAGTATAGGAAATGAATAAAACAATGAATACCACTTGGTTTCATCTCGAATGTCATCGGTACAGTATAACTGGTGTATATACCAGTTATAGATAAACAAGTGTAGTCGAATTTCATTAAGAAAAGCTTGTACATTCCGAAATTCAAACAAGAACGTGTAGTGCGAAAACTTCCTCTACAAGTTAGTAAAAGTTACATTCCAATCGGACAAGCCATCGCAAAGCTATCGCCGGATAAGCATTAACAAAAAAGAGATGAAATAACGTTCGAATTGAGTACCTTTTCTTTTTCGATGTCAATAAATAGTAAAATTGCCCACTGTGCTGGATTACTAGTCATTACTTTATTGCGGACGAAGATAATCAGACTTGAAAGTATTGGATACAAAAAGGTCTGTGGCGAGACATCTATATAACCTTCATCCCTCATTGAATTTAATTAAAAATCTATGAAAGTATCACTTTAGTGGGATTGGATATTTAGGATGGTGGGATTCAGGCTATTATCTACCAATAATAAGCGATGCGTTGACTGGGACACTCTTTATTTCGATACTTCACCTCGTCCACTCTTTCACTCTTTAACTTTGTAATTCTGCCATCCTGTTTGAATCTCTGATCTCTGTCTTCCTCCTGGTCTCTGACTCGATATCGATTCTCGATCACTCTCAATGACTCTCCTGCATCCGATATTCGGGGCTTTATATCACATACCCAAATTCACACTCAATTTCTCTCCTTACGTACATTGTACTATCATTCTCCGATCATTCGATGACGCTTCTATTTCAGATTTATCATATAATATTTCAAAATAATACTATACGCTACTACTATTCAAGCCCTGCTTTTAGTTGCAATACTATCACTGCAGTTGTAACTACTGCGCTGAAAATCTGAAAAGGTCAATGACTGTGTTAGTAAGACGCTTTTTAAAGTTGATCGTGAATCACGAACCTTGTATATAAAGTTGTATCCCAAATTGAAGAAGTCCAGGCAGGAGAATTTTAATGGCCTGAGCTTTGTTTGCAGGACTATGAATGACACCTACGTATCGAGTCTGATTAATACAGTGCCACATATTCATCCTTATCGGTTCATACTTTTCTCCTTTCGTGCACGCGAAGATTCAATCATTTTAATTCGCCACTTTTCCAATACATAATTTTCCTGGGTATGTTTCGAGCCGTAAAACTATGACTTTCACTTTTCCGGAGCACGTTATCTCATAAATATTCAACCGAATTCTTGATAATAAGGGAGCACTATATAGCTAAGTAAACCCGCCCCTCATAAATACTTGGACGACAAACATAGTCAGACCACCGACGCCTATACTCCCTTACCACCTGCCCCCTTTTCACTGGATTTTTGGGGTGTATAAACCTCTATTTTCGCCGGAGCTCTGTCCCGCGGGTTAACGAAGAAGCAGTTATATTTTACCGTACGTACATCGTGAAAACTCGCGATCGTTGAGCAAGTGCCAGTTCTTTCGTCTGTTTTCTCCCCGTTCAGTTCGTAATATTTAACGAACTCGCAACAAGATATTGTAAGACCATTTCAAATCCACTGAAACTCTCATTGTACTTTGCTATTTTTTTATCAAGACTATACTCAACTTATTTTAGTCTTTAATAAGGAAACCAAGTGTTTAATCATTTCTTGACTACTGTTTAGTACAACCATATTTCAAGTATTCAGTACAAGGAAAACAGTAATAAAAGTTCCGACGAGGATACGTCTTTACCGCTCGAAGTGTATCCGGCGATCCATAATAAGCTATAACTTCAGTTTAGGGTACTCTTTCATAAATAAGGGACAGCCTACAGTCTGGCTAAGGTGAAATAGCCCTTTGCACGATCCGAAGTATTGTTGTGAATTATTGGAGGTTACCAGCAGGAGGGGTTAATAGGAGAAAAGGCATCTGAGTAGGGCTGAGTTGAAAGATGCTCACTGCTATTCCAGAATTGACTTGGGGCCGATTCGGCAACTAGCCTAACTCGTAACAACAAATTGCGGGATCATCTTTACACGATACTATTTTACTTTTATAAACTTACGTCTTCACGCATTCCCTCGTCGTCCATGAAGCGCAGCAGTTGGACAGCCATGTCGCAGACGGTCCTTGCCTATATCAGTTCCTTTTATTAAATATAATATACTGTCAGTGGAAAAAGTATTTGCAGAGTAATCAACTTTAATTAAAGCATAGTACTGCTATGTCTATCAACGAGTGACCATAAAACAATAAAAGTGTACCTAATAGTTTTTTGTGTTTCAACAAATGTCAGATAAACAATTCCAGAGTCGGTAGCGAATATGTACAATTTTTTTAATACAGATATTGTTTACCAAAAAGCACTACTACGTTTTGGTTCCAACTGACCACTGATCGAATCCTTTTAACATCAATTTTTTACCACTGTATCTGTTAATAATTAGCATAAGCCGTAACTATTTACTCTGAGCACAATAACAAATAATACGACTGTTGGCAGATCAAAGAATATGGAATTTGGAGGTCACGATAGCTAAATAGAAAAAAATATTTTTGGTTTTGGTAGTAACTCTGTTACTTTTCCTCAATTATTAACTAACATTCCATTCGACAGTATATCATAAAAAGACCATCTCGTTTTCGTGATTTCTTTCATTTCCATGACAAGCGTTTTGAGAATCACTACAGATTCTCCTCTAGGCATTTTCAATGAATAATTTAAATTTGGCGTTAATTGGATCACTCATTTGTCAATTATTGTGTTAACTAGAGTAGAGATTTCCGGCATACACTCTCCCTTAGTCGCTCACCTTGGCACCAACAGTCTCGCAGAGATGATTGGTAACAATAACGTCCGCTAAAGGTGGAAGCGACCTCAACAAAATCAATATGGCCATTTTAAATGTGTCAACTTTGGAAGGGAATAATATTAAATGAAATGTGAAGATGACGTTGCACAATAAGATCACATAGTCGAAGGCCATCTGAAAGCTTATCTGAATCTCGAACACTGTGTTTATATCACGTAAAATGTCGCAGAGTTCAAAATGTAGATGCCTACGAAGAAAACAATGCATTCTTGTTTACTTATACAGAAAAATGGCGATACTGATGCACATACATGACAGTCCAAATGATACGCCTGGCCCTTTCGTCCGGGACAAAAACTCTTCGAACCGATATAAGTTTACTGTTTCGAAAGCAACTTGCACGATTCTTGTCATCGATCGTAAGCTTTCTTAAGGCGCTACTAAAGTAGTCAAATCTCGTGCCGGAGTATCTAATAATTAAAATTGATCAAGATTTTACTTAAACATATGAAGAATTCGTTGGGCCAAGTCTCAGGATTATTCTCTCCTTGAAACATACCCCAGGACTGACAAGAACTGCATATCTGTGAGCAGACGGATGTGCAGTGGCATTGTGAGAAGAAATAGAAGAAGTGCGGTGCGGTTATCGGAAAATATTCTTGCATACTGCATGCAGCCATATCCAGTTCCTACAATATACATGAGCACCCATGTAATCAAAGCAAATAGTCCTATCCTTCGCAAGTTGGCGTAATCTGTCTCAATTCCCAAGGTCCTCAGCGTTTCATCCACTTCATTGAATCGTTCCATGCATTTATAGTACTTCTAGCATAATACCAAAATTAAAAAAAGAGTTGCGGACGGCTAATCGAGGTGTACACATACCTTTCCGTGCCAGTGGGTGAGGCAGATCAACACGAGCATGATGAAATGACAACAGAACATTACTGCATCCAGGATCCATTTCATGAAAATGGCGTTCTTTATTTCAAGCATTATAAAAAGGATATACACGCCGACTTGCATGCCGACTACCACAGGGGCGTAAATGAGACTGAGGAATTTTCGGGTTTTTCCCAAAGGATACTCGATTAATGCCAAACCGAAAAAGGCTGCCGTAGCCGTGATAGGCCAAAACGTCCACTGGAAATGTGCATTCATTTCTTACGTTTAATGCAGTCTCACGGACTATTCAAGACTGGACACGAGCTATCGTGTTTCCGATGAACAATAAGCTGAGTGGCTCCGACTGATTAGCAGAATACACGAGTACATGCGTCAGCAATAGTCAAGGGCATTAGTAGAGCATGTACCTGTTTCAAAGAAGTTAGTTGATGGAAATAAATAGGGGTACTTATCTCGAGCCAATTGCACCTTTTATAGCTCTTTATTGCAATTGGCATTAATGTATGAGAATGGACGATTAAGGGATCCATTTTGTTAAACCTAGTAGTCAGAATACACGTCATTCAACATTCTGCCTGTTCCGAATGATCATATTAATAGTAGAATTACTACCCAAAATGACGCGCGCACAGATTGCTAAATGTGAATGGTCGATGCGTTCGTAGGACCACTAACGATACCTATGATTTATTGCGTAATAGTACCCAATTATATGAAGTTATTCATATGTCAAAAACGATAATATTTAGTAGCGTACACCAAGACGATTATGCAATTATGCCTTCCCCTACTCCGTGGCCAGATTCGTAAGGTACCACATTCCTTTTTTTGTGATTGTTGATAATACAGCGTCGGGCTATCTGCCGTACGTAAACTTTCGGTCTGGCAAATTACTACCTGGCCCCGCCAGCGACTGAGCCCTGGGCACCATGTGTGCTCTCAGAGTCTCCGGAACCGCGGGTCCTTGCCATGATTCGACGTTTCGATCGAGCATCTGACCTTGGTTCAATCCCACCTTCCAATTAAATGTCTCCCCGCTAACATACATGAAGAATAAGGGAACGCTTATGCAGATTATAAAAACTTGTTTATTGTTATTCACCAATATTGTTACATATTCATCCTTGCCGGGCTATTTTTCTTTCTACTGTTCAAGCATGGATTCAATAATTTTATCTGCTAGTTTATAGATGGCGTGCGCTCTTTCTCCCCTGTGAATACAGAGAAAAGCCTAACCTTAAACTATAAGAAACGCCAAGTAGTCCACCACCCGCCCCTAACCGCAACGCACCAACCTGCCCAAAGTGATTTCTTCATTTAAAATTGATCGAAAATACAAATGGAATCTATCATTGTTAAAATGTTATTAACATAATTAACATACAATGAAGCTAAGTTTTTATTGACTGATACTTAGATTTAACTTGCATTTCTAACATTAAAAAATTTTTGATGGGTTTTCGAGATCAACTACATTTTTTAAAAGTATTTTTTTGTTTAATGCGTTTTAGTATAGGAAATGAATAGAACAATGAATAGCACTTGGTTTCATCTTGAATGTCATCGGTACATTATAACTGGTGTATGTACCAGTTATAGATAAACAAGTGTAGTCGAATTTCATTAAAAAAAGCTTGTACATTCCGAAATTCAAACAAGAACGTGTAGTGCGAAAACTTCCTCTACAAGTTAGTAAAAGTTACATTCCAATCGGACAAGCCATCGCAAAGCTATCATCGGAGAAACGTTAAGAAAAAACAAGAAATAGCGGGCGAATTCAGTACCTCCTCTTTTTTGACGTTGATAAATTGTAAAATTGCCCACTGTGCTGGACTACTAGTCATTATTTTATTGCGGACAAAGATAACCAGACTTGAAAGTACTGGATACAAAAAGGTCTGTGGCGAGACATCTATATAACCTTCATCCCTCATTGAATTTAATTAAAAATCTATGAAAGTATCACTTTAGTGGGATTCAGGTTATTATTTGCCAATAATAAGCGATGGGTCGGTCGGAAAACTCTTTATTTCGATACTTCACCTCCTCCACTCTTTCACTCTTTAACTTTGTAATTCTGTGATCCTTTCTGTGATACTGAGACTATCCGCGTCCGAAATTCGGGATTTTATATCACGCACACAGATTCACACTCGCATTCGCCGAAAAACTTCAACCCACAGCTAAAGTTTCCATTCATGTACGTCGGCGTCGTCTCAATTGCTCTCCTTACGTACATTGTACTATTATTCTCCGATCATTCGATCACGCTTCTATTTCAGACTTTCCATATAATATTTCATAATAATACTAGAAATTACTACTATTCAAGCCCTGCTTTTAGTTGCAATACTATCACTGCAGTTGTAACTACTGCGCTGAAAATCTGAAACGGTCAATGACTGTGTTAGTAAGGAGCTTTTTAAAGTTGATCGTGAATCACGAACCTCGTATATAAAGTTGTATCCCAAATTGTAGAAGCCCAGGCAGGAGAATTTTAATGGCATGAGCTTTGTTTGCAGGACTATGAATGACACCTACATATCGAGTCTGATTAATACAATGCGACATATTCATCCTTATCGGTTCATACTTTTCTCCTTTCTTTCACGCGAAGATTCAATAATTTTAATTCGCCAGTTTTCCAATACATAATTTTCCGGGGTATGTTTCGAGCCGTAAAACTATGACTTTCACTTTTCCGGTGCACGTTATCTCTTAAGTATTCAACCGAATTTTTAATAAGGGAGCACTATGTAGCTAAGTAAACCCGCCCCCCATAAATACTTGGACGACAAACATAGTCAGACCACCGAAGCCAAGTGTTTAGTCATTTCTTGACATGTGTTTAGTGCAATCATATTTCAAGTATTAAGTACAAGGAAAAGAGTAATAAAAGGTCCGACGAGGGTACATCTGTACCGCTCGAGGTGTATCCGGTGATCGATATACTAAGGTTTAAATTCAGCTTAGGACACTGTTTCATAAATAAGGGATAGTCTTGAGTCTGGCTAACGTGAAATAGCCCTTAACACAATCTCTAAGCATATTTATGACTCACCAAGCCTATAATAGCTTGTAACAGCAATTTGCTGAACCTTCTTTTCGCGATACTGTTTACGTTTATAAACTTACGTCTTCACGCATTCCCTCGTCGTCCATGAAGCGCAGCAGTTGGACAGACATGTCGGAGACGATCCTTGCCTATATCAGTTGCTTTTATTCAATATAATATAGAGTCATTGGAATAAGTATTTGCACAGTAATCAATTTTAATTAAAGCGTAGTACTGTTATGTTTATCAATCAGTGACTATAAAACAATAAAGGTGTACATATTTGTCTTTAATCTTTCAACAAATATCAGATAAACAATTTTAGAGCCGTTAGAGAATATGTACAGTTTTTTTTAGCGCAGATATTGTTTTTCAAAAAGCGGTACTACGTTTTAGTTCCAGCTGACCACTGAATGAATCCGTTTAACATCGACTTTTTACGACTATATCTGTTAATAATTAGCATAAGGCATAACTATTTACTCTAAGCGAAATATCAAATAATTCCACTCTTGACAGATCAAAGAACATGGAATTTGGAGGTTGCGATAGCTAAATAGAAAAATATGTTCGGTTTTGATAGTAACTCTGTTACTTTTGCTCAATTATTATCTAACATTCCATTCGACAGTATTGCATAAAAAAGTCATCTTGTGTTCGTAATTTCTTTCATTTTCCTGACAAGTGGTTTGAAAATCACTATAGATTCTACTCTACACATTTTCAATGAATATTTCAAATTTGGCGTTAATTGGATTATTCATTTGTCAATTATTGTGTTAACTAGAGTAGAGATTTCTGTCATATACTCTCCGTTATTTTCTCACCTTGGCACCAACAGTCGCGCAGAGATGATTGGTAACAATAACGTCCACTAAAGATGGAAGGATCCGCAGTAAAATCACAACGGCTAATGCAAATGTGCTAGCTTTGTGAGGCAAGAACATTAAACGAAACATGAAGATAACGTTGCACAATATGAACACATAGTCGAAGGCCATCTGAAACATTATCTGAATCTCGAACACTGTGTTTATATCACGTAAAATGTCGCAGAGTTCAAAATGTAGATGCCTACGAAGAAAACAATGCGTTCATGTTTACTCATTCAGAGAAATGGCGAGAGTGATGCACATACATGACAGTCCAAATGATACGCCTGGTCCTTTCGTCCAGGACAAAAACTCCTCGAACCAATATCAGTTTACTGTTTCGAAAGCAACTTGTACGATTGTTGTCATCGATCGTAAGCTTTCTTAAGGAGCTACTAAAGTAATCAAATCTCGTGCCGGAATATCTAATAATTAAAATCGATCAACATTGTACTTAAAGATATGAAGAATTCGTTAGGCCAAGTCTCAGGATCATTCTCTCCTTGAAACGTACCCCAGGACTGACCAAAACTGCAGATCTGTGAGCAAACGGATGTGCAGTGGCGTTCTAAGAAGAAATAGAAGAAGTGCGGTGCGGTTATCGGAAGATATTCTTGCATACTGCATGCAGCCATATCCAGTTCCTACAGTATACATGAGCACCCATGTAATCAAAGCAAATAGTCCTATTCTTCGCAAGTTGGCGTAATCTGTCTCAATTCCCAAGGTTCTCAGTGTTTCATCCACTTTATTGATTCGTTCCATGCATTTATGGTACCTCTAGTGTAATACCAAAATTAACAAAAGAGTTGCGGACGGTTAATCCAGGAGTACACATACCTTTCCGTGCCAGTGGGTCAGGCAGATCGACGCGAGGATGATGAAATTACAACAGAACATTGTTAGATCCTGGATCCATTTCACGAGAACGACGTTCTTCGTTTCAAGCATTGTAAAAAGGATATACACGCCGAGTTGCACGCTAAGTACCACAGGGGCGTAAATGAGATTGAGGAATTTTCGGGGTTTCCCCAAAGGGTACTCGATTAATGCCAAACCGAAAAAGGCTGCCGTTGCCGTGATAGGCCAAAACGTCCACTGGAAATGTGTGCTCATTTCTTACGGTTAATGCAGTTTCATGGACTATTCGAGACTGGACGCGATCTATCGTGTTTCCGATGAACAATATACTCGATGGCTGCGACTAATTGGCAGAATCCATCAGTTCTTGCGTGAGCAATACTCAAGGGTACTAGTAGGGCTCGTACGTGTTTCAAAGGAGTTAGTGGATGGAAATAAAAACCGGTACGGTAAATATTCAGAAGTGCTCCTTCTGTGAAAAAGACGAAATTTGGTATTTTTATTACATGAAATGCATTAATTACCAACAAAGAGAGTTACTCACAATGGGGGAAGACCATAAAACCCCATAGGAACCCCATAAAATTCATATGAAAATTGGGTAAATATGCCGAATCGCTACTCATGTGAATATGATGAAAATAATTATGTTTTTTAATGGAAAGAATTTCTTCATTTTCACAGAAGCAGTACTTCCGAATATTTACCCATTTCAAATATATTAATTCCGCCGCAATAAATGTCCAATTCATCCAATACAATATTTGAATTCTGCCAATGTGAATGTCCAAATCACCAAATACAATATTAGCACGTTTAATGCCCAGTAGCGTAAATCAGACTGAGGAATCTTCGAGGTTTCCCCAAAGGATACTCGATTAATGTCAAACCGAAAAAGGCCGTTGTCGCAGTGATAGGTCAAATGTGCTTCCATTTCTTATCTTCAATGCAATCTCACTGACTATCGTGTTTCCGATGAACAATCAGCTCGGTGGCTCCGACTGATTGGCAGAATGCATCAGTACTTGCGCGAGCAATACTCAAGGGACACTATTAGGGCTCGCACATGTTTTTAGGAAGTCTATCGATGGAAATAAATAGGGCTACTTATATCGACCCAATTGCGCCGTATGCTGTTTTATTGACATTGGCATTAATTAGTGGTTAAAATACATATCACTATAACGATAAAAAATACTTGGTGTGCGCACGTTATTGCGAAACAAAAAGCCAAGGGGAACTAATTTGAACCGAAGACTGACTTTACTACAATATGAGCAAATTCTAATAAATCTTTAATTTTCTTGTTTCACAATTTTTTACGTCGAAGAAACTTGAAAAATTCTCCAAAAAGGAGTTTATAGATTGCTGGCGGTACGCCGGAGAAATGCGACACAGAATCTATTGTGTTTCTAACTTCTTTAGTCCTCAGGCAGCCCGGCCACCGATGAGCCAATCGCATCGCCAGGGTGCTAGAAACCCCGACTTCACCCTACGCTGTTGCCGATTTTTTACTCTGCGTTTTCCACCACCTTACTACTGCGTCTTGCATCCCTTCTTGAGGTCACTTGGACTCCCACCACCTTTTTTTTTGGCCAAGAGAGGATGCAAGAAATTATATATTTTGCCTCATTAGCTTCCACGAGCCTTATTTTTCATGCCTCTCACTATCTCAGAACTTTCGAGCCGAATCCTCTAAGTTCTAGTCTCGACTGATATTCATCCATACTCAGAATTTTTAAGTTCAGTTTATTCCATTTATACCACTTTTGCCTTGTAAATCCTATTTATTATTGTTACTACACAGTGTGTTTGGTTTTTTCAATAAATATCAATACGCTGCAATCATCAAGAGTTCTCCGAGAGCATTATTTCACTCTCGAGATTGAGAGCTTTTAACATCCGCTAAGTTCCGGGTCAGGTGACATTGAGTTGCAGTTTGTTCTAGTGATTTTTGTGGTTTTTTTATATACCGTTTTTTGAGTGTCCCTCCAGGAGGAAAGTGCCTCGTCAATTTCTACCGGACTGGTTTTGTTGGTTATGTGAAAATAAACAGAAACTAACAGACTTTTTAATCAATGTGACTTTCATTCAAGTACATATTAATAGACATTACACACGTTAGTGATTGACGGCGCGACACTGATATTGCACAGTAATCGTACAGCAAAAAGACACAAACATTGCACAAGAAACGGTCATGGAAGAGAAGCTTCTCTAACAACATTGTACTATCATTCTCTGACCATTCGCTGACGCTTATATTCTAGACTTTCCATATAATATTTCAATAATATTTCGCATGCACTCCGACACTTTTATTGAAAATAAAACTTAGACGTTACTAATATTCAAGCGCTGCTTTTAGTTGCAATACTATCACTGCAGTTGTAACTACTGCGCTGAAAATCTGAAACGGTCAATGACTGTGTTAGTAAGGCGCTTTTTAAAGTTGATCGTGAGTCACGAACCTTGTATATAAAGTTGTATCCCACATTGTAGAGGCCCAGGCAGGAGAATTTTAATGGCCCGAGCTTTGTTTGCAGGACTATGAATGACACCTACGTATCGAGTCTGATTAATACAATGCCACATATTCATCCTTATCGGTTCATACTTTTCTCCTTTCGTTCACGCGAAGATTCAATCATTTTAATTCGCCACTTTTCCAATACGTAATTTTCCTGGGTATATTTCGAGCCGTAAAACTATGACTTTCACTTTTCCGGTGCACGTTATCTTTTAAGTATTCAACCGAATTTTGAATAAGGGAGCACTATGTAGCTAAGTAAACCCGCCCCCCATAAATAATTAGACCACGAACATAGTCAGACCTCTGACGCCTGTATTCCCACCATGTCCCCTTTTCACTGGATTTTTCGGGTACATAAACCCCTAATTTCTGGAGCAAAGGGAGCATTAGTTTCGAAGTCTTATCGAAGCCGGAGCTCCGTCTCGCGGATGAACGAAGAACATCGTAGTAAATCGAGCGTTACTCTACTCTGAAGCTGTTATATTTTACAGCACGTACATCGTGAAAAACTGCGATCGTTGGGCAAGTGCCAGTTTTTTGTCTGTTTTCTGTCCCTTCAATTCGGAACGTTAAACGAACTCGCAACAAGATATTGTAAGACCATTTTAAATCCACTGAAACTCTCATTGTACTTTGTTATTTGATTATCAACAATATACTCAACTTATTTTAGTTTTTAATAAAGAAACCAAGTATTTAATCATTTCTTCACTCCTGTTTAGTACAACCGTATTACAAGTATTTAGTACAAGGAAAAGAGTAATAAAAAATCTGACGAATATGCAGCTCGCGGTGTATCTGGCGAGCCATAGTAAGTTTTAACTTCAGCTTATGGCATTCTTTCATAAATAAGGGACATTCTTCAGTCTGGCTAAGGTGAAATAGCCCTTTGCACGATCCGAAGTATTGTTGTGAATTATTGGAGGTTACCAGCAGGAGGGGTTAATAGCAGAACAGGCATCTGAGTAGGGCTGAGTTAAAAGATGTTCAGTGCTATTCCAGAATTTTACTTTTATAAACTTACGTCTTCACGCATTCCCTCGTCGTCCATGAAGCGCAGCAGTTGGACAGCCATGTCGGAGACGGTCCTTGCCTATATCAGTTGCTTTTATTCAATATAATATACAGTCAGTGGAAGAAGTATTTGGAGAGTAATCATCTTTAAATAAAGAGTAGAACTGCTATGTTTATCAACCAGTGACCATAAAACAATAAAAGTGTACATAATAGTTTTTTATGTTTCAACAAATATCAGATAAACAATTCCAGAATCGGTAGAGAATATGTACATTTTTTTATACAGATATTGTTTACCAAAAAACGGTACTACGTTTTAGTACCAACAGACCACTGAACGAATATTTTTAACATCAACTTTTTACGGCTGTACCTGTTAATAACTAGCATAAGGCGTAACTATTTACTCTGAGCGAAATAAAAATAATACCACTCTTGGCAGATCAAAGAACATGGAATTTAGAGGTTACGATAGCTAAATAAAAAAAAATATTTTTGGTTTTTGTAATCTGGTATGGCGTTAAACAATCATCCCGTGTTCGTAATTTCTTTCATTACCATGACAAGCGTTTTAAAAATCACTACAGATTCTTGTTTAGGCATTTTCAATGAATAGTTTTAATTTGGCGTTAATTGGATTACTCGATCGTCAATTATTGTGTTCACTAGAGTAGAGATTTCTGTCATTTACTCTCCGTTATTTGCTCACCTTGGCACCAACAGTCTCGCAGAGATGATTGGTAACAATTAACGTCCGCTAAAGATGGCAGCATCCCCAACAAAATCCCTGGGACTAATTGAAATGTGGCAACTTTGTGAGGCACGAATATTAAACGAAATGTGAAGATGACGTTGCACAATAAGATCGCATAGTCGAGGCCCATCTGAAGGCTTATCTGAATCTCGAACACTGTGTTTATATCACGTAAAATGTCGCAGAGTTCAAAATGTAGATGCCTACGAAGAAAACAATGCATTCTTGTTTACTTATTCAGACAAATGGCGACAGTGATGCACATACATGACAGTCCAAATGATACGCTTGGCCCTTTCGTCCGGGACAAAAACTCCTCGAACCAATATCAGTTTACTGTTTCGGAAGCAACCTGCACGATTGTTGTCATCGATCGTAAGCTTTCTTAAAGCGCTACTGAAGTAGTCAAATCTCGTGCCCGAGTATCTAACAATTACAATCGATCAACATTGTACTTAAAGATATGAAGAATTCGTTAGGTCAAGTCTCAGGATCATTCTCTCCTTGAAACGCACCCTAGGAGTGACCAGAACTGCATATCCGTGAGCAGACGGATCTGCTGTGGCATGGAGAGAAAAAAATAAAGAAGTGCGGCGCGTTTCTCGGAAAATGTTCTTGCATAGTCCACGCAGATATAGCCTTCCCCTACAATATATATGACCGCCCATGTAATCAAAGCAAATAATCCTATCCTTCGCAAGTTGGCGTAGTCTGTCTCAATTCCCAAGGTCCTCAGTGTTTCATCCACTTCATTGAATCGTTCCATGCATTTATAGTACCTCTAACGTAACGTCAAAATTAAGAAAATAGTTGCGGACGGCTAATTCAGGAGTACACATACCTTTCCGTGCCAGTGGGTAAGACAGATCGACGTGAGGATGATGAAATTACAACAGAACATTACTACATCCACGATCCATTTCACGTAAATGATGTTCTTCTTTTCAAGCGTTGAAAAGACCATATACACGCCGACTTGCACGCCGACTACCACAGTGGCGTAAACCAGACTGAGAAATTTTCGGGGTTTCCCCAAAGGATACTCGATTAATGCCAAACCGAAAAAGGCTGCCGTTGCCGTGAAGCAGCCAAAACGCCTGCTGTAAATGTGCGTTCATTTCTTATGTTTAACACAGTGCCACGGACTATTCAAGACTGCACACGATCTATCGTGTTCCCGATGAACAATAAGCTCAGTGGTTTCGACTGATTAGCAGAATGCATGAGTACATGCGTCAGCAATAGTCAAGGGAACTAGTAGAGCACGTACCTGTTTCAAAGAAGTTAGTTGATGGAAATAAATAGGGGTACTTATCTCGAGCCAATTGTACCTTTTATACCTCTTTATTGAAATTGGCATTAATGTATGAGAATGGACGATTAAGGGATCCATTTTGTTAAACCTAGTATTCAGAATACACGTCATTCAGCATTCTGCCTGTACCGAATGATCATACTAATAGTCGAATTGCTACTCAAAATGGCGCGCATTCAGTTTGCAAAATTTGAATGGCTGATGCTTTGTTTGTAGTACCATTAACAATACCTATGATTTATTGCGTAACATCACCCAGTTATATGAAGTTATTGATATGTCAGAAACGCCTCAGAAACGATAATATTTAGTAGTCTACACCGAGACGATTCTTGGGTAAGTGCTGTATTGTTCCTTACAGTCCTCTTACCGGAATGCAATTATGCTTTCCCCCACTCCGTGGCCAGATTCGTAAGGTACCACATTCCTAACTTTATGATTGTTGACAATACAGCGTCGGGCTGTCTGTCGTACTTAAACCTTTGGTCTGTCAAATTACTACCTGGCCCCGCCAGCGACCGAGCTCCGGGCACCATGTGTGCCCTTAGAGTCTCCGGTACCGCGGATCCTTGCCATGATCCGACGTTTCCATCGAGCATCTGACCTGGGTTCAAACCCAACTTCGAATGAAATGCCTCGCCGCTAACATATATGAAGAATAACGGAACGCTAATGCAGATTGTAAAAACTTGTTTATTGTTATTCACTAATATCGATACATATTCATCCTTATAGGACTAGTTTTCTTTCTACTGTTCAAGCATAGATTCCATAAGTTCATCTGTTAGTTTATAGATGGCGTGCGCTCTTTCTCCCCTGCGAATGGAGAGAAAATCCTAACCTTAAAATATAAAAGACGCCAAGTAGTCCACCACCCGTCCCTAACCCCAACAGACCAACCTACCCAAAATGTTTTTTTCATTTAAAATTTATTAAAAATAGAAATGGTATCTATCATTGGAAAACGAAAGCCAAGTCGTGATTTAGACATCATTAACATACAATGATGTTAAGTTTTTATTGAGTCATACTTCGATTTACCTTGCCGGTCTAACATTAAAAAAACATTGTGCAGCGTTTTCGAAACTGGGCACATTTTTTAAAAATATTTTTGTATTTAATGCGTTTTAGTATAGGAAATGAATAGAACAATGAATAGCACTTGGTTTCATCTCGAATTTCATCGGTACATTATAACTGGTGTATGTACCAGTTATAGATAAACAAGTGTAGTCGAATTTCATTAAGAAAAGCTTGTACATTCCGAAATTTAAACAAGAGGGTGTAGCATGAGAACTCTCTCTGCAAGTTAGTAAAAGTTACATCCCGATCGGTCCAACCATTACAGAGATATCGCCGGATAAAGATTAAAAAAAACAAGAAATAGCAGGCGAATTGAGTACCATTTCTTTTTTGATGTTGATAAATAGTAAAATTGCCCACTGGGCTGGATTACTGGTCATTACTTTATTGCGGACAAAGATAACCAGACTTGAAAGTACTTGATACAAAATTGTCCGTGACGAGAAATCTATATGAATAAACTTCATCCTTGACTGAATTCAATTAAAAATCTATTAAAGTATCACTTTAGTGAGATTCATGCTATTATCTGCCAATAATCGGGAAACGCTTTATTTCGATACTTCACCTCGTCCACTCTTTTACTCTTTAACTTTGTAATTCTCTGATCCTATGTGAGCTCTATCTTCCCTCTGGTCTCTGACTCGATACTTATTCTCAATCACTCTCAATGACTGTCCTGCAACCGGTATTCGGGGCATTATATCACGTACCCAAATTCACACTCAATTGCTCTCCTTACGTACATTGCACTATCATTCTCCGATCATTCGATGACGCTTCTATTTCAGACTTTTCATATAATATTTCAAAATAACACTAGACGTTACGACTATTGAAGCCCTGTTTTTAGTTGCAATATTATCACTGCAGTTGCAACTATTGTGCTAAAAATCTGGAAAGGTCAATGACTGTGTTAGTAAGGAGCTTTTTAAAGTTGATTGTGAATCACAAACCTTGTATATAAAGTTGTATCCCAAATTGTAGAGGCCCAGGCAGGAGAATTTTAATGGCCTGAGCTTTGTTTGCAGGACTATGAATGACACCTACATATCGAGTCTGATTAATACAATGCCACATATTCATCCTTATCGGTTCATACTTTTCTCCTTTCGTTCACGCGAAGATTCAATCATTTTAATTCACTAGTTTTAGAATACATCATTTTCCTGCGTATGTTTCGAGCCGTAAAACTATGACTTCTACTTTTCCGGTGCACGTTATTTCTTAAGTATTCAACCGAATTCTTAATAAGGGAGTGCTATTTAGCTACGAAAAGTTGCCCCCCATAAATATTTGGACCACAAACCTAGTCAGACAATCGACGCCTATACTCCCTTACCACCTGCCCCCTTTTCACTGGATTTTTGGGGTATATAAACCCGTAATTTCACCGGAGCTCTGTCCCGCGGTTTAACGAAGAACATCGTAGTAAATCGAGCGTTACTCTACTCTGAAGCAGTTATATTTTACCGTACGTACATCGTGAAAAACCGCTATCTTCTGGCAAGTGGCAGTTCTTTTGTCTGTTTTCTCCCCGTTCAATTCGGAACGTTAAACGAACTCGCAACAAGATATTGTAAGACCATTTTAAATCCACTGAAACTCTCATTGTACTTTGTTATTTGATTATCAAGAATATACTCAACTTATTTTAATTTTTAATAAAGAAACCAAGTATTTAATCATTTCTTCACTCCTGTTTAGTACAACCATATTTCAAGTATTCACTAGAAGGAAAAGAGTAATAAAAAATCCTACGAGGATATCGCTCGCAGTGTGCCAGGCGATCCATAGTAATCTTTAACTTCCGGTTAGGGCATTCTTTCATAAATAAGGGACAGGCTTCAGTCTGGCTCAGGTGAAATAGCCCTTTGCACGATCCCAAGTATTGTTCTGAATTATTGGAGGTTACCAGCAGAAGGGGTTAATAGGAGAAAAGGCATCTGAGTAGGGCTGAGTTGAAAGATGCTCAGTGCTATTTCAGAATTGACTTGGGCCCGATTCGGCAACTAGCCTAACTCCTAACAACAAATTACGGGACCATCTTTACACGATATTATTTTACTTTTATAAACTTACGTCTTCACGCATTCCCTCGTCGTCCATGAAACGCAACAGTTGGATTGCCATGTCGCAGACGGTCCTTGCCTGTATCAATTGCTTTTATTCAATATAATATACAGTCAGTGGAAGAAGTATTTGCACAGTAGTCAATTTTAATTAAAGCGTAGTACTGCTATGTTTATCAACCAGTGACTATAAAACAATAAAGGTGTACATATTAGTCTTTAATGTTTCAATAAATATCAGACAATCAATTCTAGAGCCGTTAGAAAATATGTACATGTTTTTTATGCAGATATTGTTTTCCAGAAAGCGGTACTACGTTTTCGTTTCAACTGACCACTGAACGAATCCTTTTAACATCGACTTTTTACGTCTGTATCTGTTAATAATTAGCCTAAGCCGTAAGTATTTACTTTGAGCGAAATAACAAATAATACCACTCTTGGCAGATCAAAGAACATGGAATTTAGAGGTTACGATAGCTAAATAGAAAAAAATATTTTTGGTTTTTGTAATCTGGTATGGCATGAAACAATCATCTCGTGTTCGTAATTTCTTTCATTGCCATGACATGCGGTTTAAAAATTACTACAGATTCTTCTTTAGGCATTTTCAATGAATAGTTTTAATTTGACGTTAATTGGATTACTCATTTGTCAGTTATTGTGTTAACTAGAGAACATTTCTGTCATATACTGTCCGTTATTTGTTTACCTTGGCACCAACAGTCTCGCAGAGGTGATTAGTAACAATAACGTCCGCTAAAGATGGAAGTATCCACAATAAAATCACTACGGCGATTTTAAATGTGCTAGCTTTGTGAGGCACGAATATTAGACGAAACATGAAGACAACGTTGCACAATATGAATACATAGTTGAAGCCCATCTGAAAGCTCATCTGAATCTCGAACACTGTGTTTATATCACGTAAGATTTTGCAGAGTTCAAAATGTAGATGCCTAAGAAAAGAACAATGCATTCCTGTTCACTTATTCAGAGAAATGGAGACACTGATCTACATACATGACAGTCCAAATGATACGCCTGGCCCTTTCGTCCAGGACAAAAACTCCTCGAACTAATATCAGTTTACTGTTTCGATAGCAACCTGCGCGATTGTTGTCATCGATGGTAAGCTCTCTTAAGGCGCTGCTAAAGTAGTAAAATCTCGTGCCGGAGTATCTAATAATTAAAATTGATCAATATTTTTCTTAAAAATATGAAGAATTCGTTAGGCCAAGTCTCAGAATCATTCTCTCCTTGAAACGTACCCCAGGACTGACCAGAACTGCATATCTGTGAGCAGACGGATGTGCAATGGCATTGTGAGAAGAAATAGAAGAAGTGCGGTGCGGTTATCGGAAAATATTCTTGCATACTGCATGCAGCCATATCCAGTTCCTACAATATACATGAGTATCCATGTAATCCAAGCAAATAGTCCTATTCTTCGCAAGTTGGCGTAATCTGTCTCAATTCCCAAGGTCCTCAATGTTTCATCCACTTCATTGAATCGTTCCATGCATTTATAGTACCTCTAACGTAACGTCAACATTAACAAAATAGTAGTGGACGGCTAATCGAGGAATCCACATACCTTTCCGTGCCAGTGGGTCAGGCAGATCAACGCGAGGATGATGAAATTACAACAGAGCATTATTATATCCTGGATCCATTTCACGACAACGACGTTCTTCGTTTCAAGCGTTGCAAAGCTCATGTATGCGCCGACTTGTACGCTGACTGCCACAATGGCGTTAATGAGACTGAGGAATTTTCGGGGTTTTCCCAAAGGATACTCGATTAATGCCAAACCGAAAAAGGCTGCCGTTGCCGTGATAGGCCAAAACGTCCACTGGAAATGTGTGCTCATTTCTTACGGTTAATGCAGTTTCATGGACTATTCGAGACTGGATGCGATCTATCGTGTTTCCGATGAACAATAAGCTGAGTGGCTCCGACTGATTAGCAGAATACACGAGGACATGCGTGAGCAATAGTCAAGGGCACTAGTAGAGCACGTACCTGTTTCAAAGAAGTTAGTTGATGGAAATGAATAGGGGTACTTATCACGACCCAATTGCACCTTGTGCCTCTTTATTGAAATTGACATTAATGTATGAGAATGGACGATTAAGGGATCCATTTTGTTAAACCTTGCAGTCAGAATACACGTCATTCAACATTCTGTCTGTTCCGAATGATCATACTAATAGTTGAATTGCTACCCAAAATGGCGCGCGCGCAGATTGCTAAATGTGAATGGCTGATGTTTCGTTCCTAGGACCATTAACGATACTTATGATTCATTGCCTAAAGTGCCGTGCTGTTCCTCACAGTCCTCTTACCGGAATGCAATTATGCCTTCCCCCACTCCATAGCCAGATTCGTAAGGTACCACATTCCTTATTTTATGATTGTTGATAATACAGCGTCGGGCTGTCTGTCGTACGTAAACTTTCGGTCTGTCAAATGACTACCTGGTCCCGCCAGCGACCGAACGCTGGGCACCATGTGTGCTCTCAGCGTCTCCGGTACCGCGGGTCCTTGCCATGATCCGACGTTTCGATCGAGCATCTGACCTGGGTTGAAACCCAACTTCGAATGAAATGTCTCGCCGCTAACATACATGAAGAATAAGAGAACGCTAATGGAGATTATAAAAACTTGTTTATTGTTATTCACCAATATCGTTACATATTCGTTCTTGTCGGGCTATTTTTCTTTCTACTGTTCAAGCATGTATTCAATAATTTTATCTGCTAGTTTATAGATGGCGTGCGCTCTTTCTCCCCTATGAATACAGAGAAAAGCCTAACCTTAAACTATAAAAAACGCCAAGTAGTCCACCACCCGCCCCTAACCGCAACGCACCAACCTGTCCAAAGTGATTTCTTCATTTAAAATTGATCGAAAATACAAATGGAATCTATCATTGTTAAAATGTTATTAACATAATTAACATACAATGAAGCTAAGTTTTTATTGACTGATACTTAGATTTAACTTGCATTTCTAACATTAAAAAATTTTTGCTGGGTTTTCGAGATCAACTACATTTTTTAAAAGTATTTTTTTGTTTAATGCGTTTTAGTATAGGAAATGAATAGAACAATGAATAGCACTCGGTTTCATCTCGAATGTCATCGGTACATTATAACTGGTGTATGTACCAGTTATAGATAAACAAGTGTAGTCGAATTTCATTAAGAAATGCTTGTACATGAGCAACAAACATTATTTTAGCTATTATTATTATTAGAGGAATAATAAGAGTTTAATCGTTCTGTTTAGTAAACGGCGAATACATAACAGCTTGTAATCACGACGATGCTGTGAATATTTTGAGGAATGCTGGAGATATTGTAGTCTTAACTGTAAAACATTATCGAGCTGCAAAACCTTTTCTACAAAAAAGTGGTAAGTTATACAAATTAATGAAAAATTAAGTAGTTTTTAATAATATTCTTAAGCATATTATGATATTAATATTGTGGGATTGAGTGAGTGAGTGAGTGAGTGAGTGAGTGAGTGAGTGAGTGAGTGAGTGAGTGAGTGAGTGAGTGAGTGAGTGAGTGAGTGAGTGAGTGAGTGAGTGTGTGTGTGTGTGTGTGTGTGTGTGTGTGTGTGTGTGTGTGTGTGCGTGCGTGCGTGCGTGCGTGCGTGCGTGAGAGAGAGAGAGAGAGAGAGAGAGAGAGAGAGAGAGAGAGAGAGAGAGAGAGAGAGAGAGAGAGAGAGAGAAAGCATATGTGTGGAGTGTGTACGTGTGTCGATGAGAAAAATTGAACGTCTGGACGACGCGGAAGATTTCGGTAGACCAACGGTCAAAAATCAGAATGCGTCGAGCGTCGAGAGGTGTTGCGTCGAGAGCGATTATTCATTATCTAACTAAAATAAAGTAGCATTTTCCTCCGGCAAAACACTTCCCCGCTAATACCTTCCCACAATATTGTTTTAATTCTATTTACAGAGAAAGAGGAAAAATTAGATAACGTCGCAAATGGAAGCGCAGAGGATAATTGGGGGGTGCAATCGCATAAACAAAATAGTCCAAAATGCAGCCACAGTCGAGATGATTCAAATGCCTCTGCCTTATTACCTTCTAAAAAATGGGTAGATATTGTAACAGGTACATATTTTTACTAATATTCTAGCACAATTGTTTCTCATTTTGAACAAAGAAATAACATTGTACTGTGAATGTAACTTGTTTCAGTCCCGCTTATGATGGCGTACGTTACGAAATATATATTTGGGACTGACAAAATGAGGAAAAATGCATTTGAAGTTCGAGGATTAAATGGTGCTCGCACCGGTGTAATACACTGCGATGACAGTATCATTCTTGATCAGTGGTTCAAATATATTACTGATAATATTACAGCATTAACATACTTACAGGTAGTGTTCGTTTATTTTCATATAAATTTTACTTGTATTAATGCAACGTTGACAGAAATAAACCTAATTTGATTTTTTCTATACTTTGTGAGGTAACAGAAATATATAAATAAATATATACGGACTCATAGGTTTTTGTAAAAAGATTCCTTGCAAGATGTAAAAGAATTTGAAATCACTTGAAACGTGACTTATACATTATCCATTTTGTAAAATGATTTTAAATCTAACTGCAGATGAAATTGTATAACCGAAACTTTGGAGAAGAAGAACGTATCGAATACATGGGTTGGGTGAATGAAACATTAAGTAATACCAATCATCCATGGCGGAGCTACCGGCCGAGATTTTTAGCCTTGAAATCGCCTAATTTGTTATTATTTGAAACACCTCCGGTAAGTACACTTATAATTTCGATTATAGATCCTTAACGCAAGTATTTCATACCAGGAGAAATAAAAAATGTTATTATTTCTCTGTGTGCAGTGTAACATAGGAGACTGGTCTCGTTGCGCATTAACATTTAAAATCTACGAAACCATGTTTCACGTAATACGAGAATCTGAGAATGTTGACGAAAGACAGCACTGCTTTAGAACCCAGTTTGTCGGCAAACCTGACAGATACCTGAGTGTGGAAACAAGCCAAGAACTCTTGAGAATTCAAACAGCATGGAATACTACACTGCGTGCAGCTGTCATACGCTTAAATGTAAGTTAACTTTTATTCTTGTAGAGCAGAGCAGTCTAATAGATTAAAAGACTCCGTTCGCGCGCATTTCTCCCACCACGCTACTACTTCAATTGTTCTTGCGGCCAATTTAATAAACAGTTTTATTGATTATATTCATTACACAAGCATATTCGTGTATAATGCATAATGCTGACAGTTGTTATTTATCATGCAGTTTTTATTATGAGTTGACAAATAGCAAAGCCAGGGGTGGCTTGGGGCAAACTTGAGCGATCCCGGAAGCTATTGGAGAATGTTGTTTTAAATTATTATTATTACTGTAAGTTTGATTTCCCTTTTTTATCTTCAGAGTAAAGTTTTTCCTGTTACCTATATTGGACGAGCAGCAAGTTTAAAGTTGGAATGGATTCGAGGATTTACCCTGGCGTACGAAGGAAGCGGAGAAATAGCGTGGCGATATCGATTCCACCAATTAAAAGGATCCAAAGATGACGGGATGAGCAAACTGAAACTGCATTTTAACGCACCCGAGAGTATTGCTATCGAAACTAAGGTAAAGGTTTTCTTTATATTTTCTCATTCAATGATACATTTGAACTTAACCTTTAAATTTACGATGGCATCCTTTTTTGTACCATTTGAGGAATTGAAGAAATATTTGCGTTTTCTCCTATTGTCTATTTTCGTGGGTGATTGCATACACAAATTTCTACTGATAGAAATTTTAGTTTACCACAACTAACTTGCATTATTGTTATTTTTCCTCTTGAAACATAAGTGTTATCTTTTTGATATTTTTTACGTCATTCAAACTCTTCGACTTTATTTCTTACTTAGTACTTGAAATAGCATTATTCGGTAACGGATTAATCTGGGTATTTAAGTCTCTAAATGGGTTTCCTAAAGTCAAGATGGACTAGCTAAATTGCTTTCTCGTATCCAAAAACGTTTTCAAGGTAAAATGTACAAATATGCAAGAATTGTTCGTTTATACGTTAAGATGATAGCAATTCTTATCTATTTAAAATCAAGTTTTGAACTGGAAGTTTCTGCAGATAAAAATTGGGTCGTTCAGGGAAAGTATAAATCCAAAATGGCGCAGACACATGTTATTTCTTGGTTATGATAAATAGCAAATAAAATTAATCGTCAGGTTTGTCTTTTCTACCACTTAATCAAAGGGTTTGCCAGTGACAAACAGAATAATGTTGCTTCTATAAAGTTTGAGTAGCTAACTAAATTGAATACTATATTGATTTTGGTATTTATTTACAAAGACATACTCACAACCGATTTCAATGATTTTGATATATGTTATAGAACGATTTAAGTTGATTATTTTCACATACAAATATATATGGGGGTAACTTATAGGAAAAAAGGTAGGCACACTTAAAGGCAGATTTTATATATCAATATAATAGTCGAATAATCAAGACTAATCGTAACACAAACATAGCTGAGGTTTTGCGACATTATTCCAAATAGTTGTAGAGACTTAATACCAATATAACACAGACTTGAAACTCAAACCTAACCAACCAAGACTGCGGCCAATATATAGAATTTCTTCTAATTTCATTGTTAGATCACCTTATTTGAAATGCTCTCACAAAACCACTGTACTGTAGTATATTGAGCTGTTGATAGCATGAAAACGGAGCCATACTGACAATATGAGTCTGCGTTGGTTAGGTCTGGGTTTTAAGACGGTGTTATATCTGTATTAGTTCTCTACAAGTATTTGGAATGCTGTCATAAAACCACAGCTATATTTACGTTAAGATTTGTCTTGATTGTTCGACTATTTCGTATGTTTACTGGTTACTCTACCTGGGTCATTTAAATCTGTCTAACTTTTTTTCTATAAGTTTCCCCCACATATATATGTATATGAAAATGATCAGGAGAGTGTACTCTATAACATATATCAAAATCATTGAAATCGATTGTGAGTACGTCTTTGTAAAAAATTATCTTGATTTTCTTCTCCAAAGACGAATTTATTGTATTATTATATATATTTATTCTTATAAACCGAAGATGGAAATAATTATCTTTGAATTCTGTTTGTCGTACAGGAATTGGAGTCTCCCCAATTGCAGCATCTGTTATTCTACATGTGTGCATTCGTATCCGCAAGGCTTGCCGAAGTGGACCCCAAATTTTTAACGTCCACCATTATATAGAAGGTGAAGTACTAAGTATGACGTCGTTGTCAATATATCACTAGCCAAGTTATGTCCAGTTTTGTTAAACTGACATGAAACGCACTTTATGTCTTCCAGCATAATTTGAGTCCTGATATAAACAATTTTATTATTGGGCCTTCTCGTTGCTTAGTGACTGATTGGTCTAACCAATCGTGGAACTTCGCGATCTCTCTTACTTGTCACTGTTGTATTTTATAATTCATATAAGATATGAAGCGAGGTACAATTCAGTCTTAACAAAAAGGAGATATGCGTGTATGTACGTTCCACACTGGGTATATTTGGGTCGGTTTCACTTAAGGGTTACGATCGGGATAAGTACTTTTTGGTTGGAATATCACAGCGTATAAAGGCTAATGGATACAACAAAAGTATAAAATATTAATTATAACTCGGCAGTCAATTTGATAAAGAATGGGTTATAAGTTTGAAAAATATCCGTCAGTCGATTTTCCTAGTAAGAACGCATTGCACAACCATAATAATGGTTCTAGCTTCTAATTTAATTGGGCAATTATTGCCTCCGCTTGCTGGACTGCACTATTTCTTTTGTCACGTAGAAACAGATTTAACAATTTATGTTATTCTTGTTTTTAAGATTATCTTTATATCGCGGCAATCTCGTATTGCATCTATCTCTTTCTGGATATATAGAAAGAGACACTGTGTAGTTGCAAGTAGCCTACGTGTGTTGCTCAAAGGCGCAATAAGGGAAGCAAGGGAGCCCCGAAGATTACGTCGAAAGGATATAATTCTCGTGAGTTCCTATTAATTTCCGCAACTCAAAAGTCCGTTTTCTCGGCAATCGTACTACAGTTGAGGACCAGCCTACTCCTCCCGGCAATCGCAATCAAAGGTTCTCAACATCTTTTTTGCTTGACAAAAATGATTCTGTCATCTTCTATTCTCGAGAAGCAGGGAACAGCCGGGCGGAGTTCATCATGTATTTTTAGGACCATTGCCTAAATTATTATTAAATAATGTGAATGCTCGAGTAACATAAAATAGGAGACTCAATGATAATTTTTAAAGTCGCCATGCCTATTTGCGTTTCATTCTTTACAAGATTGCTAGCGTCAAGGATGAAAGGTCGTTCGGAGTAGTATGGCCTAATTCTCTAAACAGGCCTTGTTCCAAATTCTGTTACCGACAGTAATTATTTCAAAACGAACTAGTGGTAACAACCAGGTATTTAATAATCCCCTTTGACAGATGCAATATAATAATTTTGCGTTGAACGGGGAAAAAGGACAATAAACATCGAAAAGAATTCCACTCACCGGGAATCGAACACGAGCTTCACAGAAACCTGTCACTTTACCGCGGTGTTTCGTCAGCAGCTGCCTCTTACATTTTTAGTAACAAAGATGGCTGATGAACTTGTATTTTTGAAATTTCAAACCTATTTTATATAATAATGATGAGCTTGCTGATATTCTACACTTTTATTACATCCACGAGCCTTTATACGTTGAATGTTAATTCAATCACAAAACGCTAGTTCCGAACGTAGTCTGGTTTCGCCCGTAGGAACAGGACAGTCATAAAAAACGACGATCTGTAAGGATTTTTTAAAATGCAAGACAAAATGTCTGCATTTCTCTTGTGTGACGTTTTACCAAACACATTCGCGTCACTCATTACGTTTTATACACGACGGTGATTTACATAAACATTGCATTGCAGTATTAAGATCTACTAACAAATCGTCATCCAATCAAATGTTCCCTTCTGACGTTTCGGGACTTTTGATCGATTGATGTTAAAAAGGAAGAAAAAGGTCGTTGTAAAGTGAGTTACGGAAATGACTCGTTTTCATGAGCGCAGTTTTGCTGCGATCTGTCACGCGACCAGGCCTACCCAATCAGCACAGAAGGCAACACGTGATTATGTTGATATCAGGATTCAATTTATAGGAGACGACGTATAAATCATCCGTACTTATTCGAGTTGAAACGCACTCGCAAATACTAGTCAATTTACAAAGAAAGGACGCGTGTATAATTTGTATACAGAAAAAAAAAGAATAGTATCTTATTGGTTCTGAGAATACCGCCTTAGTGAAAAATTTAAAATGTGTTCTCAAGTACTAGTATAAATGGTAGAAGAATTATGTCGGTTAATCTCACATGGGAATGCTGTATCATATGTTTCTTTTTAAGAATTTACATACACAGCACGTACTGCGTAAGAAATGAAATAGAGTAATGTATTTAATGAACCGATAACTTCGATTGTGTCTTACTAAATGTTTACACGTTCGCCGCCAAACTTCACTGTTGTAGTTTATATCCAAGTATATAATGATAAAAACACTGAAACGTTGCTGAGGAAGATGTGATGAGAACAAATTAATATTAAAGAATAGTGTAAGCAATAATTATATTCTGACAAGCAATCAGCATCATTAACTGTAGCCATTGACGACCAAAGCAGTTTGTGAATGATAAATTTAGTTAAGTATTAGAGCGTAATGTGGCGGTGTGCGTGATGCAGTAGACCCTCGACAAAGCATCGTAGCGACAATTCCATTGGTGGAATGGAAAGTGTTTAAAAACCAATAAGAGAAATACAAATAATGTTATACGCAATATTACTCAATAGAAGCAATATTAATTGTCGCTTGTCAGGAAGAGTTGTATTTTCTATAACTCTCTTTGTATGAGTACAGTAAAAGCATTCAAAACCAAGCGAGAGTTTTAAATCGAGGGTCTACTGCAAGTTTTCTTAAAACATGTTTCTTTCATACAATGGTATTCGTATTGAACAAGCTTATCGTTTAAAGTCGTTGTAAGCTGAAACTAAGATCTTCATCGTTTAAGTATGCAAAGAAAATTTATATTATTGTAGGATTCAGATTGCCACAACTGTCAGAGAAAAACGCAAGTAATAATGAGATATCACAAGTAAACATCGCGTTAGTGATTCTTATTTTATTAGTTTTGCTTAACATACATATTTCTATAGTTTGATTGATCCGAATCGGATTCCTGATAAATGAGTGCAAACGGACCCCATTATTTTCTAAAATGATTACTTAAATATGAATTGATTTTTTTCTAATGTAAAATACGGCAAAACTTTCGGAAACTTTTTAGACAAGTGTTTTATATCTACATTTTTATCAACGAACATTAAATTGACAATAATAGCAATGCAAAATGCATAAAGTGTTACTTATATAAGGGCATCGTAAAAAATGTCTCCCTTTCGAAATGGAGAGATGCGTGCATCGTATTTTCGTCAATTTCATTTCATGCCTTCGCCAAATCGTGCTTTAGCGACTCCATCGAGTTGTGAAATTAGCACAAGCCTTTGCCTCGATAATCCACTGTAATAGCAGTGATTGCATAATGGATTCAGAGTGTAAATATTGTTGACTCCATTCAAAATAAGTCTTCACTTTTTCTTCAGTCCTGAAAAGTCTCTATGAATCTCTATGATTGTTAATTCTGAATTGGTATTCCTCAATCAAGGAGAAGATAAATTGCTTCTCATGCAAACACTCTGGAGTTAATTTGTTAGTCGATTTCTTGTTTATTTCTTGCACGTCAATTCCGTATTGCTGCTCCCGTTTCAGCCAAAGATAATGACTCAGGATGTTCAAGTCCTAAATTCTCTGGCTTTCTCACGCTTTCAAATTGGACAAAAGAATAATCATTTAGTTGACATTGTCCTTGTGAATGGCGCTTCTATTTTCGAAGTACTGAATCTCTTAAATATACAATCAGCGAATAAATTCTTCTTTTTCTGCTTTGCGCCATTCAATTTCCAGTTCATATTATGAATCAGGCTTTCAACTGTTTCGCTAGTTTCAAGTTGGAAAGTGATTCTAGTTTTGGATGCAATAAATGTTGAAATGAGAGGAGAAATCGATCCTTGGAACGGTCGATTTTTGTCAACATAGAACGTTTTTGGAAATGCAATTGTGCTCTTCGATTAAAGTCTGACACAAATCTCCGGTCAATGAATTGGGTTCAAGTTGATTTCGGCTGCGAATTTTGAAAGTGATCCAGAAAGTCGCTTTTTATTCCAAAACGGACGTAATTTGAGAGTGCTAAGCAATTAGGAAGAACAAAAGGATTCAACCTGCCCTATTATTGTCCCGACAATTGACGGAGTCCGAATATCGGCTTTGCAGAAGTCCTGCTTTCGTTTTGCTCAATAAATTGTTGCAAAATCCTATTGTAAGGTCATTTATTTGTTAGAGTAGTTTTATTGAAGTCCGTGGACTTCTGGACATCAACGATATGATCTTTTCTATTGGCAGCCATGGACCCAGTAAATAGAGTTTTTGGTCAAGGGTGACGGATTTATCACTGGAAAAAACGTTCTTCTGTGAAATTGGGTACCGCGCTAGCCTAGTAATCTTCTACAACGTTGGAAACATCTCCCACTCTTTGTTTAGAAGCCTATTTACTTCGAGCGTATGCCACAGTGGCGCTTTCCAATTAGGAGACATAGAGAGACACTGTGTTTCGGAGAGTTTAGGTGTCAAATTGAACACTTTGTGTCGAGGACAGTGTTGCATCTACGACACAGCAATGCACTGCTGGACACAGCGCGACACAAGAAAAAGTTGTGTTCGAACGTGTCGACACACCGAATTACCAACATTTAAAAGTTTTATCCTTAATTTTAACACTTTACCGACCGGTAGCGATTTAACATCATACGCACTTCTTACCGGTCGGGAAAGTGTTCATATCAAATGTTCCATTCCACATTTCAGACCTTTCAGATGTTCCGTTGTTCCGTAGTAACCGCGCTATGCTACAACCGTTTTCTTTGAACTGTTAGTGTTCCATTTGACACCTAACTCTATGAAACACAGTAACCCAACACTTATTTCGCAAGTATAAAGCAAGTATAAAAGTTCAAATATCTTCACGCTTACTTGGTATCTAAAATCAAAACAAATATAAAAGACATGCATATCGTTAAATGCAGAATTAAGTGGCGTATCCATCCTAACCTAAACACTTCTACAAAAAATACATTTATACAAGGTATTTTATAACAAAAATGTGTCCGAATTTTTGCCGTACTTTATAATTTATTGAACATTTGAATTAACAATCAGTTTATCAACAATTAAGATATTCTTGTTTCCGTAAAGTTACGGGATTATCCTACCGAATTGAAGAGAGACATTTATTTGCGACGATATTATTTATTCATTTATTTGTTTATTGTCTAGTATTCCATAAGTTTCAACTGTTAGCAGACAGCTCAGTGATTCTAAACTGCATCAGACAGTATGGCCAATGACACCAATGGAATCCATAGGCGAATGATGTAACAGTGAAATCAGCCAGATCGAACATCCTCAGGATATCTAGGTAATCGTTGCCTCAACAATGCAACGCGTTTTACTTTTATATTTTTACTATACAGGACGTAAACTTTCGCATATCATTACTTTAAACCAACGGTTCCTGAAGCTAAAATACTTATATGTATTACAGGATTTTACAATTCTCATGCCCGTTTATTAGTTATAATTACTTAGGGGTATTTATTTACAAAAACGTACAACTGATTTGAATGATTTTGATATATGTTATATAACAATTTAGACTGAACATTTTCATATACAAATATATGTGGAAAAAACATAGGAAAAAAGTTAGACACATTTAAAGGCGGATCTTATATATCAATACAATAGTCAGAAAATCAAGAGAAATTATAACGTAAACATAGCTGTGGTTTTGTGACATTATTCCAAATACTTGTAGAGACTTAATACAAATGTAACACAGACTTGAAACTCAGACCTAACCAACCAAGACTATGGCAAATATATAGAATTTCTTCTAATTTCATTGTTAGATCACTTTATTTGAAATGCTGTTACAAAACCACAGCTATATTTACGTTAAGATTTGTCCTGATTGTTTGACTATTTAGTATGCTTACTGGTTACTTTACCTGGGTCATATAAGATCCGTCTTTAAATCTGTCTAACTTTTTTTCTATAACTTTCCCCCACATATATATGTATATGAAAATGATCAGGAGAGCGTACTCTATAATATATATCGAAATCATTGAAATCGGTTGTGAGTATTTGTAAATAATACTCGTTTTCTGAAAAACGCAGGATTTATAATTTGTTATAACTAACAATTGGGAGTGCAGATAACGAAATTCTTTGTTTCGTATAGATATTTTATGTTCAAGAATGCATGATTTGTATTAATGACACATAAAGATTTACGCCCTTTATACCGTGGCGTATTCGAACAATTTGAACATATTCGTTTCATGAATTTTCTAAACGTTTTTTACGAACATTTTTAATACTTTTGGATTACTACAAGAAGGTAAAATGTGTGTGGGTTGATTATTATTTAAATTACGCAGTATCGCCTTATACTCTAGTATCAGCCTTTCAAATTTGGGTCAATGAAACTGTCAAGAACTGTGTACTATGTTCGCTCGAGCTTGCGTGGTATTCGTTGTTAATATTAACCTTTGATAGCATGTAAACGCCTACTAATACTAACAATCGGCCTTTCAACACGCTTGTTTGCAAGGACACGCGCTTTTCCGTATCAGGGATGCATCCGAGCATAGCCCCAGGATACTTCTTTGTTACGTCAATGCTGTCTTTTGGGAATTGTAAATATTATTCAATTGTTATTACGAATTCGAATGTTACAGTTTGCATTTACATACTATATCCTCCATGAATTGTAAATATTCTCGCACAATATTAACTAGTGAATTAATAAAGTTCTAATCACGCTTCACAGTTATACTACGTATTCCTCATCCATTCAATTTTAACTGCTATTGTTTAGTAATCGTTGAATTAACTTACTAATTCATTAATTCTATTTCATAGAAATGGCCATTCTTTATTTAAAGTATAAATGCTTGTATTTTTAATCCATTTTCGCGCTTAATTAGATACTTAATTGATATTTTAAAGAACAGATAATTTATGAGCCGCCTGTCGAATATAGTCATTAGCGTTGTTAGTTATTAAACAAAAATAGTAAAAGGTATGTTTAATACTTTCTATTGAAGAGGGATATATTTAAATATAACAATAAGTATAGAAATTGAACATTGTGAATAACTTCGCTTTAATTACGAACTAGGATATTACAGACATGTACTGTTTAATACAGGTAAGCAATAAGTTGACGAAGGTAAGTAAAAATTGAGTACATCCATCTCTCCTTTTCGCTGTAAATACGTGTAAAAAGAACTCGAATTATTTCGAAAAATCGTAGAAATAGCAGTTTTTGAAACAAGATGGATGTATGTATATCTTTGTGCCAGCACACATTATTATTCACGGAATAATATTAGAAATTCACACATATGCAATTTTTTTTAGCCACAAACCAATAATAGAATTTGCAAAAGATTATACCAGTTGCACTGATCCAAATTTGAGGGCCTGATACTAAAGTATGCACAGTTCATTTTGAGGGAACGTAGTTTCCCTTTGCTCGCACAGAAATTGGACTCTTTTAATTCCAAATTGCGGTGAAAGTTAGAAGGAGATTTGTATTAAAGCAGGAGGGTCGAATGATGAATAAACATATTAGAATTGATTAAAATGGATAAATACGATTTTATAGCAAATAGAGACAAAAATTAGAAGTCGGTTAAAGATAGCAAATTGAATTTACATGAACTTTTATCTCGCTCTGTTTTATCTTAAGCTGCCCTATCGTATTTTTTCTCGAGTCCCAAGATTATGGAATCATATTGTCAGGATTTGGCCGGCAAGATAATAGACATCTCCTTTATTTCCTTGGAGGTTTCAGTTTTTGTTCCCTATATCAGCAAACATATTACTGCCTCTATTATTTCCACTGCATTAGATGACACTTACACATATTCATAGAAACATGAAACCGCATAATCAATAATAATATATTGATTGAACAATGATTTATCACGTTGCCACAAGGAAACTGAACCACCAATACAGGGAACGTAATCGTACGAACGGGACCACGGACTGGCTTTAACAGCTAGGTATTATCACGTCGCCTAGTAGCACATATGCGCACCAGATTAGTAATATTTAGCATCTATTGTACACCACATCCTAAAGCTGGTCGTCAGCACCGACCAAATTCCCCTCGAACGAAACCGCAGCCGGACCTGCTGGTCGATTAAGACCCTCTCGTGGACTCCACCCAAGGTCCAGAACCCCTCTAATACGGATAAACCGTAATCGGCTGAGGCACAAAGACAGCACTTATATAGTATAGCACTATAACTTAGAATATTGGGTTGTAGATCCCCCCAGGGTACCGTGATAAGCAGGCATCGCAGTTGATCGGATGACGACTATGAGACCCCGAGTCTTCCTGGTCCATGATGGATGGGACCGGAGCACTGTAGCATCATTGGGTAGGACTACTTCAATTTTTGCGGTAATGTATGCTGGGCTTGAGAGTGGAAGGCGAGCACAAGAATTCTGCTTACATCTGGACCACCTGGATATTTGACAACCACGGCACGGGCAGCATCGTATCCAACCGCAGAGCTAAGACCACCTGATCATCTTGAACCAGTGACGGGTCCGATGGGGTGACAACGTCTTTCTTGAGTTGACTGACTGGTGTTGTGGTGGAATGTAATTGCCAATTCATATGACCGAGATGGGGGTGAGTAGTATGGGCTATGTCGATTCTGGTCCGAAATGGGTGTGGGTCGCGACGATGTATTGGAACAGTGGCCGTGATGATCCGAAGTTTAGTTAGTCCGATTGTTCCTTTTTTCGTGGCCTTGCCTCTTCTTCTTCAATGTCCAATATTTACCAATACCTGTGTTCTCCTGATTTTTCATTTTGATAATGTTCGTTTACTATGAATAATATTTTCCGCTACCAGTTCTTTGGCGATAGACAAACAGATCAGTCAATTTCTAGAGGACGGAGTCTGCATTCACTGATTATATGCGGTTTGAGGAATACGTCACTTTAAATGACTGATTTATTATTCTTTGAATATGAATAACTAAGATATATACATACACAGTACAGTCTTAGCCTGAAACCATAAACAGAAAGCGTAGAGGATGTGTTATACATATAGTAAATAGTGGAATATAAAGTATAGCCACTTCGTAATGGTGATCGTGAGACTCTTCACTATTGTGAGGTTATGCCGCCTTGTTCTTGCACACGTCGTTTTAAATAGTTGATATACCATTGCTTGAATACAACTTCTTCGTATGCTGGGCAGTGGAAAAAATTCCCACATCGTCAGTTTGAAAGGTATTAATGTATTATACATGCTTATACAATGGCTTCCAAATATGCTGACAATATTCCTGCACTTCTTAAAATGCCCCTTTTAACATGTTCACCTGAGTATACTCGTGGTATGCCTTTTTTTTGTTTGTGTTGACGCAGAGGAAAATCTTTTAAAGATATGTGGGATTTCCCCCCACTACAACCCTCTGCGAATACCGAATACCCCGGGAACTCCCAGGGAATGCAACCGGTGCATTCGTCGCATGTGTCTCGCACGCGAGACTCCTCCTTGTAGTGGGGAATTTCCCCGTTCTACGTTAGGTGCTAACGTAGGGCAAATGGTCTCCCTACACTCTACCAACCATGAAGTACTTACCGCGTTCCTCCGACCCTCATCTGGAGAACCCGTACTTTGGCTTCGGAGGCAGCTCCGAAGCCATACCCAGTGGTGCCGGGGCGGATGAATCCTGCCCCGGACCAAGCCTACTGTGGAGAGTACTTACCTCTTCCTCTTCTTCGGGGGCCTTTGGCTCCTGCGCTCCCTGCGCCTCGGATCCCGGCGGTCCCAATACTCGTGGTATGCCTGCTATAACCGAGACTGCCCGGCGTAATGCCAGCTATGCCGAGTGTGACTTTCTTAACCAGTCATGTTCCCGAGTATACCCGTGGTATGACGACGTAGCGTCAGCCATAAACAGTGTATAACTTTCTTAGTCAATCGTATTCCTGAGTATACTCGTAGTATGCCGGGTTATAACTTTCTTAACCAAACATATTCCTAGGTATACACGTGGTATGCTTGTTACAATCGAGACTACTTGACGTGAAGGATAGGAATGTATTATAAGCATGTGCAGAAAAGATTTATTGTGACATATGTTGTGTACAAACATTTAATACTTATATAAATAAGACTTATACACTATATAGATATATTTAGTTTTTACGATTTCTCTTACGCTTATATGACAAATAAGCATTTTCAAACTCCTCAACAAGATCTGGTTGATCTTATATAAATCTGAAACCATAAGGTAAGAATGTAAAAACATTAGACAAACGGTAATTGACACTCTTCAAAGGTCATAGTATTATCATCATCATCATCATCATCATCATCATCATCATCATCATCAGAACAGTTATCACCACTACTACTTTCAAGAATACTTTTGCACTCTAAATCAATCATAATATCATCACTGCTACCTTTAACGTCACCGGTGATGTTTTCAGTAGTATTACTTCCATCAACAACTTGGTTTACCTCGTTGTGTGCCTTAAGTGCTTCTTGATCCTTAGTAGAATGCGTAGAGGAGGTATTTACAGTAGGTACGACTTCAGCAATATGACATGTAGAAGGAGAAGTATTTGTGCCAGTAGCTTGATCATTGACCAGACACTAGTTATTTCAACGTTTTCTGTACATAGTTGCGAGACTGAGTCTGAATCACTGTAAAATGAATAACATTACTGACTACTCAAAAAAAAAGTCAACAACTTCCATTTTACATTATAATGTAAAATACTTACTGTGTTTATTCTCCAGTAGTGTTTTCACCGGAACTAACAGTATGAGTTAAATTGTGCAAGCTGACAATTCCTTCAACTACATCAAAAATGTAAACTTTTTCTTTAATATTAAAAATCTCCTTCTGCTTTTTAAATTGACTATCCGTTGTGATTAACTTTTCTAACAAGGATAGTAGGTTTTTAAATTCTTTTCTAGTAAGTTCAGACAGATTAGCTGGTAACTCTATGAACTTGTTCGCTATGACAACTAACATTGTCGAATGATCTACTTCTTTTGATTGTAAAACTTATGATTCTGGTAATGACACTGACTTTGAAAACATTTATGCTTTCGTTGCTAAGTCATTTATTGTAATCACACTATAATGAAATATTTTGCTTTCGTCAGAGTTATAGTCGTATAGCTCATTCTTAAATAATTCTAGAACTGCCTCATCATGATAAACCTTGTACGCGATGAATTTACGTGTAAGACCAATTACATCTTGGTAACTATTCTCTTTAAATAGTCTCACCCAAGCTCTATCTGGTACGACCACGTTTTGTGTTTTACTAAGAGGTAGTAGAAGAACCATCTTCTCACTAATATCACTACAGTCTGACATTTTAAACTCTTCAGTTAATACGAAATTCTACAGGTATACTGACTCGCTGACACTACACAGCGAGTTTATATAGTTAAATTCTACGGAAACGGTATGGGTATGGGAGAAGGAAAGAACAAGAACTGCGTCAGAATTAAATATGTGCAGCGATAAGGATAATCAAGGAAGGATGTAGTCTTGTCAGGATATGAGGCCCGGCAAAATGCGTGTTACGACGGACTAAGAATGGTATGGTGCGTTGTCCATTACCACCACGTTATTGGCTGGTAAATTTGGCATTAATTTCTCCTCAAGCCACTGCTTAAAATTGATGGAATTCATCGGGCCCTGGTAGTCGCCACTAGTCGACCCAGCCCTGAATATCAATTGAGCGTTAGGGAGGAAACCGCTTTTGCTATCTGCATGTAGAACAATCAGTCTATGCGTAGAATTGTTATCCTTATTACCTCTTGGCATCGTTCGCGCGTGTTAATGCACCGACGCATTTCCTCTTGGGGGATTTCGCCCCAGATCCTGCGTAATGTTTCAGCCAATGACTGTAATGTCAGTGGTGGTCTCTCTAGCTGTCTCAATCGGCGACCTAACATATCCCAGACATGTTCAATAGGGTTCAGATTCGGGCTCACTGGTGGGTGATCCAGAGTCGGGACATTGTGGGATACCAAAAATCTCTAGGTATATTGCGCTGAGTTCGGCCAAGCATTGCCCTGCGTAAGAACGAACCCTGGACCGATTCTTTCTCGCATTGGAAGAACGTGTGCATTTAAAATCTCGTTCACGTATCGTATTGCATTTAGTGCAGGCAATGAAATGACAACCGAGTCGGTGCGGTGGAAGATGCCGCCCCACACCATTACTGATCCACCATGAAAAGCTCTTATTGGAGCCACATTTTCGGCATTGTATCGGGTACCGGATTGACGCCATATCCGTTGGCGATGGTCGTTATTGGAAAGGCAGAACCGCGATTCGTCCGGGAATAATACGCGACTCCATTGTCGATGTGCCCAGTTTACGTGGTTGCGCGCGTATATGAGAATCCGGTCAGATCCGCATACTCAGTAATCACAACTGGGGGTTTAATTATAGTACAAAATCTATTTCGCATGCACTTCAGTGCCAGCTTAATAATAGCTTCCACCAACTAGTTCGAGAAGGAAGATTGCTAGCTTGGGCACTATGTTTTAGGGATTCTCTGAAGTCCTTTAATAGGTTGCATTGATATATAATATGTCTGACTGAGTCAGGTGTAGCGCAGCTGCAGTTGGGACTGGCTGCGAGCTTCAATTCATGGAGTTTGTTTTGGAGGTTGCCATGGCCAGATAAGATCTGGGTGGCGTAGCAGTTTGGTTTGATTCAAGAACCTTGGAGTCTTATTTTAATGTCGCTGAAAAATTCGTATGTGACGCGACCTTTGTCTGATGACGACCACCCATCATGCCAGGTAAATATCATCTCCTTTGTAATATTATCCCTCAGGAATTTGATTTCAATTTTACCTAGACCTTGGTTACTAGGCTTATAATGAATGTCGTTGATATTTATAATGAAAATGTCAATATGTGTCGTTCCGAAAGCATCATTTAAAATGCAATATTACGTTGTTCGCTAACTTAATTTTTTTTAAGTTACAAGCAAGCAAAGTTTTGGATTAAATTTTTTTCAAAAATTTATATCAGTAACTATTATACATAGGTACATTGTTCAAACGCCAATACAGGTGTATTCGAAAACGAATGAGAGATTCCTATTTTCCGGTTTCATTGATTAGGTTGACTGCGTTGGAGTGAGCTCCTTCCGCAGCCTTTCCTGGAGCTCATAATGGGGATTAGAGGGTTCCCGCCCTTTTGACTGACAAGAGGAAGTTTACTGGTGTGATGGCCACGAGAGCCGGTGCGTCGTATAGGTCATGCCTGGACCATGCCTGGAGTAGTAAAACCCCAAAACATTTCTAAGCCAATAATCTTCCAGTAGGGAAATACACCGTTTCAGCGAGTCATTGTAACTATTTTGGTGTGTCTGGTTCAAAACCACACTGAGGCAAACCTTTTTTTCCCCTCGTAACCAATGATTAGCATTGATACAGTGTATGTTACGAGCCAGGCTTCGCGAGTCCTAAATATGCTCTGAGATCGTGCAAAGGGCTATTTCACCTTTGCCAGACTCGAGTCTTCTAGTTCCCAATCGGCCCTATATCAATCCTGGGATCGTGCTAAGGGCTATTTCACCTTAACCAGACTCAGGTCCCTATTCTCCTGTTTACCCCTTTATACTAGTTACTTCCAAATAACTCAGAACAGAACTTGGGATCGTGCTAAGGGCTATTTCACCTTAACCAGACTCAAGACTGGACCTTGTTAATTAAAAGAATGGCTAGTTACTTTCAGTAGCTCAGAACAGGTCTTGGGATCGTGCTAAGGGCTATTTCACCTTAACCAGACTCAATCCTGCTCATTGATCATGAAAGAATGCCCTAGGCTAAAGTTAAACCTTACTATTGCTCGCCGGATACACCTAGAGCGGTAAAAGTGTATCCTCGTGGGATCTTTTATTATTCTTTTCCTTATATGTGCTTATTTAAATCAAGGATGACTGAACAGGAATTCCAATAAAGAAGCAATGATTTCCTTAATAAAAACTAAAACAGTGATCAATATATTCTGAATGAAAATACAATACAAAAATAATAATGAGAGTTTCAGCGGAAGTGAAATGTTGTTACAATATACTTAAACTGAGTTCGTATTACGTTACGATATTGAACGGGGGAGAAACTGACGAAAGAACTGTGACTTGCCTAACGATCGCGATATGACACGATGTACGTACGGTAATATTGACTGTAATAATATTGACTCGATCTACTACGATGTTCTTCGCTGGTCCGAGTGACAGAGCTTCGCTGTCGATGAGAGTTCGGAACTGATTCCCCCGCTTTCCACTAGAATTTAGGGCTTAAATACCCGAAAACCCAGTGAAAAGGGGGTATGGTGGGAGTACAGGGCGCCAAGAGTCTGACCATGCTTGAGTTCTAAGGAACTACACAGATGCACCAAGGGCACGCTGCGTTGCTCCCCTACTAGAAAGCCATAAACACCAGAGATAAGACGGAACGAAAGGAGTCGAAGTCACAGTTTTCAGGCTCGAAAAATACGCAGGAATATTCTATGTAGGAAGCTAGCGAGTTATAATTATTGAATCTACGTATGAAACAATGTTAAGAAAAGCAGTCCGAGAGGATGAATATGTAACATGTACCATTGTGAGTATACCCGTGGAAGAACTATTATTATTTTCGTAATTATTAATTACTATAGGTCACGGCAACAGGTGTCTGCCCCCTTTAATCCTTTGCAAAACGTTGTCCATTGATGGTAGACTTTTTTTTTTTGATGCAGTGAAATCCCTGAACGGATACCCCGTCTCTCGGGGGGGGGGGGGGGGGGGGTATGTGGGGCTTGCACCCACTAAAAGCACTGCGGTGACCTCGAAGACATGACAGGGCGGGCCCTGGGAAGACCAAAGGATGCTACCAGGACACAGTCGTGTCGTAGGACAGGTCGTCAGTGAAGTCGCTGTGCACGTCCCATAACAGATCAAAAGGTTCACCAGTTTCCAAGCGTTTCTCAATGTCATTCCATCCAGTCACCATTCGCTGGAAATGGGTTACATGCGCATCACAGATGCTCAGTTCGAGTGGATCAAGTGGTCTTGGGTCAAAGCTCAAGACACGAGGTCTGTGGTCTAAGTAGCGTCTAGCATAGAGCCACCCTCTGCCGGGGGCGGATCCAAAGTATACAAGGGTTCGATTCTGAACGAAAGAAGCATATAAGCATGCGAGCTTGGCTTGCCCACCGTCCATGTCAGAACGTGAGTTCAGGACGGTAAACAATCGCTATGATTCATCGTCTAATTGACGATAACTGCGATTATGACTTCTGCCATCAAAGGTAGTATATGTCGGAAGGACGTCATCGCTCGTCTCCATATTTTCCTCTCTGCTCTCCATTTCTGTCACTTCTCAACCTGCTCAGCCTATTACTTTATTCTGACTGACTGCAAACTAACGCTTCTCGTCTTATCCGCAACGGATTGTCCCCACCACCATAGACCGGAGTATACACTCAGGTCCAAACCCTAACTTAATATTATTTCTGGGAACAGCGCTACCCAGGTACGGCTTTACAATTTCGGTCATACGTCATAGCTGAATTCTGCGACATATATATTCCTTCGGCAAACAGGCCGACGTGCTCAGTCGCGAGGCTGGCCCGCTTTATCTTAACAAGGGTTTCTAACTCCGATCCGCATACGCGGTAAGGTAGCAGGCATTGGGTAAGTAGCGTCTCTCGAAGTGAATTGCAAAGATTGATCCTCTTGCGGGAGGACCAGCATTCATATGAAACAACTCTGTGAAGCTCATAAACATCAAGAAACTCGCGAGAGCGGAGATCGATAAGCCATCCGCTATCAATAAATGGTTTCAGGAAAGCGCGCTCAGGTTTCGATTCGATAACAATGTTCAGTCGATCATACAGTCCAAACGCAAGATCCTCAGGACGAAATGTGATATCCGACGAGCTGGAAAACAGCTGGCTCGGTATGCGAATAACGTTCTTATTATGGAGACGAAAGCCCACAGACTCGTATTGCCGAGGGGTCAGAACGAACCCCCGCACGCCTTGTGGCACCCCAGCGTCCATGTTTACCAATGGTTTTTTACCTAACCCATTGATGGTAGACCTGCCGCTAGGTTATGTTTGATAGCGTCCTTGTACCCTTTGTTCGGTTGCATGCCGTTGCTGTCTCTTAAAGCCTTCTCTATGTGCCGATCAATATCTTCGCATGCCACGAGATCCATTCTTCTGGGTTCTTCCAATTGGATTCGCTATTGTTTTGTTCTTCTTGAATTGTAAATGGTCGAAGCCCTCCCTTGCATTAGAAAGAGCCTCCTCCTTCCGTTGACTTTTGTTGTCCGTAAATGATGCCATGATTTATGCAATTCATGTGGGTCTGGTATCGGAATCCCGGAAAATGACTATTAATTACTATAGAAAAATATATTATTACCAGGAACTAAATGACGATTATTAACAATTAAATTGCAAGTTGTACACGTTTATTGCTTGCGGAACACAAAGTATTCCGCTCCAGTTACATTAATTATCTGTAATTCGCAAATATTACAATTACTCTTCCTTGACATTTGACAGGATTTCTTCAATAGAAAATTCGTGGAAAATCTTTCAATAGAACCATATTCTCAGCTGAAGGCAATCGGGGTTACCCCCGTCACTCTTTATGTCCGACTGCCACACTCATAAATCTGTTATACAGCCACGCTTCTTAGTCATCGCATCTTTTTCTTTCACGCTTCGCTTGCGTTCACGGAAAACACGCATCATACATTGGTATGTCTTGTTTTTTTTACATGGGGGAAATCCTCATGGATTCCCCGCCCCCTGAGGAAGGGGTGGGGATATGTCGGACTCTTACCGACTAAAACCCCCATCGTGGCCGGCCTCTGGGGCCATCCGGGCTCTGGGAACTCTCGGGAGGGGGGGGCTGAGTTGAGCCCCCCGGTAACTTGCACTTGGCGATCAGGCGGGCCACACATCTGACCCTTATTGTTGTAGGGGCCCCCGGTCCTCAACGGGAACCCCTCAAGGGCCGATGGAATCTGCATGCGCGGCGGGGAGGTGGCTTCCCGCCGCGCACAACTGCAGATATGGGTCCGCAAAGGCGCGTGACGGCCGCCTCAGCTAGGGCCTACAGGCCCCTCTCCTGAGACGGCCGCCCCTCGCCCTCGCCCTCTGTTTTTGGATTTTAATCAAGAAGGCAGTCGGATCCATAGTCCAGCGTGTAAAAGATACAGCTTCTGAATGACGTGCATCGACTGAACGCCTACCCAATTTAAGGCCACCTCCCAACACTAATACTCCAATTGGAACAGGCTTAATGCACCAGGTATTACAGTACTCCAAGCCATGGAATTGGGTTGGTTTCCTTCCAACCAATTGAGCCAAAGTTCCAAATAGTTTTGAATAATCCACTATATCAATGGAACTGGACAGTTTCCAGCTCACGCGCTTCATTAGTTGACAATACTGCTCTTGTTGATCATAAGGACAAGCGGTCGGTCTTAGCAAATATTCAGTGGGTACCCACATGTGTTGCGATCCCATTGCAACTGCGGTCTGAATATAACCTTGTGGTACATCCGCTAATGCTGGCGCTTCTGTGACTTTTGGAACGATAATACCACCTTCATCTTTAACAAGTCCAATTTGATCTAAATAAACCTTGCAGCCATAAACTGCTTGGGTTAAGAACTTCTGTGTCTTAGATAGATGAGGATCGTTCATCGGGAGCGAGTCAACTGGAGTTTGCGCACGGGCAAGTATAACTTTTGCCTTTGCTTGCAGGATCGACACAGTCGTTAAGGTTTCGAGGTCGGTATCATGCACCTCGACCTTATTACCACGGAGGTAGTCCAAAGTTGTTGAAGCAAGTTCCGGAATGACATCGAGAGTTATGCCAACTTGCATGGGGGGATGCGAAACTTCTTCGTTAAGTGTAATAGTGGATAAAATGTCGTCGAGATCCGCTCCTGTAACGACGCCGAGTTTGTCCATGTCGTCTTTCATGCGTTGAGCTAGCTCCTTCTTTCCGTCATGGTTCTTCTTCTCTGGAACCTTTTCTTGTTTACACTTCTGGGATCCTAGACCACGTTGTGGTTTCTTAGGACTCATTGTTAGGGTTGGTTCTTGATTCAGCAGAGGCTGTGGTGCATTTGCAGCTGGTGTAGATGAAATTGATTGCATACTGATAAAGTTTTAAAATTCCAATGGAATATTATCCTAAAATCAAAATGAATATCAGTTTAAGTACCGCTTGCACTTTTTCTCATACATTGGTATGTCTGATACTTCATTAACCGCACATATATTACACGCCTTCCAAGTACTTAGTACCGTCTAAGTGTTCTGCGACCCGAGTATACATACTTACAATCATGTATTAAGGTGTTTGTCCGCGATGCGAGTACAACTGCTTGCAGCAAGCATGTTTCTTGTACAAACGCTACTCATATCCTATAATCGCTGTGAAAGAGGATACTTACAACTCTACAATTCTCCTCGTTGCAAGCATTTTAGTCGCGTCAGAGAAGCACCTTTATGGATACCCTACGAGTTGTGCGCCGTACCACAGCTATTAAGCACTTGATTATTTTGAGCGGGCGATATTTTAGTATGTACCATGCAACACCGATTCCTTTCGATACAGAGGAAAGACATTAATAGTAGTCACTTTTACGTCATTGTATAACTCATGTCTGCGGCGGATTCCGAAAAAAACGGGTCCCGGTAGGGAAAAGCGTAGGCGTAGGACTAAGGTCCGTTGATTGTACTAGTCCAGATGTGCCCTCCGACAATGCACTACCTTACCGGTTTCATTCGTAAACTCCCGTGCGCAACCAAGATACTCACATTCGAAGACTTAAGGGCCAAGATTGGACGTAACGCCGTCTCATTTTCTGGACCGAGCTAAATAAGGGATCGAGGGGGTTGGCAGCCCGCAAGACCCTGTGTCGTCTTAACTCGGTTAGCTTCCGGAAGGCAATCCGCTCGAAGCGTTTTCGCCGACCAGAGTTTCCGGCAGGAACTTGTAGGAGGTGGAGTTCGACTTGATCGGAAAGGTTAAAGGACCTCTGAATGCCGGTGGTTAAGAAAGTCATAGTTATTCCCGCCAATAGTGGCAATGGATTATCACATGTTAAATGAACAAATTGTAAGCAACGCATGATCTTTTTAGAATATAAGTGCATTGCTAGATGAATTGACCGTAGCTAAGTATTTTTCCATCTTCGATTTGGCGGATGGCTTCCATGAGATTATGATATTGTGTATACAAAATTTTGTTGGTATGCATGTTGTCCTCTGCAATATTTGAAAGGTTCGTGGATCGGTACTAGATGAAGGGAAGTCCAAAGGATATCCTAACCGAACTACAGGAATTCAAATTGTTCGCTTATTTAGATAATAGTATAGCGTGCGAGCTGCGTAGGGAACACGAGACTAGGTTTAAAAAATTCGTACACCGTCTTTGAAAACTTCATATTCAAATAATTGCGAATCTAACCGCGAAAACCAACCGATTTCGCTCACATCGTTACAAAAACTGAAGTAAAGATACTTAGAAAGTAACCGCGATTCGTAGATTCTCGATGTCCACTAATCCTAAGAAAGCAAATAGTTTCTAGGATTATTTGGATTTTATTGGCTAATTAAAGATGTCACATTCAACAGGATTAGAACCATTTAAAGAGCTTTCGGTACCTTAGTATCTTGATTTCAAAAAAGAATTCACTGTAACGATTTATGCATCAGATTTAACTTCAGTAGGAGTATTAAGCCAGAAACCCGATGTGATTCTTTGACGCATCTAGGCCTTTTAATTAATCCGAAATACTTTATTCCGCAATTTGATAATATCTAGTAACCATTGTATATTGTGATTAGTACTTTAAACTCATGTTTTGCGATTGTAAATTGGCACCCGATGGCATTCGGAATTGGTTCAAGTTTGAAATACGCTAGCAACCCGGAAGATCGAATTATATGGCTGATGCACTGTTCGGGATCGAACCCAAAGACCAAGAAATGCCGAAAATATACGTCTGTGGTCTAACAGTCCATCCAGCGACAGACTTATATGCAACTAATCAGATTATAAGGGACAACGCATCCTTCTTTTCAACGCTCCAATAGAAACTGACTTAGTCCGCTTTAAGAAAACATGTCCTTGAAGGACTTACGGCGACGACCCATCACCGTTCAAAGGATCCGATATCTTCATGATATCATCGAGGCCTCCACGTATTTGAATCCTATAATACAATCTCTATGTGAAGGACAACATTGCTTTCTTCCTTGCCTGGAATAACAGCTTATCGACTTCAGAGCGAAGGACTTGAAGCAAAGAAAGTTACTTGGTGAATTCAAGGAACTTAGTCTGGGACGTACCTGAAAGCCAAAGTAAACGTGAGCTACAGGAAACTACTAATCACTCTACTAGATCAAACAACACCTTCCAGCGCATTTGAACTTAGTGATCTTGCGTAAAGTGCGATGTTCAGTTCTCAAGGTAATCGAGGAAGTGGAAGTGGAAATTACAATTCTTAATAGTTCCAATAGATCTGATGTGGATGGTTTTTCTGAACTTCAAGTTTGCGCGAAATAATGGCATTATTGGAGAAAGATCTTTGAATGTTATAATCAGTCTGCACTTAGTGCAGTTACTGAATCAAACCTTCAGGTCCAAGATAATACAGGAAAGTAATCACTCGATGCCTAAGTCAGTTGTTGGCGGCGTTAAAAGGATCATCAAGATGTACACCACGATCGGAAGTTAGTGCCACTGGAATGCAATGAAGAAAACGGATGATATGGACCGATATCCCTGGACCCGCTTTTACATAGCAGAATCTTTACTGATGATCAGAATCAATGTCCTCTTGATTTTGAACTTGTGCGATCACGAAACTGAATATGCAGCCACTAGTGTTGGAGGAAATCAACATTCAGTCCGAAGCTCACGTATTCATCAATAAACACATTTGGAAATACGGCCCAGAGCACTTTTAGCTGACTAGAAATCAATATTTCGAAGTTCCTTCAGGCGACCAAAACGTTCCGGATTTAGCAATATCATGAATCGCTAAATTTCTTGTGGACAAACAGCACCCTGTAGCGGTTTCGCCACGTATTGAAAGGATACTTGACTGCGTTTGTGCATTTTGATGACTGTTGGAACAAATGGCATCCAAAAACGCTACTATATTACAACCCATTAGTGCGGGAGGATATGAAATGTACACCCGATGAAGTTGTTTATCATGGCAAATTGATGCACCTACCAATCAGTGGAACGAGTGGGATCGACTGTTAATTCACAGAACTGAGTGACTTAGATGCCACTCCGTCGAACGGAGACGCTTACAAGTTGTACGTGTACTAGAAAAAAGGAACTTGTTTCCACTAAGGAAGTTATAATGGAACTGAAATCTCGTTAAGAACATTTTTTGAACAAAGATTGCATCTCCTCTTGGACGACCTTGAGAGCGTACGGTCGCAGTTGTAGGAAAATCGTGAGGCTAAAAAATACACAATTTGGCAAAGCAATGAAAGTGATGGGGTTTAGCAGCCGCACAGGGTAGCAAGACGCTCGCTGCTGGTCAAGGGTGGAGGCAGCTGCAAGTCAGATGATTGTGATGACTGAGTTTATGATATGAGAGACAGAAAAATGAAGGAGAAATAAAATATCAGTGAATTAGTCTCTTAAATCTGAAAATGACTCTAAAAGCACGTACCAATCATAAACTCAACCTCAGAGGCTTTAATGAATTAGCAAAATATTGTCAAGAAGAAAACACATTACTTTAACAATCTATTGCAACCGCGATGAGAATGGGATAAGTTTTGTTGCTAGAACATCGGCGTAGCGGATATAACTTCGTCTGACTGCATCGCCGACGCTTTTCGTTAAATGAGAATTTAACATTCAGTAAAATCTGCGATCCGGTCGTATTAATATTATGGTTGCCAATGAAAGATGGTGAATTCCTGAAAGAGATGTTATGGGCAATCATCATCTGCGCATCATGGCCAATGGTCGTTCCCGGATATCGTACATACACTTCAAGAAACTACGATAATCACCAACACTCAGACATAAAAATTCACATGCGAACCAACTACTGACAACCACAACCCAAGACTCCGCATCAAACCGCCTTAAAAACTTGTTGTCATAACCTCGAAATAACGGAAGACAACTGTAAAATGAGTTGTGTCGATGATCACGAAATATCGCGTCACCTGCTTATGTTCGTTAATAGGTAGTAAGATTCTGAAATAGTCTCCCTTTGTTCTTTTTTCATAATCTGATGCATACTATTAATGTAGATAAACGTTCTAGCATTTAAATTTATATTAACCCTTTGAGCCCTGGGAAAATGCTCATATTTGTTCAAATGGACTTTATCTATTAAAAGTTCCAGCTGATCAGATATGTGTTCTGAAATCTAGAATTTGTGAAGTATAAAAATGGCCGTGATTCTATAGAATGTAGAAAAGACGCCAATAAAACAAATCGAAGATTCCTTCAACTACACGTACTTACTACTTAAAGATTACTTTTACTAAGTTAAAAATTGCCGGCACTGAAAGGGTTAAGTAAGTCATCGTATTCCTGAAGTCGAATAAAGAATATAGCGTGTGAGGGGCGAATCAGAAATACCAATGTATTGCGTGCAATGTACTATATATTCCGCTTGATCTCTAAATATGGTACTCCATCTATAATCTACGAAGCAGTAGCTATTGATTGTCTACAAACGTGGCCGTTTACGGGCACCTGAATAAGTGCACCTGACTGGTATTTTCATTAGAAGAGCAAGGGTAGTTGAGAACTATTCCGCTCTGAGTCCTATACAGGCTTTTGAGCCTTGACGCAATCACGCGTAGAGTGGTAGCGGGATAGGTGATTAGGAGTTTGTGAGCGGTTAAAGAATTGGAATACACCGGACAGTTCAATGATTAGGAGGTTTATTGGTAATAACTGAATCTTATATTAGTTCTTATATTAGATCGCCCTTATATGGGGTCTCGAGAGCGGCGTCTAGGGTTACCCCACAATACATAGCATTGACACCAGACTCTCGAACGTTCCCGTGGGGAGACTAAAAGTAAATTTCGAGAACGAATTCCAAAGTTAATTAGGCCATTTGTAATCTCAACAATACTGGCTAGCAGTAACACGCAAGTTTCAATGAGGTATATAAATATCGGAGTGACAGCGAAGAATGTAATTGAAAAATATCCAGTGAACTACGCAAGGACGTAACACTTATAACACCCCAGAGTTTAATTGGTCGGTATCGAAATCTATGAAGGTTCATGGAGAGAAGGGTACAACACGGATTATTAGGTGTTTCAGGGAAGAAGTATTTGGTTTGTTGATAAGACTTTCTAGCGCTTCCGGATACTTTATATTGATGAGTGTTAAATTAAATTCGCGAAGACAGCCCACATTAAGAAAAGCTAGTGAGGTATAACATGGATCAAACAGATCGCAGGGATATAGGAATAATGATTGGATCGTTAAGTAGGCTAAGGCCCTTATTCTTGCCGGGGACCGCTCGAGTGCCGGTGGAATCTGCGTGCGTGGCAGAGATGTGCTTCCCCGCCGCGAACAATTACAGGTACAGGACCCATTTTATTTGGGTCCGTGAGTGAGGGACGGTGGTCGCCCCGACTAGGGCCTGTAGGCCCCTCGCCCTCGCCCTCGCCCTCGCCCTACGTAAGTAGACCGGGAGTGTCTTGGCGCTCCGGGTCACTCGGCGGCCTCCTTCTGCGAGAAGACAGTTTCGCAGAAGGAGGCAACAGCTCTCCAATTCTCCTCGCCGCCGACCATCGCTCTTACGATGGCCACTATCTATGATTTGCGGCACCGGCAACCAGCGGCAACTTTATCAGAATGAAACAGTATGCAACGTCTACACAAATAGTTGCACTGCAGAGGACAATTAGGGTTGATGTGACATAATTCATACAAATGTCTATAACTGCATTATAGTGTAGTATGCATTATAGCGGCCTGCAGCCCTTTCGCGTCAGGGCTTCCGCCTGATATCGCGCTCGATATCCGTTTCAGGTTCATACTCATGTCGGCGGAAGTAGATAAGGCTATGCCAATTCTGGCCCACGCAGTGGACTACGATAGTAAAGCTATGCCGATTCTGGACCACGCTTTAACCCCCTAGCTATGCCGATTCTGGACCATCGTCACACCTCGACCCAACAACCTTCCATTCAGCTGAATGGAAGTTTCTTAGTCCGTCGTATGCCTGGGTATACTCGTGGTATGCCTGCTATAGCCGAGACTGCCTGGCGTAGTGTCGACTATGCCGTTGATGCCCTTGCTATAGCCGAGACTACCCGACGTAGTGTCAGGTTTGCCGAGTGTTCCCTAGTATACCCGTGGTATGACGCGATAGCGTCAGTCATAGCCGGGGTATAACTTTCTTCCCTCAGTATGTCGAGTTATAATTTTCTTAATTAAGCATATTCCAAGGTATACTCGTGGTTTTGCTGTTTACAATTGAGACTACTTGACGTGAAGGATAGGAATGTAATATAAACATGTGTGAAAAAGATTTATTGTAATTTATATACCATGTACAAACATTGAATACATGTTTACGAGTAAGCGTATGAATATGTAATAAGACAAGTTTTATTAAGATATGTTTACTTTATCTCCTACAGATTAAAGTCTTTCACAAATCTGAAATTATAAAAAGGCATGTTAGAAAAGATATAAAATACGGAAGAAAAAGTATACTTACTTACTGAAAGCTCAAGTTCTGATATACATTCTCATAGCTATTTCTGAGACTGCCATTAAACTCCAAATTACGATTAGTGTTATTATTCACATTTGAAATATAAGTTTACTTATTTCAATAGTGTCTAAAACATAAAAATATGTTGTAATCATAATCAGAAATTAAACAAAGATACTGTAGAGAATGTGATATGAGAACATACTTACTTTTTAATGGTAGTTATAGTATTTTAAATGATAGTGAAAATTGTTTTATTCTCACTTTTTGCGTTTGTTTATATACCAATGTTTGAATAGAAGCACTCCATGTGGTGGACAGTGAAAAAATCTTCCACCTCGTCTATTTGAAAGTAGTTGGTGTAACGTACACATAGTAGGTGCGGTTAAATGTTGATACATTGGATCCTTTTTTAAAGTATCAAATTTCGGACATCCCGCAACTTCCAAATTTACAGATGGAATTCCTACTCTTCTCAAAATATCTTTTTCAAAATGTCCACCTTTATAACCAACTACAACAGGTTTACTGTCACGTTCATATTCAGTCACGTGATCAATCTCGTCTTGTTCAAACATTTCGACACCAATATCCGTAAACGGTATACCATGAACATACTGAGTGAGATATTTTGCAACATCCCGATCTCGATTTGATAATGTATCAAAACTTCTTCCAAGTGTAAACACTACTGAAGCAGGCTCAGCATCACGCTTTGTGGATATAATTGCCAAATCTTGATATAAAAATTTATTGTCGACTATGAACTCGTCAATGTCCATTATGTGAGTAACGACACCAGTCATTTTAATGAGGTAGAAGTATAGACTTACAGCAATACGAAAGTACTGAGGTAAACTGCGACTGGCGCGAGCTTAAACACAAATTTATACCCATAAGAAACATGAGGAACGTACGGTACGATGGGGGTGGAGGAAGGCTTATCAAATCTGTCAAAGATATGTGGTTAAGGAAGTAGACTAGTAGTAGGAGGAGGAGGAGGAAGAGGTGGAAGACGTGGTAGAAGATAAGGAGGAGGAAGAGGTGATTGAGGATAACGATTTTTATAACCTTTGTAAAATGCCTGGGAATGAGTTCAGATTTTTTATATGGGGAAAGCGGTTCTAGATTATACATCAGAAATGGGCATGGCGATTTAATTTGGATTTAAAACAAAGACAGTATGGAAAACCTCAGTTAGTGAGAAGTTGGTTAAAGTTTTTACCTGCCAACTTCACACAGATTGAAACAGTATACGAAAGACCTAATGGAGATATAACCTTGTTCTCTGACAATATGATCTATGTATTTAAACCAGATACTTTAGAACTATTGCCTAAATGGCCAAAGTCTTATCAGCAGATATTTGGTGAATATATCAAGTATAATGGAATAGAATGAGTAATTCATACGAATAATGGAAAAACATATGTTTTTTTACAAAGGAATATTTGCAACTGAGCTAGATGAATGTCGTTTCAGGACTAAAAATCATATTTTAGTAACAGATTTATTGGATGGTATTAGCTTATCATCAGACCATAGCTACACAACTTTTATATATATGAATGGTAAAACATACATATTACAACATAATAATTATTATGAATATGATGAATATTTGGCGAGAGTCACTGATGCAGGAGAATGTGATTTGTCTATATTTGACATTCCATGTCCAACTAAAAATATTATAAATAAGCTTAAAGACCAGGTGAACAATCTACTTTCATTATTATCAAAATACTGAAAAGAGTAATTTTGCAGATTTACTGCAGAATAATAAAGTAGAACCTAAGCAATTTAAAAGTGCATCTAGCATTAAAGATCATGCAGCGGTCAAAAACCGCTCCATTTCCGAATATTCTGTTCGGTAGTGAGAAATCTTTGAACAGAGGAAGGATGGAGATCGATTTACGCACTCAAGTGTCTTCACTTAATACTGTAGTAAAGTGTCGAAAGGGGGTAAATAAATGTAATACCCAAATTAATCGTGTGACATCAATTATACTGAGTAAACAAAAGTTAACAGTAGGCTACAAGCAGAAATTGACTGCACAGTTGATTCGATTGAAATGTTTAAAAACAGGAGTCAATCATAAAATTCAACAACTTTCTCGATCTGGTTCTGGACTATCTACTTCATCACAATCCTCATTAAAAAAGCATAATAAGACTCTAGTACGATGGCAAACGGGTAAAACTGCATTTAAATGTCGATTGGTTACTGATATGATTGCAAATATTCAACATACTGATCCTGAAGTATTTTTATTAGATGCTAAGCAATCAGTAATTAGACATGTAAGAAGATATCTAAATGAACACAAATACATAAAGATTAACACCGTTTTTCACGCAGAGCTTGAATTAAAAAATGCATTACTTGACGTCGACAAGTTTGATGTAAAAAACTTTGGTACAAAAAATATAGTATTAGTTGGAGGAACAGATCTGGATCAATGCTATGAAGAAAGCGTGTTCCAACTAATACTCCCACAGTTAGAAGAGTTTCAAGAACGTGACAATGGCTGGGCATTGAAGAGAATTATTAATCTAACCGTAAACATTAATAAATGTGAACCATTACGTGGCGGTTCGTACACTCCACTACCAAAATTTCTACAAACTCGACGAGCAGTGATTAATGTTAAGACAAAGGACAATGACTGTTTTGCACGGGCAGTTGTATCAGCTATACATCCTGTTAAACGACACTGTGATCGAACATCCTCCTACCCACACGATAAAAAAGTGATAAACTTGACTGGAATAAAATTTCCAGTAACTATCGAGCAAATCTCAGACTTTGAAAAAAATAACAAGCTATCGATTAACGTATACGAAGCTGTTGAGGATAAGTCCTGTATATCATCTGTATATTTAAGTAGCAATGATATTCAGAGCGCAAAACATATTAATCTGTTAATACTCTGGAACAAAATTAACGAGGTGTGGGACTATGCCTGGATAAAGGACTTACCACGAATAATATCGTTAAATCGGGAAAAACCAATGCTACCGAAACATCTTCAGCTTAAACACGGAGTTGTAAACGTTAAATGTGATGCTAATGAAAGTTTCCTATGGGCAGTAGTATCAGCTTCACGTCCGCCTGAAAGACATGCTGATCGGAAATCATCATACCCACATTATAGTACAGTATTGAATATGACAGATATCACAGTTCCACTTAGGATGGAACAAATACCAACATTTGAACGTAATAATAACACCTCTATTAACATCTATCAAATAATGAATGAAAATGATATAGAGGAAGTTGTACCTTTGTACTTGAGCAATGGAGAATATGAACAACATATTGACCTGATTACATAACAGTACAGTGATACAGGACCATGGTATTATGCTTGGATTAAAAACCTTTCACGACTAGTATCAGCAAAAGCCTCCTCACACGGGCATGGTGTTGAAGTATGTAATAGGTAAGGTTGATGGAAGAAGCGGTGGTAACTGTTGGCCGTTTAGGTGTGGAAGTTACTGTTTCAATGCTAGCATTCATTTTTTTCATAAATTCATCGACGGTGAGCGGTTGAGGTGCAGCCGATGGTGTTGATGAAGCGATTGGACTTTCGATACTGCTTTCCCATTTATTTAGTTCTTGAGCAATTGATGCTAATTTGCTTGCAAAGTATGCCATCTGAAAGTGTGGGAATTTGGGTTATTACCGAAATGAAAGCCTGGGCGAAAACTATAATTGATATTACTTATAAGATTTATTTATATAGTCACACCACACAATATCGAGCATGACCGATACGTCGGGCATTCGAAAACAACAAGCAGGTGCCAAGCATAAGTACACCTCATGACCTTACCACGCCGGTCATATTTCCAACAGAAAGGAAGGAATGTAGTATTATAGGAATGAAGAGTGGAAATGACATTTCATATCCACTGAAACTCTCATTGTATCTTGGGTCATATTATCATCCAGAATATATTGATCTTTATTCTAGTTTTCATTAAGAAAATCAATTGTCTCATCATTACAAAATTCACAATAATCAAACATGTAAGAAAGGACCCTACGAGGATACATGTTTGTACTCAAAATGTATCCGGCGAGCCATAGTGAGGTTAAGCATTGGCTAAGGTGAAATAGCCCTTAGCACGACCATTGAGCATATTTTAGGATTTGCGAAGCCTGGCTGTAACAGCACTACCGTTTTATTCCATGCTCTCCTGCTCACCTTAGGTTTCTCTTCTTTCGTGCCTTTGTCTTCTTTCTGTAACGGCACATCCGTGGGCGACTTGGGAGTGTAGAGGGCAATGTTTTTTGTGTGGCGGATTCATTGCCAGTCGCCACTATAGATTCATCAGAAAAATTAATATCTTGGAGGGCTTCTACCTCCCGTTGCGATTCTTCGCAACTTTGAGTAGACCTCAGTCTGGCTAAGGTGAAGTAGCCCTTAGCACGACCATTGAGCATATTTTAGGATTTGCGAAGCCTGGCTCGTAACAGCACTACCGTTTTATTCCATGCTCTCTTGCTCACCTTCGGTTTCTCTTCTTTCGTGCCTTTGTCTTCTTTCTGTAACGGCACATCCGTGGGCGACTTGAGAGTGTAGAAGGCAATGTTTTTTGTGTGGCGGATCCATTGCCAGTCGCCACTATAGATTCATCAGAAAAATTAATATCTTGGAGGGCTTCTACCTCCCGTTGCGATTCTTCGCAACTTTGAGTAGACCTCAGTCTGGCTAAGGTGATAATAGCCCTTAGCACGACCATTGAGCATATTTTAGGATTTGCGAAGCCTGGCTGTAACAGCACTACCGTTTTATTCCATGCTCTCCTGCTCACCTTAGGTTTCTCTTCTTTCGTGCCTTTGTCTTCTTTCTGTAACGGCACATCCGTGGGCCACTTGGGAGTGTAGAAGGCAATGTTTTTTGTGTGGCGGATTCATTGCCAGTCGCCACTATAGATTCATCAGAAAAATTAATATCTTGGAGGGCTTCTACTTCCCGTTGCGATTCTTCGCAACTTTGAGTAGACTTCAGTCTGGCTAAGGTGAAGTAGCCCTTAGCACGACCATTGAGCATATTTTAGGATTTGCGAAGCCTGGCTGTAACAGCACTACCGTTTTATTCCATGCTCTCTTGCTCACCTTGGGTTTCTCTTCTTTCGTTCCTTTGTCTTCTTTCTGTAACGGCACATCCGTGGGCGACGTGAGAGTGTAGAAGGCAATGTTTTTTGTGTGGCGGATCCATTGCCAGTCGCCACTATAGATTCATCAGAAAAATTAATATCTTGGAGGGCTTCTACCTCCCGTTGCGATTCTTCGCCGATAATAGAAGAATCACTCAAATCTGTAAAACAGTGTAAAAGAAATGAATATAAGATTAGCAAACATTAATCCGTAGGGAATGAGAGGAAAATATTTAAAAGATATGAGCTGACTTCAAATCTAGGCAAAATGAACTATAATTATTTTTGATGGATACAACATTTTCACTTTAATTTACGGAAAATGTACAGCTGCAAGAAAGAACTTATGAAGTTTATATTGCGTTATACTTTTTTCCGCATGCATTGAACTTGTTTAGAATATCGCAGGTTTTAAGAAATAATTTCGTACTATGGCGTTCAAACAAGGCAGGTGTCAGGCACGTACTTATGATTTTCGTGTGAGTTTGCTATATAATTGTACTTCGTATGGACTACTATCTGGTGTTGCAGTGAATATCGGCTGAGGAGAGGCGCATAGGTGTGTGCTGTGTATTATCTTGCACTTGGCGAGATCGTCTTTATTAAGAGTCACATATTGCGATGTCCACTGGCCTACGGTTACGTACGGTTCGACGAATTCGAGTACGGGATGCGCTTTGTTTAATTCGAATGTTCGTCCGTTCGTCAGAGGGACGTCAATGTTTACGATTACAGATTTTACGTCGAAATATGCCGTGATGCGCATTATTTTATACAGTAAATGTATGTTCTTAAGATTAATAATTAAGGGAAAAGTTAATCCGGTTGTTAGTTCTGTTGTTACAGCGTTCAGGTATTTTATTATTTCCGCGGGCAGTAATACTCGTGGATTGAGGATGCCTTTTCTAATATCGACGACGAAGTTTAGTATGTCTTGTGCGTCTCGTACTAAAGTTTCTGTTGTGGTTTCTAGTAGTATGGAATTTCCGTCAATTATTGCTCGAAGTTTTAAATTTAAGCTGTTCTGTTGGAGAGCATATTGTAAGTGGCGAGTAGCGTTAAGTAACGTCAGTTCGTTTTGTTCGACGTTGTGTATGGTTTTGTTTAGTAACTTTGCATTGGTACTGACTACATGGAGTTGTCCTTTTATAATACTTTTGAGTGTTCCTGTTTGCTCTTGCAGGAATGCAATTTGTTCATTAATTTCGTTTTTGTCTTCTGTGACCATTATTCCGAATAGCGATTTCCAATGGATCCTAGTCCATCGATTAGGGCGCGAGTTGCTCGTGCGTCTAAACCAATGGTTTGCTCTATGTAGGCAAGGAGGTCTGTTACGCGGTCTAATTTTTTTTGGATTCCTGTAGTAAAGGTTTGGCAAAAATGTGCCGATATATTATATTTGTAAGAGGATTTTTGCATGTCGCGATTATGACATAGAGAATGTTTTGGACGTTTGTTTCGCGTTGGAAGATTGATGATAAGTTGGGGTGTAATACCAGTTTCCAGGTGTCTTAGTAGGTTTGCAGGGTTCCTACTCTTTCGAAATAGATTCCTGGTTGATGCGTCAATTTTCGGACGCTGAACTATTAGTCAGGAATTGTTTCCTACGTCGCGGTGATTCTAATGGCGAGGAGGGTAGTTCTGTAATGAAAGTGAAAACGATTGGTTTCTATTTTTTGTTTCGTTTTTTGTTTTTCGTTCCAAGGAGTAGAATCGTGTGGTGGCATGTTTTTAATCATTCTTGTTGGAGGAGAAGGTTTCTGGGGGGGAGATGAACGAGTGTTATCATCGTGACTTCATCTAGTCTCGGGTACGTATAGTATGAAGGTGCAGTGTTGGCGAATTGTTTCGCGGGACAGTGAGAGGGGATGGTATAAGATATGTATGCTGGGTGGCATAGGCCATTATTTGCGCCGTGGGACGAAACGAAAAGAAGTCGCGACGTGGAGAAATTGTGAGTCGGTGGTTTTTACTGTTGTACAGTGTTCCAATTCGTCCGTCCGTATCTCTACTAATTGTGTGGTTCTGTTTGTTTAGGGACGTGCGTACCACGCGCAAGCGGAGGAAGTACGTTGGGAGAGGCGTCGGCTCCGGATCGACGAGGAGGCATTAGACGACCCCTGGGTGGGGGGGGGGGATGCCGACCAGTTTATCTGTTTTATTTTTGTTGCAGAGCTGCACAAGAGGGGGCGGCTCCGTTGGGCCACCCTCAAGGCCGGTGATACCGGTGATACTACGATTCTCTCGCAACCCTACTGCACATCTCATCCGGCTGACGCTCATCACAACTCGGCTCTCTACGCACTGCGCTCATACTACTTCTCTCTCTCTCCCGCGCGCACCTCGAAACAAAAGTTGAGCGCCACCGTCACCATCCGTCCATGCCTTGAACGCTCGGCCACACTCACACGGATAGTAGTAGGCCTAAAAGCGTATCCCACAGTAGGTATGCTGTATTTAGTCAAGGGTTATAGTTAATGTTAAGGGTTATGGTTAGAGTTATAGTTAAGGGTCCAACGATGTCTAACGCGCATTTCTCAAATGATTTGGTCGGAGTGTCTGTTATGACCACCGGTGCTTTACTTGAAGCCCATGTTTTATTTTTCTTGCATTTTCGCACTTGGAGATGTATTCCTCGACATCTTTCCTCATGCTCGGCAATTTATGGTATAGTCTAATTCGATCAAGGGTTCTTTTAATGCCGAGATGTCCGCCTGTGTGTCGTGGTGTTTATATAAAATCCTTTTTATTTCGTCCGCCGTGTATATACAGTTTATGGAGCTATGCATACCATCGTCTTGGGACGGCTGTCCGTCGTCGGTCGAGCTGGCGTCAGCTCTCGGGTGAAAGCTCTGAGCTCTGATTACCGTGTTTATTCTGCTAAGTGCACAGGCGTTATTATTTTGGATGCCATTTTTATAATGAATCTCCTAGTTGTAATCTGCTAATTTTATTCGCCATCTTGTTAATCGTGATCCCGGGTCTTTTACATTAAAGAGCCACATTAGGGGTTTATGGTTAGTGACGACGATGGATTTGGTTCCGTATAGGTAGGGTCGGAAATGTTGGGTTCCCCATACTATAGCTAAAAGTTCTCTTTCCGTTATGCTATGGTTTTGTTCTGCGTTGTTGAGGACTCTGCTCGCGTATGCTATCGGTAGGTCTTGACCTATTTTGCCTTGGGATAGTATCGCGCCGATTGCCTTTCCGGAGACATCGGTTGTGAGAACGAAGGGTTTGGTGAAATCCGGGTATTGTAAGAGAGGTGGTGATGTCAATCTTGCTTTTAGAATTTCGAACGCTTCCTGCTCAAGTGATATCGCCGCCTCTCGGAGGCCAGCGCCCAGCTGCCTCCATGCTAGCATCTATGCTAGCGTAGCATAAGTACAGAGTTCAAATGAATCAGGCGGTCTCGCCCGGTCACCAGGGCGCGGCCCGTCCCAAAACTGCAAGCCCAGGAAAATCCCGAGCTAATATATGGATTGCCGCCGACATCCGACGGCTCAGCTCTAACAGATCTCAGGAGAGCACTTACGCTATCCGCGTGCTTGTACCATTGTTACACATTCAGTTCAGTCACTACGCCTAACCGCGCTAGGGCACAACATCTGTTTTCATGGGAATTTGGTGGAAACCTGATGCTAGATCTAGGGTGGAGAAATATTTGGCTCCACCTAACTGGTCCAAAATGTCCGAAATATTCGATAGGGGATACGAATCTCCTGCGGTGACGCCGTTTAGTTTTCGAAACTCAATAATGACCTTGAATCTAGGTCGGCCAGTGGCGTCTGTTTTTTGGGGACTACGAGTAGGGGTGAGTTCCATGGGCTGGAACTAGGGCTGACTATTCCTCCTTTAGCCATTTCTTTAACTTGTCCATCCACTTCGGTTGTTTGAGTTTGTGGGAGTCTGTATGGTCTACTATTGATAGGGACTGCGTTGTCTATCAGGGGTATTACATGATCGGTTCTGTTAGTACATCCCAATTTATCGCCTTCTTGATAGAATATGTCATTATATCGTTCGCATTGGTCTATTAGTCGTCCTTTTTCTTCGGCGTATAGGTTATCGAACATTATCTCTTTGTGCAGAGTTTGCATCCTGTCCGTGCCGCTGGTGGTTTGTACTGTGTAGGCGATTTTGCTGTTGACGGTGTCGCGAGGTAGGTCAATGTACGGCATAACAGGGTTTAGTTTTACGACTGATGTTCTAATTTTAGAGTCTTCGAGATTCGTGTTCATTACGCCGATAAGACATTTGTTATCGGTCCCTGTGGTGTGGACGTTGCCTATGAATATTCCCGGTTTGATCATTTCTTGATCTACGATTCCTTCACCTTGGGTGGCAGTGTGTACTAGAATTAATGTTCTGAGGATGTTGAGAGATTGGCCGGGTCGTATTTCAACGCGTTGTTTTGAGAGGAAATCGAGTCCTAGGAGTCCGTGTGGTTCTCCGAGTAAGTCGTCACGTACTAGTCGGCAGAGATGTCTGATTTGTCTGTTTCCTATACGGATGGTGAGGTATGCACTGTGACGTAAATCGGGGGCTTGTGTCCCGGAGTTTTAACTCACGGGCGCCGGGGCGCTCGGGGATAGGTGGGGGTTCCCCTAGAGGTAGCGGGACTTGGTCGTCACAAAAAACCAACTTCAAAAACGCAGGAGAACGATAATACAAGTACAAAAAAAACAATCCTTCGACAACTTTGTTTTTACTAATATTGTTTATTGGCCCCTCGGAGTAATTCTTCCGTACAGTTTTCTGATAGCTATCGTACAATCCTGAGGCACCAAATACCGAAAAGGGACTAGGGTTAGCTGGGATCGTTGCCTAAGCAAAATCCCGGACGCGAAAGGATTCCCGACTTCTCGCGGAAATAATGCCAGTCGCGGAGGCGGTGATACGCAAACGATAGACGGAGACGAGCGATAGACTCACGAGCGGCAAACGCGAGCGATAATCCCGCGGTAAGCGATAATCACAATAATGGAAAGATCCGGTAACGATGATCACGCGATCGATACTGGCGAGGACAATAATCACACGTACGATATTCACTCGAACGATATTCGCGAGAACGATATTCACACGGACGATAGTCACACGACGATATTCGCTCGAACAATATTCACACGGACGATAGCCACACGACGATATTCACTCGAACGATATTCGCGAGGACGATATTCACACGGACGATATTCAAATCCCAGGCAAACCTCAAATTCTCCACGTTAGACTCAAAGGTCGGCTAATCTCAGCAGAGAGGAGGAGGTTCGCGACTCAGAGAAAGAGCGATATTCACAAAAATAGTCAATCGATAATCACACAATTAATATAATAGGGCTGTAGTCGTCGCTGCTTAGCTTCGCCACCAAGCGTTTCACGAAATGGCGGCCGCAGGCCGCCGCGATGTTCGAACGTAACCACAACGTACGATGATGGTGAAGGCCGGCGATAGCAATAATATCAGCGATACAATATTCCCGATGAAGTAATAATGAGCACAGGAACTCTCAGCTCACCAATTCCGCACCCAGGTAGGAAGTCGGGGAAATCCTCGGCACTTTCGGGGCTGGAGCACGGCTTCGGCTGGATGTTTGAGGCACTCTCGATAGCTGCTGATGTCGAACGAAGAACGCAGAAGAATGAATTTTCGGCCGAAAATGTCCTATCTTATAGGAATGCCTAGCGCCCCGAGGGCTCGAGAATTGGCTCCCCATGACGTACCACCACCCCCTGATTGGCTCAGAGGTACTTGCCGTTCTTACCGATGACTTCTCGGTACCCGCTAATCCGCGCGGCGTAAGTTCGCGGGAGTTCGACGGCTCGGCCAAAAACCGCCGCTTCCCCGAATCGAACCAAACAGAGCTCTGGCTCGCGCTAGAACTCTGGCAGGGCCGCAGGTAACCCTTTGGTTACCCTGCCCTAATTGAAGGGAGGAATCCTTCTGGCTGGCAATTCTTCTGCCAGCCAACAACACCAATGTCCATTCATGTAGCGTGCACTAAGGTGTGCTCCGCGAAGGGAAGTCACGAAGATGTCAGGAACCCCTGCACGTTGCCACAACGGTGGATCAACGGCGAGGACAGAGGAATAATGGAGCCGGCTCTTCCGCACCCCCAAGCCCTGTTCGGAGTAGGCAAGTGGGTGTCCCTCTGACCTTCCGACCGAGAAATCGGAGGGCCCTGATAAACTAGTCGCAGCAGCGGCCGAGAAGCCATATTCTTATTTTCAGCAGGTGATTCGTGATGCGGCCCTGGCTACGCGGCGATGCGTAGCCTGCCGATCCAAATGTTGTTCTTCTTTTCTCCCTAAGCGGAATTACTGCTCCGCTGTAATCCCAAAAGCATAATAACGCGAGAAATACGAAATTCGCGACGCTGGGCATCTCATGGCGCGCTCGAGTGAGCCTGCCGAGTTGCCTATCCCCACGCCATGCCCCGAGCGTGTCCGAAGACGTGCAAGACGCTGGTTATTGTGACGGGCAAAAATTTGCCACGTCACAACTCCTCCCTCCCCGCGATGGGACCGGAGGTCCTTGTGCTAGAATCCCCGTGCTCACTATTCGTCAATAGCACGCTGAAGCTACCAGCTTAGGAAGGAGGGAAGCTTGCATGCAAATACAAAAATAGCCAGGTTAATAGAAACGAAAATAATTATTACTAGGTTTGTCGTAACCCAACCACCAATAACTGCAAGAATGCACATTAACAAGTAGACCAACGGGCCTTCCGAAATCAACTGCCTAAGCAGTATTTCGTAACGCCCAGAGTCTAATGCATGACCCTCTTAGAAGAAGAACACGTCAACAAAAAATAACCATATAAAAGGCCAAACAAAATAATTCGAGGGGCAGTCAGCCCCGAGTGATACGACCTTCACTACGGCCCCACACCCGGTCCTAGTAGACGACCGACGACGACGTTCACTCTGCGTAAACGAAAGAAACAATTATAAGTATGAAATAAACTTACACGTCAACCGCACAACCCTGGACTGGATACTAATCCTTAAGTGAAGAAAGCCCAAAACAACAATAACGTGCTAGACTACAATCGGGTTCGCCCCGGCCAACCCAGTTGTCGCACAACAGGTTTTATACAAAGGATTACAAAGCTTAAGTGGAGAAAAAAAAACAGTAAGAAGAAAGAGACAACACCGAGACTTGGGAAAAAGGAAAAGGAAATAAACAAAAAGGACGGCTTAATATCGCCGGTTGCGCGGGTGGTGGTCGCCCCGGTACCGGGCGTAATCGGTGGGGGCGAGGGTGATGTCCCGGGGACCCTCCCTATGCCCGGGACGTATGGCCCGTCGCTTCTCCAGCGGGCCTGGCACCTGGGGCATGATCGCAGGGTGTAACCGCCCAGGCCACACCGATAGCAGAAAGGGGATGCTGCTGTCTCACTGTCCGGGCACTGCGCGTAGCGGTGCCCGGTCCGTCGGCACCTCCAACATTCTGCCCCGTTGGTCGGGACCGGCGGAGGTGGGGGTGCCCCTCGCTCGGCCGGGCCACTGGCTTCGGGCTGATGGGCTTGGTGTACGGCGGGCTGCTCAGATGCGGATGCCTCTGTCTCTGCCGGGATGTTGTCCCCCGTCGTGCTCCGCTGAGGGGTGGCCTCCATCGGGACTTCCCCACACTGGTCCTCCTCCTCGTCGTCCAGTAGGCACCCCGTCAGCATGGTCATTTCTGAGTCGCTTATTACCTCGATGGAGGCCAAGGATGATGACGAGGTGGGTCGGGAGAGGGGCCCCTCCAGGGTGGTGGCATTTGACCAGTCGGCCCCCTCCTCCCCGCCGGGGATTTCCTCCGCCTGCGTAGAGGCGTCCCGCATTTCCGGGAATGGCCGGACGTGTTCCCTGCTGGCGGTCACTCGGTCTTGCCAGATTCGGCCCAAAATGTCCCCTAGGCCAGCTATCATGCCGGGGAACTCCTCACTGACTTGATCGATGACCTCTTCATATTCCTGGGCCCAGTCCATAAGCTCCTCCGTGGGGTTAGGCCGACTCTTCATCCCCCTGTTTTTTTGTTTTTTTTCCTTGGGTCTCGCAAAAAGGAGCCGGGCGTTTCGGGATGCAAGCTACGGGTGAAGGATAGAGCCAAACCCCACATACCCATTAGGAAAGCACTCACAAGACAAGGGAGATTAAGTACAAGAGGTTGCCTTACGCAAGGCACTTACGAGAAACGCAAGACACGTGAAAAAGACACAAAAGAAGCGCAAGACACAAAAAGAAGCGCAAGACGCAAAAGAAGCGCCAGACACAAAAAAAGCGCAAGACACAAAAAGAAACGAAGACACAAAAGCGAGCAATTATTGGGGGTGGCAAGGTTTGAGCTGGTTCGCATGTACTTTGCCCACGCCTTCACCATCCAAAGTGCTTAATTCATACACATTGGCCCCTAAAATACGCGAAACACGAAAAGGGCCATGATATTTGGGCGCCAGCTTGGCGGACACATGGCGAGCAGCGGACGACATTCATGCAGCCTTTTCCAAACTAACTCGCCGAGAGCGAAATCGCGTTGGCGATGCTTTCTGTTATAATGGCGGGACTGCTCCTGCGCAGCCTGCCGTAGATTCTGGGCTACCCACTCCCAGAGCCTCGGAAGGTTAGCAGAGCGCTCCCCCCAAATTCGAGGGTCACTCATCTCGAACTCTACTTTAACGACTGGAGCAATTTTATGGAGGCACTCGCAACATAGTGCCACAATGCCTGTATGACGGCAGACGTACGGAGCGGATCTATCCGGTACTTTACCGATCCTGTCCGGGCTCAAAGGACTCCTGGGGTTGTGCGTGAGAGTCCCGCCCGTGGGGGTCACCCCAACGTACGTCACCAATCATTCAGGGGAGAGACCGCCGACAGAAGGGGAGGTTCCAAACCGATTATTCCCAACGTCTCTTGGCTACCTATCGATCTCTCACACGCCCACGCACTCATCAGAGGCACCTCTGCGCATAGGCCCACCACAGGTTGCCGAAGCTCCAAATGCGCCGCGCTGCGAGTCTAGTACTCTATACTGCACCAGAGGTCGTGTCAGTAACCTCCACTGCTCGATTGCCAGCAACATCCTGTGCACACAGGGGCTTTTCGGGGCCGAGCTGACTGTGGGCCGACCGGTGTTCGCGAGCATCGAGCTTGGTTCCCCTACCCCACGCGATCTGCCGCCTGGCGCTCGAGAATCCGCGATTTCTTTCTTCTCTCTAGTGGCTCGATCTTTATTTCTATTTGACCTACGCGAGTGCCATTCTCTGCGATACGATGCCATCTCTGCGAGCACCGTATCGGGCGACAGAGCGTCAATCGTGTTGAAGCAAAGCTCCTAGTTCCCCTCCCCCTCGTGCTCAATCTCGCAATCAGGTGCCAGAACACCGGCCGTAATACGCGCGCGAACGCAAGGCCTGCCTAAATCATTCCCCTAATCCTGCCTGCATCGTATATCAGCGTCCGACGGAGGGAGGTGCGAATAGAGGATTCGCCTAAATAACTCCTTTCTCTCGTCGCTGTCACCGATCGGGAGCTATTCTCCCTCGCGACTACTTCCCCCTCCCAACGCATCGTGGCGATCGCGTTCCCTTCTTCCCCACGAAAGTTCGCACGCTCGCACACCGCTCAGCTACAAACGCGTCCCCCCAGCTACAACTAATAAAGCGCGGCGATTCGCGAAGGACTCCAGCTCCCTCACCATCGGTCGGTCAGAGCAGCCGGAGTCGGAAGAATGTACGGCCAGAACACTACTCCAAAGGCACCCCCGTGATTCTACTCTCTTGGTCCATTTTTGGCCTGGCGCAACCGATCGGCGCGGGTTTCACTCTAACGACTCCCTAGTTCTGAAAAGAACTGCATACCCCGGCACCTGTCTAGCGGGCATCATTGCCCAGTTTCTTAAGGGGAGAACCGGGAGTACAGGAGCCGCTCGAGCCTCTGCGATGCGCCGAATTCGGCCGCTCTAATAAAAAAACCATAAGAGGGGACGGACACCATAATGGTCGAACCCGTCGGGCCTATCATACCTCGGCAAACCAACTGCCTCGCCCGCTCGCTCGGTATATTGATATACCAGTAGCCGACTACCGGCCGACCAACCCGACCTCTCGCCGCGGGAGAGTTCGCAGGTTTCTCCGCGAGATTCGCTTATTTGCGCTCCGGCTGGCTTTCGGAAGCCAGATTGACGGTCTAGAAAAAGAACAAAAACAAAAAAAAAGAATCCTTGAAAGTGCAACCCGCGGGGGCACTCATGCTGACTCGCCACGGCGCCTCTGTGCACGGAGGTCGTACGGAGCGGATATTTTCAGAGTATCGGCATTCGAGCTCCCACACTAGTTCGTGCCGTCCCCGAAGCGCGAACATAGCCCACGTCCGGGCGCCGGGGTCCGGGCCTGCGCCCGTCTGCCGCTCCTAATTTCGTCCCATCCAGAACATGCCGGGCCTGATCAGAGGAGGGTACACCTCCAACGCCGACAACCGGTCACAGAGGAGAGAGACTGTAGACCAAGGGGAAATAACCGACATCAATTACGCATGAGCTTTTGGCCTCTATCGGTCTCTCGTACGCCCACGCACTCAGCAGAGGCCTTATTCGCGCGCGCGTTCAGCTCCGTCGAACCGCAGGGTTTGCAGAGCTCTAAGCTCGCAAGGAAGGAGAAGGAGAGGAGGCAGTCTGTTGATATCTAATCATTTCACCGTCCAGTAGACGAATTCGTGCAGCCGTCTCGTGAAGAAAGTTCTCCGCTCTCCGTCCGTTACGTAGAACGTCCTTGTCCGCCGTTATGCTTGGGATTCGCCCGGAATCTATCGTCCGCGAAGGCCCTACCACGAGAGCGCCCGCGTCACGGGAGTCCTCCAAGTCTGAGGAGCGCACGATTTGTCCCCCTGCCTCGACTGATGCACGACCACGCGATGGACCAACGAAATCGCCCTACTCATTACCTAAGCTCTACGCCCGATTTGCAGGGTCTTTACGTCCCCCCCCCCCCCCGTTCTACCACTCCCCCCGCCATATACCGCCCGATGGCGGACGGCTCGCAAGCGGGGCGGACCGCGAGAGAGCCGAGGAGGGTACCCACGAGTCAAAAACGCGAGCAAATGACTGCGGGGACTTCGTCAGCCCTCGTCGCCCCCCCCCCCCCGCCCCCCCTTCCGGAGGTGAGATCGTTCCAGGGTTGAGGAAGTACGCGCAAGGCATCAGCTCCCCCCTTTCCGGAAATCGTTGCATCGTTCCGGGGTTGAGAGTCGACGAGTTGAGCCCCCGCGTTCCCGCCGTTCCTTGACTCGGAGCGAGAACCGATGCGAGCCGACGGAAGCCCTCCCGAGTCGGCGTCTCCCCGTTCCCTTGACGCTTAACCTGCCTCCCGTGAAGCGCACGGAAGGCATTTTCTGTGGTGCGATGTCCGATTGACCTCGCATCGGGTAGGCGCCCGCGAAGCTCCCTCCCCCATTACCACCGATTCGTGTGTGAGGTTCCGTCGTTACGCGCGCGTAACTCAGAGTCCTACCTACTGCAAACTACCGCCGCGATGTTTTCCGGGTGGTCTCCTCACTTGCAAGAGGCGGCCCGGCCCGCTACTCTAGCTATTAGTCGTCCGTGGAAACCAAGTAAAAGAAAAGACAGTCCGCGAGGCACCCCCGGTCGTCTTTTGAGAGCGGAGAAGTTCGTACCCGGTGTGGCCCGTGCTACTTAAACTCAAATTGTCGTGGCGTACTGTCTGGTTGTTCGTCTGACCTCGGTGGAGTCATTCTACTGGTGCTAGATTCAGGCACCAGGGTTAAACGGAAGCTAGAGATATTAATGGAATGGAATCGCTATGAGCATGTTCGATTCATGGCGAGCTTCGTTCCTGCTATTTTGCCCAATCATTCGGAATTCATTTATGTTCATACCCTAGGATCATACTCATAGCATCTTGCTAGGAGCCCCTCGCGTGCTCAAGTATCGCTTATTTCACTCACTCCAGCATGCTTCCGCTCCGTGGTACAATGGTGTTGATAAAGTGTGCATGTATTTGGTTCGCAAGAAAGAAGCTCCGCCACTTGTCCGCCTGATAAGCTGCATTGGCTCCACCTCGGTCCAGTCCGCGCAGCGTCCGGGTCGAGTCAGGGTCAGTCGTGTGCACGCGTGTGTGTGTGTGTGTGTATACGAGGGTGCGTGTTCGATGTGTGTCAGTGTGCATCTCGCGAATCGGTGGGTTTGTATGAGTCGCTCGCACGCCGCACGCGCCTCCGCTCGGCCGCGTCGGTACCAAAGACCCAGCGGGCTGCGTATCTCCCTCCCATTTACACTATTACTGTCTATAAACATCCACGATTGTCCGCCACTGATGGTCCGGTCACTAGACTTGTTGTGATGAAGTTTCCGGATTCCTCCTTCTTCGCTCCTCGTTGCACGTGCTTTCTTCTTTTCTCTCCCACTGCATCCACTCCTGGCGATCTGTCTCCCGTCTCAGCATCTGCCTCCTAGCAGTCAGCACCATTGCTGCTTCATCGTTGTCGTCCCCTCCGTGGAGAGTATAAGGAGAATGGGCTGGTGGCCGCTACCCCGATCTCCCATGCATCCCTTGCTGAGGTTGCCGAGCCATTCTCGGTTCCATTGGACGCATAAATATCCTTATGATTCATTTTGGAAGTCCTCGCCGTTATTTCTTCATTTTCATTCTTAGGTCCGCGCTTCTTCATTCACCAATCTTCATGTCTCATTTCCTGTCCTGATTCCCACTCTGAACAGGGCTCTCCTGATTCCATAACGCACCAATACTGGTTCATATTGGAAGGAAGTCAAATCCATCTCTTGCGGGCCAGCATATGACTTCTGAAACACAGGGTGAAGACAAGAGCACAAGAGAAGAGAAGAGAAGAGAAGAAATGAGAAGGGAAGAGAAGAAGGGAAAAGAAAGGAAAAGAAAAAAGAAAGGAAAAGAGAAGAGAATAAAAGAGAATAGAAGAGACCATAGAACGAAACAGCACCCAAGGAGAGGTCGACGAGACACTATGGTAGCGGAGCTCGCGGGCCTCGGGACAACGAGACAGTGAAACAATTACGATCACTGCAGGAGTCGGCCGATAATGCTTCGGGAGCAGTATCAGGGACGCAAGTATCGGGCGGCTCCGTGGGGCGGGGAGGCCGGAGTTGGACAAAAATCATCCCAAAAATCATCCCACAAAGATAGTGCATAGGAGTGGATCAGCCGGCATAAATTCCCCCTCCCACCCTCTATGTTATTAGTTTCACGTGTTACTCTCCTCATTCAGTCCGCCCCCGCAGCAATCCCGCAAAGCGAGCACATTACACAATAAAATCACAGACCCATTCCCCTTAGTAGCACCTCATGAGTGCTAGACAAAATAAAGCAGGGGGGAGCTTGGAAATATACTATTCGCTGCCCAAGGCCAGCTGAGATATACCTGATGTAGGATAACGCGCTCCTAATGGTCTCTCTACCGGTGCCAGAGGGGCCGGGGTTAGGGTTAGACATCTTGGTGGGGGGTCGTTCTAGTAGGCTAAAATCTAGGCGCCTGATGGGGTACTCTCTCTGTTTTTCTACGTGTGTAGGTGAAGGTGTCGCTTCAGCGGAAGTCAGGCCGCTGTGGTAGGAATCGGAGTCGAGGTCTACCTCAGGGGCGCGAAGTCGCCTTTTGCCGCTGTCTGTACCGAACAGGTTTTGTTGGGTGTCGCGAGTGTACGTTAGCTTGTCCTCGAATATGGAATCGAGCGACCTTGACAGTACTCTATGGCCCGGAAGCTGGAAATTCGGGGCGTTCTTTCTGCCTTCGGTCATGCAGTCGCGGGACCTTCAATTGGCCACAGCGGCCTAGGTATGCTGGCGAGTTTACTCACGCTAGGGTGACTGGTGCCATTGGGTTGTGGCTGGTGTGTAGTTGTATCCGGTGCGTGTCGCGCCTCGGCGCGGTTCCTCCTCCAGCGACGGGTGGCTGACGGCACGGCTGGGTCGTCTGTCCCTCAGGCACGACGACAGAGTAGCTGTAGTTCGGCCACGGCGAAGCTGGGTTAGCTGGGGTGCTGCAGATTCAGGTCGGTTCTTCTCGTTGACAGATCGTTTGCTCGGCGTGCACCTCGGTCCTTCGCCGGAGGTGAGCTCAAGGGGATCCTCAGGCTACCCTCAACTCCTCCCAGGAGAAGCGGTCAACCACGGGTTGACGGTGGCACCACGACGAGGTCTTGGTCCGGGTGGGTGGAGACTAAGTCGCCACGAACTCTGCACTATCCCACCGCTGCCACCAAATTGTTGTGCCCTAACGCGGTTAGGCGTAGGGCGGTCTCGGGATAGGCGGTCTGGAGTTCGTGAGCGGTTAACGAATTGGAATTCACCGGGCTGTCAACGGTAGATGTTTTATTGAGAAAGAACTGAATGTGTAACAATGGTACAAGCACGCGGATAGCGTAAGTGCTCTGACGAGATCTGATAGAGCTGAGAGGTCGGATGTCGGCGGCGATCCTTATATTAGCTCGGGATTTTCCTAGGCTTGCAGTTTTGGGACGGGCCGCGCCCTGGTGACCGGGCGAGGCCGCCTGATTCATTTGGACTCTGTACTTATGCTACGCTAGCATAGATGCAGCTGGGCGTTGGCCTTTGCGAGGCGGCGATGAGTCGGGCGCTTATGTGTTGAGTATCGGTGAGGGCACAACAAGAGTGACGGGCGCCCAACTTCCTCTCCTGACGTCGTTTGGTTGGCCGTCCGTCCTCAGGGGCTGCTTTGTCCTCGACACGGCAATCCCCAGCTCATCCGGCCTCCCAGGCTGCCCACTCCTGGAATCCGGACTCTTCTCCTCGCCTATTCGGATAGCCATTACACTAGGTGGCCCAGTCCGTCGTGCCGACCTAGGTGCCTCTTGGCGTTCAAGCTCGCTTTTAATTCCCGCTTACTCTGCCTGTGCCTGCCTTGGAGCAACGCTATAAAGCTAGCCCGCGCGCGTGAGTGTGTGAGAGAGAGAGCTATGGCGGGCGTTCGCCCGGCCTCCCTTGTCGGAGTGAGGAGTATCTTCGGACGACCCTTTAAGGGGGCCGGGTTTATCCGCTGCCCCACACTCCCGGTGCCCAAATCCTTAGTGCCCCGCGGGCCCCTCGCATCGTTGCTCCAATTTAGGCGAAATCGCTTTCCTTCACCCTGTTGAATTGGACGGACGTAAGTACATGTTATCACAGGCACGCTTGACTAGATGTTATTTTAAAGATATTACCTCCTTGTACGTAGGACACACACAACTAATGTTGACTAGCTTAACTAAGTTAATTATACTGCTAGTGACTAAAGGGAGGTTAGACGAAGACGGTCCCATTTGCTGGCGGTGGCTGCCGGCAGGCGATCCTGCAGTAGGCAGCTGCGCGCGTCGATTCCTAGTTGTGTTCGAGGGACCACGTGCTTGCTGGCGGTATTCAGCGGTGCGCCGTAGGCGCTTGGTGGCTCGCTCACTCCTCGCTGTCGGCGGAGTTCGGGAATCTCCGCGGCGGCCCGGGCGCCGCGTTCGTCAGGCGAGCTTCTGTCTCGCTCGACCGACACTCGCTGCCGTCGGTGAACTTCGGCTCGGCGTTCGGGCCTCGGTGTCTCGCTGCTCGGCTGGCGGTGAGGCGCAGGTGGTGGCAGCCTCGGCGTGGTTCCGCCCTTCCCTCGTACACTTTGTAACACGCTCGTGTTGTTCGCGAGCGTTACAGCAAACACTGCGTTCCGTTACACCGAATCTGCTAGCCGCTCCTCCGTCTTCGGTGGCTGGTGTTCGCCAGTCAGTCTTTTCTTCTCGTTGGGGGGTATGGTGTGGTGGGGAGCTTGGCCCAAGGGCCGATGGCATGTGCTTCCCCGGGATGAGGTTGTCCCCCCTCCTCTCGTCCATCTAATCGGTCGCGGGTGGTCGGCGACCGTTTGCATTGCGGCCGCGGGTGTTCGGCGGCCTCTACGCCTGTCAGCCGCTGGTGTTCGGCGGCCGTCTCTTCCCCTTCAGCCGCGGATCTTCGGCGGCTGTCTTATCCGGCCGCGGTTGGTCGGCGGCCGTATTCTCCTAGATCGCTTCCCTTCGGCGATCTACCGGGCTCCTCTCTTCTCTGCCCGTCTCTCCTCCTCCTGTCGACGGCGGGCAGCATACTTCGCCTCCTGCTGGTGCCATGGTCTTGCTGTATATCGGCAGCGCGCTGTAGTGGGGCCAGGACGAGGTTCTCCATCTTAATGGCCACCTCGCGATCTAGTTCCCGTCTGGTGTTCTTTTGGGCCGCTCTCTGGCCCTCCCGGATCTGGTTCAGGCGTCCTCCGAGCCCTTCACTCCTGGCCCGGGCGGGTTCCGGCTTCTCGTGGTCCATCCTTGGACCTTGAGGGCGGCCGGGGTTTCGGAGTGACGCCGTTACACGGGCCATTTCTCGTTGCCGGGCCTCCAGGCGTAAGGTCATTCCACGGGCCATGGGGGGACGATGGTCCGTATTGCATTTATTTAGGCCGGTCTTGGTCTGGGGCCGGTCCTCTTGGTCCTGGGGTTCTCTTGCCCCTCCTGTGCCGTCTTCCATTGCCTCTGTGGCCGGTTCCCATCCCTCGGCCGCTGTATGAAATGAGGCGTTCGCCTCACTGTCAGAGTCGGACGACTCCACGGCTGTTCTTACGTCGGACATCGCAAATCTATTGGAGGGAATTACACACACATAATACCCTTTCCCTCTATCCCAAATCAACGCACAAATCGACATAAGTTTATAATATAGTCACTCGTATTCCTAAAGAGTGCCCACGTACGGTTTTAAATCCTGCACATGTACTTTGCCAGCCTGCCTGCCTTCCAAGGTTTCGCATTCGTATACGGCCGGCGATAGTTTTTTCGCGACGCGAAGGGGTCCGTGGAACTTTGTCGCGAGTTTTGCCGCAAAATTGTGTGCTGCCGACGACAGCACGTGTTGCCTCTTTAACACTAGGTCGCCTACCCGAAACTCGCGATTTCTCCGCCGCAAATTATAGTGGTGGCTCGTTTTCACATATGCCGTTTCCAGATTTTCGAGCACCCATTTCCGCAAGTCGCCTATCTTTGCCATGCGCTCCGACCATTCCGCACGATCGGTTGGTGGCGCGTCTGCCTCCTCAGCCCTGCTGGTCCCCTCCCCCTCACGGAAACAGCGAGCCGGCAAGGGCTCGCGACCGAAATTGAGGAAAGCTGGCGATGTTTCTATCGCGGAATGTACTGCGGTATTATGTGCGAATCGGAGCTGAGGCAGGTAGACATCCCAGTCGCGATGGTCTTGTTCAATATAGGCGACTATCATTGTTTTTAGAACGCGATTAACCCGTTCGACGGGATTTGCCTGGGGATGGTATGGAGGAGTGGTAGCTAGTCGTAGGCCGTCACAAGTTATTGGCGATGTAACCTATTTTATGGCATCTTCCGCACTTTGGTGCGTCGCGTACTTGTTTATCGCGAGTATTCCCGCCATAACGCGAATAGTTATTTGAGCGAGGGGGGCCTAATCCTAGTATCTGTTCTTCCTCGATGGCGGCTGCTATTGCCGATTGTAGATCATCAAAAGTGCGCGTTCGCATTATTAGTCTCAGCTATTCCTTCAATCCTCGAATGAAATAGAATAAGGCTTGTTTGTCTAAGAGATCTTCGATGGCTGAACTCTGTGACGTGTTTAGGGTGTCCTTGATGGATAGTTGTTTCATTTCGGTTAATAAACTCTCCATTCTAGATCCGAAATGTTGGACGCTATCTCCGTCTCTCTGTCTACAGCTACTAAAGTGAGTCTGTACGGTGTCGGACGATCGTTTCACGGCGAATCCCATTCTGAGTAGGCGGGTTAATTCCGTGAAGTTATCGATTGTTTTGTGTTGCAATTCTCGCAAGGCTCTGCCTTTTATTTTGTTTTTTGAGTCGAAGGAGTCGCGATTCGTCGTTTTCGGGTGCGTACTCTGAGCCTACTTTATGTTCGTCCATGATATTTTCAATTGCACTACGCATCTCTGAAATAATTGTATGTTAAGTTTACTAATTAAAAAACGTATAAAATTAGAAAACGGTAAAGAAGCATTGTACTTTCGCTGTAACAATTGCTGAGTTATTGAATTCGGTTGAGATAACCTTCCATGCTTCCTCGTTCTAGATTGATATTACCGTATGGCTTTTATTTAGCTTCGAGGTCATTGCCCATTTTAGCTCGTTCTGCCGGAAAAGGCAAGACCTTGTCATTTTTGCTTTAAATAGGTCTGCTGTGTTAGATTTCACGATAATTAGGTGGCGGAAAAGCGTTAATACACAATGTTTGTGTGAAATAATTGTGTTTAAAGTTCCTCGTATTAACCTTAATACGGATGTCATTGCGCGGTGATAGTGAGTGAAATAAATATTAAGGGACCAAATTTGTATTAAATCTTTACCTAAAATTTAATTAATTGTGTGAATACAGTTTTCCTGCAGCCAGAAAAAAATCGTGCAACCAATCTCTAGAATTAGGGTATCTCATGAAAACAAATTCTGCCAAATATCACACATAATGATCTTTCTTTCGTCCGTATCTATGAAGAAATACAAGACATAATTTTAACAAAACTAATTTGATTAAACCAAGCATGTCGAATCTTATACCTTAGTACTTTCGACCTAACTTCTTTCCACGTCCTTTCTATATTTTGGGTGTGAGCACCTGAATCAGGGTAAAAAAATTAAGAAAATAATTGAGTGTAAGGTGTTGAAAACCTTTCTTTTCGAGGCAATCATACGCCTTCCAGCAGTCACTTATGGCTTTTGCGCTAGGCGCAATCTTTTTTCTTATTACGTGAAATAATGTCTCCTTATTTCGATTTTCCACCGGTACTACAAATACTTGACGTGGATCACTCCTTAGTGTTCCCCCAAACATCCACTGTCCCTCCACTAATCGTCCCCTGTTATATTTTCTTCTGCCTATTTTTGCTTCATCGATTTCCACTAGTTGTTCTTCGCCACTGTTACATACGGGACTTTGACACGAGCGGTAGTGAGGGGCTGCCCGCACGGATCATGGGGTGAAAATACAATCTTCCCTTTTAGGAGAAGGAATTGTTGCGGGTTGCACCCGCGAAACGCGTAATCATAAGAAGACTTGGGATTCGGGGCACGAACGTAGACATATTTATTAACAGATGTAAGATGTCTTAACAGTTTTGGATCTCAGGATAGACTGTTCTGACAAAATGCTACCGAGTTGATAGTGGCAGCCAAGGGAGATGGTCGTACTTCAGGTGGTTTCAGTTGTTGTGCGCTGCGTGATGACGGCGCAGAGCGGGTAGCGGGATCGGAGGAAGTCAGGTTCGTAGCGTTTAAAGGATTGGAATCCACCGGGATTAAGCCCAAAACTTAAAGTTTATTGGTAAGGTATAATCAAAGAACTGACAAGAGGTACAGAGTAACTCGCTGGTACGCACTGATGTGTTCTGATCGAAATTTGGATAGCGAGTCCCCGTCTGGGACATCGGTTGATGGTTTTGTTTGAGGCAGGCGTTGCCTTGCCACGAGGCGCTGATCAGACGAAGTGACTCAGTGCCTCGTTGCTAAACGTGACTTAGTCGCTAAACGCTCGCTATTGATATCATAATGTATCATGGCCTTTGGACACTGCATCATCCTCTCAAAGAAAGGATTTAACGATATAGCTAGTTTGTGCAATTGGAGAGCCAGCTTTGGGCTCGGGCGCAACACAATGAAGCAAGTCTTGCGGCGAACAACCGAGCGGGTGCATGCGAGGCATGCAGGGCCATAACAATATATTAAAATCTAACGACTCACTCTTATAGAAGAGGGAGGGTTGGGAACTACTCCGTTCTGAGTCCTATAGAGGCCCTCAACTGAATAATAGATCTGGACCGGAATTCGTGTGACTACGAGGTTATATCTAATTGATCAATGACATCAAATTTTAGGCAAAGAAATATGACTATGTCTATTGAGAGGATCATATGTTATATGTAAATCAAATTAGATCAATTGCTTTAAGAATTTCAGTATCTTGAAATACCAAAGAAGGATAAACATCGATATGGACAAATGGTTACATCAGTTAAAAATGATTCGTTGGCCTTAGATTATACAATTGACAACGATATCGCTGGCATGAACCGATCGTGACAGAATAATTCTAAACGGAAGTCAACAATGTCAGAGGTTTTACCAAATGAATCGGGCACTAAATTCGGTTTACAATTGGCTCTCTCCATCTGAACTTCTCTCTAAGGTGGGTTATTGCTGAAGGTTTGATCGTTGGAAAGGGGAAACACTTAGCACCCACTCATTAGGAACTGACTCTCTTTAAAGACTCTCACTAAATCAAAGAACTAAGAAATTAGAAAAGGTAATTAATTAAAGATATCAAAGAGTAACTCTAGTTTTACTGTTACGGAAAGCTTCTAAATGCAATTAACAAGAATTAAGAAGTTGAAGCTAGAAGATTTAACGTGAACACTAGTCCTTTGAACGATACCACTTCACAAGATTTGATCGTAGTTTTATGCCGTGAGAAGGATTTATTCACACTTTCTGGATTAATAACAAATTTATTGGATGTCAAGGTACAGGAATAAACGGCACTTAATGTTCTTACTAGCGGAGCTTCTAACTGCCTTCTCTATGGCGATCACTCACTTATATTGCCTCGCCTAATAAAGCGAGTGGCGCTTGACTATTGCACTTGTTAGAAGTAACTCTTTATCATAGCGGATGTTTAAGGGCACGAGGTAACCTATCTAAAAAAATAAATTTCTTATATATAGTGGGTGGCATAACAGTACAACTCTGTCTCAAGAGCAAAATAGCAAGCTACTTTATGAACACGGACTCCCGTGGCGTACCTCACGACTGTATCACAAGGAGTGTTGCAGCCACCACTGCGCCGGACGCTGCTCGGTCCGTCCGCGCCGAAAACGCTTAAGCTGCATTTTTGTCGCATCGACGAATCAGAAGGCAACTCTAACCGCTGGTGCCTAACGGCAATAGCTGATTTGTCAGTCAGTGTAGGAGTAGGGTAAAAAGTGCTCCCTTCTTACTAGACTAATTCCAAAAGACGTTACGTTCTGAGAATTAAAATGAGAGAATCAGCACAAGAGTTAAGCGTTTCTACTAATCTGAACTACAAACGCGGCAAGTAGATTCTTAGAATCTCTGGCGCAATCGGTTGTGCTTCTATAATTTAGGATGATTCGTATTAGTTCACATTGTTGTATCGGTGTTTTAGAACTATTAACAATATGCACGTGCAGCGCGACACGAGAATCCGGCAAGGGAAAATTCCCACAATGTTAACCATTGCCGAATTCCAACCGCGCACGCACGTTGTTCATGTCGGTGACCAGGTATACAGCGACGCTGACTTCATGGAACTAAACGCTTAAGACGTACTATTATGCCCTGGTGCGGTCACGCGTAGGGCGGCAGCGGAATAGGCGATTAGGAGTTCGTGAGCGGTTAAAGATTTGGAATTCACCGGATAGTTTAATGATCAGGAGGACGACGCACAAGGAGGCCACAGCCGTCAAATTCTCCTCGCCGTCGACCATCGCTCTTACGACCGCCACTATCTCTGATTTGTGGCACCGGCAACCGGCGGCAACTTTATCAGAATGAAGGAGTATGCAACGTCTACACAAACAGTTGCACTGCAGGGGACAATTAGGGTTACTGTGACATAACTCGTAGCAATGTCTATAACTGCTTTTGCGTCAGGGCTTCCGTCTGATGTGGCGCTGGATCTTCGTTTCAGGTTGATACTCATATCGGCGGAACTCGAGCTTGGAGGAACGAACAGATGTATTACAAAAGACATCCAGGTTAGCCAACCGGTTGATGGAAGAAGCGGTGGTAACTGTTGGCCGTTTAGGTGTGGAAGTTGCTGCTTCAATGCTGGCATGCATTTTTTGCACAAATTCGTCCACGATGAGAGGTTGAGGTGCAACCGATGGTGTTGATGAAGCGAATGGACTTTCGAAACTGCCTTCCCATTTATTTAATTCGAGAGCAATTGATGCCAATTTACTCGCAAAGTACGCCATCTGTAAGTGTGGGAATTTGGGTTATTATCGAAATGAAAGCCTGGCGAAAACTATGGTTGGTATTACTTATAAGGTTAATTTATGCACAGTCACACCACACAATGTCAAGCACGAGCGATCCGTCGGGCATCCGAAAACAACAAGCAGGTGCAAAGTAAAAGTGCATCTCGTGACCTTACCACGCCGGGGTGTTTTCACGTATTGTTCGGGCGCAAAGATATACAATATATACTCTAGATCATATTTCCAACAGAAAGGAAGAAATGTAGTATTATAGGAATGAAGAGTGGAAATGACATTTCATATCGACTGAAACTCTCATTGTATCTTGTGTCATATTATCATCCAGAATATATTGACCTTTATCCTAGTTTTCATTAAGAAAATCAATTATCTCATCATTACAAAATTCACAGTAAGCAAAAATGTAATAAAAGATCCTACGAGGATACATCTTTACTACTCGAGATGTATCCGGCGAGCCATAGTGAGGTTAAACTTTGGCTTAGAGTATTTTTTCATGATGTATGAGTAGACTTAAGTCTGGCTAAAATGAAATAGCCCTTAGAACGATCATTGAGCATATTTTAGGATTCGCGAAGCCTAGCTCGTAACAGCACTACCGTTATATTCCATACTCCCTTGCTTACCTTGGGTTTCTCTTCTTTCTTTAACGGCAAATCGGTGGGCGGCTTGGGAGTGTTGAGGGCAATGGTGTTTGTGTGGCGGATTCATTGCCAGTCGCCACTATGGATTCATCAGAAAAATTAATATCTTGGAGGGCTTCTACCTCCCGTTGCGATTCTTCGCCGATAATAGAAGAATCACTCAAATCTGTAAAACAGTGTAAAAGAAATGAATATAAGATTAGCAAACATTAATCCGTAGGGAATGAGAAGAAAATATTTAAAAGGTATGAACTGACTCCAAAAATAGGCAAGATGAACTATAATTATTTTTGATGGATACAACATTTTCACTTTAAGTTACGCAAAATGTACAGCTGCAAGAAAGAACTTATGAAGTTTACATTGCGTTATACTTTTTTCCGCATGCATTGAACTTGTTTAGAATATCACAGGTTTTAAGAAATAATTTCGTACTGTGGCGTTGAAACAAGACAGAAGTAGCATAACGTAGCTTGGTGAGTGTATGCGACAAATAGAGTGCGTGAAGGGGGTGGGGAGAAGATGCAGCGAGGGGAGTGCAAAGGTCGCCGCGATATCCAGGTGAAGGCCAATGAGCATGCCGTTCAGATTGGCCAGCGACGTCTAAGCAACAATTTACGCGCTTGTTTCGCGGCTACAAGTGTTTAGCCGGCGATGCTACACGGACGCAGTTGAGCTAGTGTTTTAGCGACAGTGTTGTGCCCTGCGTGGTGCTGAGCGCCGGGTTGTTGTAGTTCCATTAGGATAGTGTGATTTGGTGTCGTGATGCGTGTGGTACAACTTGACGATTGTTTTCGCGTGAATTTGCTATACATATAATTGTACTTCGCATGGACTATCTGGTGTTACAGTGAATATCGGGTAGTGAGAGGCGAATAGGTATGTACTGTGTATTATTTTACACTTGGCGAGGTCCTCTTTATTAAGTGTCACATATTGCGACGTCGACTGATGTACGGTTACGTACGGTTCGACGGATTCGAGGTAAGCATAGAGTGATCCGTTTCTGCGAGTTGGTACCGGATGCGCTTTACTTAATTTGAATACTCGTCCGTTCGTCAGGGGGACGTCGATGGTTACGACTACAGATTTCACGTCGGAGTATGCCGTGGTGCGCATTATTTTATACAGTAAATGTATGTTCTTAAGATTAATAATTAAGGGAAATGTTAATCCGGTTGTTAGTTGTGTTGTCACAGCGTTCAGGTATTTTATTATTTCCGCGGGCGGTAATGCTCGTGGATTGAGGATGCCTTTTCTAATATCGACGACGAAGTCTAGTATGTCTTGTGCGTCTCGTAGTAAAGTTTCTGTTGTGGTTTCTAGTAGTATGGAATTTGCGTCAATTATTTCTCGGAGTTTTAAATTTAAACTGTTCTGTTTAAGAGCATATTGTAACTGGCAAGTAGCGTTAAATAACGTCAGTTCGTTTTGTTCGACGTTGTGTATGGTTTCGTTTAGTAACTTTGCATTGGTGCTGGTGACATGGAGTTGTCCTTTTATAATACTTTTGAGTGTTCCTGTTTGCTCTTGCAGGAATGCAATTTGTTCGTTAATTTCGTTTTTGTCTTCTGTGACCATTATTCCGAATAGCGATTTCCAATGGATCCTAGTCCATCAATTAGGCCGCGAGTTGCTCGTGTATCTAAACCAATGGTTTGCTCTATGTAGATGAGGAGGTCTGTTACGCGGTCTAATTTTTTCTGGATTCCTGTAGTAAAGGTTTGGCAAAAATGTGCCGATATATTTGTAGGAGGATTTGTGCGTGTCACGATTATTACATAGAGAATGTTTTGGATGCTTGTTTGGCGTTGGAAGATTGATGATAAGTTGGGGTGTAATACCAGTTTCCAGATATCTTGGTAGGTTTGCAGGGTTCCTACTCTTTCGAAATAGATTCCTGGTTGATGCGTCAATTTTCGGACGCTGAACTATTTGTCAGGAATTGTTTCCTGTGTTGCGGTGATTCTAACGGCGAGGAGGGTAGTTCTAGAATTTTTTCGCGAGACCGTGAGAAGGGATGGTATAAGATGTGGATGCTGAGTGGCGTGGGCCATTGTCTGCTTCATGGTCTCTGGCGAGGAGAAATCGCGTCGTGGGAAAATCGTGAGTTGGTTGCCGTTATGACTGTAGCGACGTTGTAGTCGGCGTATTTTTTAGTCAGTGTTGCGTTATGTTTTGTTTACGGGCGTGTGTATCACGCGATAGTGGAAGATGTGCAGTGGGAGAGGCATCGGCGGCGGGTCGACCAGGAGGATCTAGACATCCCCTGGAGCGGCCCGGAGGCCGACCATTATAGGCTGGTGGCGATGTTCGGTAATTTAGTATGATAATATAAAATATAATTTTTAGGGGGACCGTTGGGCCCGCCTTAAAGCTTTAGTCAATAACGTGTTTTATTTATTTTTTTTACTTATATTCAACTCGCGCATTTTTCTTGGCCGGTACTACCTGTGTCTCAATTTTGTCTTCCTTGTCTTTTATTTAACTTCCAGTTCCTCCACTTTAATTTTAGTTATAAGCGTTAGTATTAGTATTAGCAGTATAAGTTTATGCCGTATGAGTAAGTATGTTTTATATTTTATTTATTATGTTTCCTTTTCGGGTTTAATCGATAAAGTGTTTCAAACGGTTCGCGTGTACTCGTTGGGTTCGGCGACCCTTGTTTATACTGTATGTCTCGTTATCGTGTGTAGTAATTATTTTGTATGGTCCGATCCATTTAGGCGTTAGCTTTTTCGATCGTCCTCGTCGGACGGTTTCGTCTTTGAGTAGAACTTTGTCATCGGGTTTGAACGTTGGTGTTTTTGTTTGTTTGTCGTAGACGGTTTTAGATTTTCCTTTCTTTTCTCGTAGTGTTCCTCGTGCTACTTCGTGGGTCAATCGGATTCTTCGGTCTGCCACCTACCGCTATGAATATGCCAATAAGCAGGTAAACAAGCAGTACGGAGGCAGATTTTCGCAGGCATCGTAGGCGTTGCCGCCAAGCCTTGTCAGCCAAAACCCAACCACGGTCTGCCTCTCAGGGGCCAACTTTCCAGCTCCCAACCGTACTCCCCACTGTAGTCTCAGTCCGGGGCAGGACTCATCCGCGCTGGCACCTTTGGGTATGGCTTCGGAGGCAGCTCCGAAGCGGAAGTACGGGTTCTCCAGATGGGGGTCGGAGGAACCCGGTAAAGTACTTCAGGGTTGGTAGGATGTAGGGGAATGGCCCCGCCTACACTCTTGGTACATAATGTAGAACGAGGAAATGCCCCATTATAAGGAAGAGTCTCGAGTGCGAGACACATGCAACGAATGCACCGGTTGCATTCCCTGGGAGATCCCAGGGCATGTGATATTCGCAGTGTAAGGCCATCGCAGAGGGTTTTAGTGGGTGGAAATCCCACATAACCCTGCTCTTCTCCCCCTTAGAAGAGTAGGGTATCTTTGAAAGATTTCCCTCTGCGTCAACAAAAAAAAAAAAAAAAAAAAAACACCCCCTCAAAAGTTAATATATTACATTAGGTTTGCTCGACAAATAAAGAAGCACATTGCTTGCACAGATAAGTCAACAATTACATTATTTTACTTCTGTATTAAACCTAATCTAGTTCGAAATTGCAAGAATTTGACCGATGGTACAGGTTTTGTCAATACATCAGCTAGCTGTTTATTGGTAGAACTACTGCTTTTTACTAATGATTTTAACCATAGTGATTCTCTCACTGCTTCAAAAAGAGCCATGTATTCAACTTCCGTAAATGAGGTGGCTACTGATGTTTGTATTTTTGTATTCTAACACATCGTACACTGTTGAAATATTGTAAGTAAATAACCTGTTGTACTTCTTTTGTCATATTCCTCATTGCCTCCCCAATCACAATCAATTGATGTAAGTTAGTGTTACACGCAGTTATGCGGTGTTATAAATTACTGTTATGTACGACGAAAGAGTTTATCATGTTATGCCTGAAAACATTGTGTCATCGCGAATGTCATCGTATTTATGATAAATGTGTAATTATCACGACTTATAAAGGATGCGTGTAGAACATGAGAGCAAAATGTCTTGTTTTTGAAGTTGTGTAACGTGAAAACGTGCCGTGGCCTATAAGCCATTGTGCTCGGAAAGATGCATGGATCAACCTGAGGCCGAGAATTGACTTCGTTAGGGAAGGTAAAACTTCCCGGGTTTTGAAGGTCCCGCGTGCACGGGGAGACCTTATGGTCGAAGTGGGGTCGCTAGGCTAACCCTTGGATACGCCACGGGGACTGAGCTGCGATAAAAGTGATATAAATATATACATAGTTCGAATTGTCTGCGCGCAATCCTCAGTCATACCTCGGAAGAGGAAGAGTCGACTACAGTTAGTTTAATATCAACTGAACCTTTGAGATACCTGAGTACTCTTTTCAGGCATCTCCAAAGTTCTTTATTATTTTTATTTAAATATCTGCTCGATATATTAACAACTGTGCTTAAATCATGTCGTGTACACAGCATTATGTACATTAAACATCCAACAAGATTCCGGCAAGGAGCGGCAACCAACAACTGAATTTTCCATTCTAGTACAGAACATGTATGGGAAGTTGAGAACTAGAACAATTGAATTCATTGAAAACCACTGCATAGTTTTTTGTAGGATCTCAGAATCAGTAAATTTAAATTTAAATTTATTGATGGAGTATTGAAACTTTGGAGTATTTGTATTTAATTATTTGGAACCAATCTGGGAGATGCACTCAGCAAAATTCAAAAATCACCGAAATAAGAGCCACCCTATAATTATTCGAATACATTTTCCCGTAAAAAAGTACATGTCAAACTGTGTTTCGCGAATTATATTTTATGGAAATTCTGTTATGTTTCAAGGGCTCGTAACGGCTATAATTATTCACCTTAGCATTTTCTCGATCCGTTCATGCTGCTCGACGAATCAATCCACGAAACCATCCACGATCTGCAAGAATACGAGAGTCAACATTGCTTATGTTCTGTCTGCATACTCCTGATAAATTCAACATTACAGGGGAATACATTTTAATTAAATTATTCCATTTGAGTTTAGTTACAGATAAAAAAATAATGATGTTCTGAAGTAATAAAGATATAATAATATCGGAATTGATTTCACTTTTAATATCAAACTCAGACGCTCTTTATTAACCTTCTGCGAACTAGGTAAAGAACAAGCACGATATGAACCACGCGGGGTTTATTTCACCCACATATTATTGAATTGCAAATATATGTATATGTATCATCTGAATAAAAATGCACAATTAAAATAAATCGATGAATTTAATTTAACCGAACTTGAATCACGAAGGGTCAATGAAACAAATATTTGCCCTCTGATACGTTTCAACTCTACAACTCGTAGACAAAGCGCACACATCATCCAGCCATGGTCAACGTATACCGCGCTTGTCCGCTCTTAAGAATACGTTCCTAAAATGAAATATTTCTTCTGTAGTCGATGCAATATTTCCCCGCTCATCCATCTATTATACAAGCAGACACTAATCTAAACACAAATCCTACTATAACTCCGATCTTTACAACAATTCACTTCCTCCATTTATCTGACTTGGTTGGTATAAGACGTTCTTCGAATACTGCTGTAATGGAGAAGCGTGTGAAAGAGTAACCCGATGTTTGCGATCCCCTTCTGTCAAGATAATGAACAGCAATTTTGTCAAATTATGTGTCTTCCACCGACATTGTTAGCAGGTGCTACAGACTTCTATCGATCGAGTAATGACTACTGGTATAGTAGAAGGTACGAAAATGATTCCGTCGCGTTCTAATAAACAATGCATGTCCCGTAAATTGCAACCTCCGATGGGTGACATAAAATGACTAGTCTTCTGTGGAGGAGGGTCGCACAGGTGGTAGGGTTATTCAGGTGTTCAGACGTGTTCAAACCGCGATACAGTATGGACGTATTGTTAGATTGGCAACACTACCATCGGTTAAATATCACCCTACTCTCCGTGATTGGACTTTGGCCTTATGGAAACAAATTCGTTCTACAATTGAAACGATTCGTCAGCAGCTTCTTTGTGCTACTGTGTTGTTTGAGCCAGGTGCTTTATGTGTAGCATTCAACAATTCGATTGAACTTTTTCGTTAGCCAATCAAAAGCAAGTTCAATTTTTAGCCGGCTACTTTTTTCACGGTGGATTATACCAGGAGGATGCTGTTAAAAAATATACCCTGTATATTCATCGGGTGTGCCATTACCGTCAAGTTTACATCGTTTATCGTTGCCGCTGACTGCGTATGTACAGATGTGAATACGTACATATTAAGGGGTAATGCCACTCTAGCCAGTAGGAAAATATATGAATTTTTACATTTTTTACGACAACACATTAAATACAGTATAAATTCTGTTTGAAGGGTTTTATTTACAAAACATAGACAAAATGGCAGGGCTAAAGCTCGGCAAGTGAAACCGTGTTGTATTCTGCGGCCAGAAAGATTTCTCTTCTCATTTTCGATCTAGAACAATAAAACAAACATTTTTTAATTCTGTATAAGCTTAGCTCGAGAAGTATGTAACACAATTAAAAAATGGTATATTGTGTTAGAATGGCGCACAATAGAAATAAAATTTATTTTCGATAAATAAATTATGGTTTAAAGAAATCTTATTTCTATTGGACATTTCTATTGAACAAAAAATAATAATGTTTAATTTCGCTACGTACTTCTCGAGCTAAGCTTATACAAAATTGAAGAATGTTTGTTTTACTGTTCGAGGTCGAAAATTAGGAGAGAAGTTTAATGAGAAGTTTATAATTAAATAAAAAAACCCTAAATATTCTTCAAAATATATACAGTGAAGGCTTTTAAAGAGATTTTGTATTGCATTTACTGTATTGTCATAAAAAATGGTAATATATTTCATGTATTTTCTTGCTTGCTAGAGTGGTATTACCCCTTAAGTGTTTTCCGTTTGTGCTACCACGTGCATCTTAAATTGTTTTCATTAAGAAATTCTGTTGTCACGGTGGGATTACGTACGGCTGCTTAAGCGATTCGGTATTTTTGGCGTCAGTACAACAGTGAGCTCCTAGTTTAACAAACACTTCCGAACACAGCGTTGCAATAATATTATATATAAATTCAGATTCAGAAAATCACGGAGAATATCAACAGCGACTGGAAGGGGTTGTCGAGTAAAGAGGAGATTCGAATTATTAAGAAATACGTGGAAAGGAGCAGGTTTCATACGAAGGGCTTTGCTAGTAATTATACATTTTTTCCTAGCGATATATCATTTCGTGTATTTCAACAATTATTGACTGGATATTTGTCACAGTGTTTATTTATCCACTGGGACTATGCCAAAGTGTCCTGCCATTGTCGTCGGTGTTGCTCGACGTAGTGATGCCCCTAAACCAACCACGGAACCGTAGCTTTCCGATTATGTTTGAGGTCTTCCTCGACCAGAAGGAACACTTTTTTTTACTCGTTTTCATTTTCGGTACCGCAATTACCGTCGCAGGGTTCGTATTTGTGTCTACCGAAACTCTGCTAATCGTGTATATCCAGCATGCTCGCGCTCTCTTCGAAGAGACAAGGTCATTTAATAATCATTAATTATCTGTATTAATGATTATTTCCAAAAAATTAAGTGTAATTCTTATTCACAGTCGGAGAATCAAAAAGCTGTTATGTACCTCTGCACTAGGGGATTCAAAAAGCAACAGTAATGATATGGTGGCGATAAGACAGGTGGTCAACATTCACTGTAGGGCTGTTAGGTTATTGGCTCATTTATAGCATCTTTACTTTTTAAGTTACTGAATGGGCGGCCACGAAACTTTCAAATATCATTCCATTTTTTAAAGTTCAATGTTTAAGTATAATAAAAATTTAGTCTAACAGTCAGTCACAAGTATTTCGATGACAATTGCAGAACTTATGATATGAGTTTTTTCGGAGGGTGAAAGAACATGTGGAAGGATTTGTTCTAGAAATATTAATTCTCAGAAGGTAACATATGAGTTTTAATGTAAAATACGCTTACCCCCACAGACACTGTAAATCACTAAGACAAGACATGTTTCCGTCCTACTTATTCCTTCTTGTATTTGGCATCTTGGGCTTAGGCGCACATTTATTTCGCGTAAGTGGACACTAATCGAACCCAGTTATATCATAGCAAATACCCGTCAAGAACATTTCTACTGCAGTGCGCACAAACATTCGCATCTCATGAATTTGGCGATTTTCTCACATCGGCCACGTTCTGCCTTGCGATTTTTGGATACATGTTTTATTTAAACTTTATGGTCCAAGATGTCCTAGATTCGAGTGTTGACATATTTGATGACTTGTAAGTACTATTAACATTTCGCACAAACTAATTAAAGAATTTAATTCAAGGTTACAAATTTCTATTATTGCAGATACGATACCAACTGGTACGAGTGCTCAATATCCACACGAAAATTAATACTTTTCTGTATGATAAATTGTAGTAAACCTGTCGCGATGGATGTCGGCAGCATATTTCCTCCATCCTACGAAGGTTTCTCACTGGTACGCACAATTTATTACCCTTAGCTGATACGTATTCATCTGCGTGAATCATCCAATCACTTTGAATTGATTTTACAGATTGTCAGAATGACACTATCCTACGCTACCGCACTTTACTCCTTTCAATAAGAAGTAACCAAGTGTAGGATATATTTACCGAAAAATATAACTCATCGTTTAACTGTCACATGTTTCATCATTTGAGAATTATTTCTTCACTCGTACTTTGATTTTGACGCATATTGCACGTCGCTTCTTTTTGCAGAACTATTGCACTACAACAATTTTCGAATATTTTGAAATATTTTTGCTTCGTAAAATCTTTGAGCAACAATAATTAGGAGTTTATTTACAGATTTACAGGTTTTCGATTGCGTCGTGACCGTGCGAGCGTTCCGATGACACGGACTTCTCTTGAAACGATCGGTGATTGTCGATAAAAATTTATCCTTTGTTTCACTGTATTCAAATAGATGTTCCATGCGCGTGGGTCCTACCGGGTATTTTGCGCTTTACACACAGTTTAATTTAATCCCCCAAAAACATTCAAATGAAAAAAACGCCAAGGATTTGTTCACCGACGGATCTTCTCCCAAGGCCTCTAGAATCTCTTCGTCCACAGCGAAGTCCTGATCCTGATACTGATATTCTTCTTGTTATCCTCGTTTATCGCAAGTATGAGAGAAGCGAGGTTAAAAAACGAATAAGCATGCTACTGCGTTCTATGACGCATGTCTAACCTGTCCTGCCACGTGTGCAGGCTGGTTAGGAACGAAAGAGACAATGGCCCTCGAATAAAGGAACCCTGTTATCCCAATTAGCGTGTCCTGCCCCTCGTGCAAACTCTTTTCGTTAGTTTGTCTATAATGAACATAACCTTGTCATGATAGGACCTACCTATGGAAATAATGGAAGTCAATTCTGGTGTATTATTCGAATTCGCGGGAAAATCCGCGTCCTCAATTGACAGGTCTTCTTCGGCTACCTCAAAACGTTTACGATCGTTTTTCTTCAATTTTTCGATCTTACACAGCCACTTCACCACATCCTCGTCACTGTGCCTTCCTTTTTGGGCACTAGATATTTTTATATTTTCAAGAAAACTGAAAATTGTTACGCACGTTGTTCACCCACGGGTGCAACACGAAGAATGAAGATCGCAGCCACCTATAAAGCATAGAGTGGGCCCTGGGTATAAGATCTCTCTTTAATCTCCAAAAAGTGACATCTACAGGGACGGCGAAGTACTACACTGTAATCCCGAGAACCAGGCCAGTAGTATAATTACTAAGTTTGGTTATGTTGCTCAAACATTGACAATGCTTTCTTGATTTTAGGATTGTACTTTATATACCTATTAAAATATCTATTGCAGAGTACCTGCTTGACTGCCACTGTGTTTTTTTGATCTGTCCATGTCAAGCGTACGGCGGATTCATCAGAAAATATGGACGGGAGAAGTTGGCGAAAATGGTACTTGACATCTTTGCCGCCAACTCCTTTAATCGTTTGTTTCTGGCACATAACGTACAAGATGTCTTACATTATTCAATGTCTTCAAAGATTGAATGTTAAATCGAATAAAGATTGCACTGGCTTAAACAGCAGTATAGTAAAGGAGGCATAAAAATTAATTATTCAAGTCATTTCCACTAATGTGAAGTAAAGGGTACTTAGAAATTGCATAAGTAGGTAATGTTGGGGACGCTGAGATATGTAATAGTTCTAGGTGGTCCAAAATTCTGTCGATATATTATTTTTTTATTTTCGATAGTTTAGTTTTGCGCAGCAGTGATCAAAGAAATACAGTGTCAAAAGAAGGTTTTATAATAAATTAATCAGTACCAGGTGCAATTTCAATAATAAGAAAATTAAAAAAATACTAAAATTTACAGAAAAGATGCCCCTTGAATTAAGAAAAACGCCAATCAATCATGTGCGTACAGTTTACCGGACAAACATTCCAGAAAATGTATCTGTTTCTGAGGCTCGTAAAAGATAGAAGAGCTGCGGATCAAATTCGTTCAGTAGCATAAAAAAGTAAATTACTTACATATTGCATATGGGCGGCGTTGTCTATTAATATTTCCTCAAAATTGGTGACTCCATCTAGGGTGGTCACCGGTAACCTTAGTAATAAATTGTTCGTTGGCGCAGCTGCCGCTGGTGCAGGCGGAGTAAAATTTCAGCCTGCGTTTTTAAATATAGCTTGAGGTTTTCATTTAGTTCCATTACCACCCCAAAGCATTCTTCGGCGAAATACAAAAACATCCGTCAAATGATTGATGATGAGTGTTTCATTCCAGTAAAAAAGCTTCTTACTACAGCAGTTGTGGTGGTTCTGCTGTTCTGGAAACGAAATTGGAATATGTGTTTGAAGAAAAAAAAACCTGGTAACTCAATATGCCTTGAAAATGTACCCATATATCAACATTACTGTTCATTACTAGTAGTATTACTAACGGGTACGAATTACCATTTGCCAATAACGGTCTATGACTGTTAAGTCGTAGCAATACTAGTAGGAATGAATACACTATCGATGAATGGCTTACTAGACTTGGGAAAATCAACTTACTCGGTATGGTCACATGTGTTGCGAGCGTGTTGCTGACGGAGAGAAGGAAAGTGGGAAAGTGGGAAAGTGCCCGTGGGGCGTTGAGCACCCTGCTCACGTAAGAGGGAAGTTTGAAAAAATGGACAAGTTTGTAGACTTAAGTATGATTTGGTAAATGTATGGAAGGAAAAATAAAGATCATATTGCTGTCCAGAATAAAACAGAATGAATCACTTGACTGCCACAAAGCGAAGTCTTCTCGTTCCACAAGTCAGAATCGACTTGTTGATACATCTGAATTCAAAAACAGGTAGAACCGTTAAAAGTATTAATCACTACAGGTATAATAGAACATAAAGTGGGACAATTTTCTCCCAGTACTCACCATTGTCGCATCCCTGTAGAAAATCGTAGATGTAGTCGTTTGATTCGTTGTGGGTGTCGTGAGAATCAACATGAAATAATAATTTGTTTACTTTTACGGTAAGAATCGTTTTTACATGTGTTTATTAAGATAATCTTGTTTATAAGTTATTACCTTTTAATGTCTCAGTCAGTCACCCGAGCATGGTTATTAGGAACATACTGACTCCTTATGTTCATTTTCAAGCCAGTCTTCGCCCCTTTTTTGATGTTTGGTAAGATTTGATCTTACTTTTTTAGAAGCTGTAAAAATATTGAGAACCATTAATAGGGGAATATTTGAACACAATTTCATTTGGTTCCTTCTCAAGGTTTTGATTTTCTATTACATGATTCTATGATTTTCTCAGGCTTAATGCTACAGTACACGTTTATGAATTCCTAAATTTCGACCTTCCCCAAAATGTATCATATCATGAGCTATGCAGGATAGAGAAGCATTTTCATGCAACAACCGGTTCTGCGAACGTCCAAAGACAGGAAACTTTTCTTTGCTATTTTACTTTTGATAATACTTACGCGGTGATATATTGTCGAACTCGTCCACTCCCGACGATGAATCGTACCTCCCAGGTAATTTAATTGGTCGCTTGTTTGGAAGCGGCACACTCGATTCATCCATCACTTGAACGAAACCATCTTCGTCGTTCGTTTACACGTTCGCGATTGCCAATTCTATCTTTCTCTCCGCTTCATAAGATTCTTGAACAAAAATATTTTAATTGTGGCTTAAATAACAAATCCACAACAGTATTCAATTATACACCATTACTTGCTTTGTTACTTACCACATGGTCCTATTAATTTTTTATACTGGTGGGTACTCCAAACCCTATTTCAGTACCGAGCTTTTTCTGGCTTCCAGGGCAGCATTTTTTTCGGAAACCTGAATATGTTGCTTTCGAAGAGGATCCATGACAGTGGGATGATACAGGACCAATCGTCGCAAAACACCACGAAGTCCATCTTCGTGCTTCTTTGGAAAGCTCAGGGCGTGGAACCCAAGTAGGACTGCGTTCTTCCCCCACATCACGAAAACAAAGCGGGGTGCACCCACAAATATGCCGCCCGAAGATGCCCCCCAAAAGTGCTACACAACTGTATACAATCGTATCCGCAGTTCGCAAACGATGGAAATTAGAGTCTTATACTAAATAACTTGAATTTTGCGGCGAATAAGGAAATGGCGAATCTTAGTCTACTTGATGGAGGAGTGGAAATATATAACTTTTCCCCTTTAAAATAAATTGGACGGCTTTACTTTTAATTCGTGCGACATCAAATTTCTGTAATTCCGACCAATTCCTGCCACAACAAATTTTTATACGCAACGAGCCACACGGGTAATTCGGTAGTTGTCGTGGTTGCTGTAGAATGTAACCCACGATGAAGGTTTTATTATTTTTTACGCCAATACATTTGATGGCACAAACTGAACCATCGTCTAAATAGCAAATGCTATCAGCTTTTCGTTTAGACGATAGAACAAAATGCTTGAACTTTAATTGTCCGTAGAAGTTTGTAAATGGTACACGTGACTGGTCTGTACACGCTCGCAATAAAATGGGATATGACTGGTACTTATCGTCCTCTTTCTCTGAATATATAAAGTTTGTCATTTCATAGAATCGCTTACCTATCTGTTTCAATGGTTCATCACCTTTTCTTATTAAATACTTCACACTTTTCAAGAAGTTTTCGAAAGGAAAGCAACTGAAATCATCGAGTGGCCCAAATTCTAATGCGTTAGTCGCTAAATGAAGTAAATTGTGTACATTGCACGATATTCTTTCGGCTCCGTATAATTTGTTGAATGCTTCAACAAAGGCCACTAACAAATTGTGAGCATATCGATTATTAACTTTATAATGGACGGGGTCGCACAAAATACGGACAGCCATGTGTAAGCAGTTGTAGTGCTGCATATTTATCGTGGGCAAATACTTTTGCAAAAGAACTGGGCCTACATACATTAAAAAGGTTCTATGTTCAGTTGCTTTCCAGGGAGAGAAGTCGTCAAGACCGCGAACACCGCTCGCAAATTCAATGGGAATAAATTCCGTCAGTGATACCAAGTCGTTCGACAACTGGCTTCGCATCGCACTCGAAAACTTCACTGTTGGGCAGCCGTCGAGGTAGTAACTCATTAATTTCTTGTGGACACCCAAGCATATCAGATGCATATAATCAAGAGGGAATTTTGACACCATCCCAATGCCCAACGATTCAAACGGTGTTTGCGCTTGTCTCTTGTGGTACTCTGTATTTCTACGGTTTTCGAAGCTAGAGTCAGTTCGAAGAACTGCGTCTTTCTTCAAGAAGGCCATCTGATCGTTGATGTTATCTCCCTCGACCTCACACTTGCTGCATCCAAAGGTTTCATTGGGTCCCATAACACAAGTGATGAATGCTCGGGCTGGTGCGTCGCAGAGAACAGCTTGAATATTTATTGAATATTTTCTGGTGCTATATTCAAATCCATTCTGTTTCAATGCCAGATATTCTTTACAGAATTCACTTAGAATTTCCTCTGGTTCCGATGGTTTACTGTAGCCGTGGTATACACCAATGATGAATGGTTTTTGGGTCGGCAAACTCTTATTTGCTACTTGACCCAAAAGTGGCCACAGTGCGTTCTCGGTGCTTTTGGCAATGGATAAGCCATCAACATGAATCTTCAGTTCCAGACATGAAATTTCCCTTACACTTTTGACCCGTTTCATTTGATCTTTCAAGGCTTGTTCAATCCCATAATGAAAATATTCCCCAGAACGAGTGGTTAATATTTTTCCCGTTCTAGGCGGACCAAAAAATGTGCGAGCATCCAACAGTATCCCCTTAATGCCTGCCTGATGCAGGATGTGGAGAAGGGAATTGAAGGCGTTAGGTGACACCTGGTGTTTTGTTGCCCACATAGGAAGTTCTCTGCGCAAAACCTCCACAGTGGACAGAGTTTTCACTTGGTCAGAAGTCTCCAGCGAAGCGGGTGTGTCGCTTGCTTGTCCCCGCTTCAGGTTCCTCCACAATCGTGGATGGAATTGCATGTTCTTGAAGATTCCCGGTGATTGGGCTTGTACTTCTGGGCGACGGTGTCTTCTTTTCCGTTCCTCGCAATGGATTTGATCTTTTGATATCTCGCAGCTCTGTTTGCGCTTCTCTGTTGGCATCCGCTTCAACAAGCTGATTGATACGGCGACATTGCTGGCTTCGCGAAAGGTCGCTAAATCTCTTTATGACTCGCGGCATTTCAAATTATGAATCTGGAAAATAAAAGAAATAAAAATAATTATCCGAATATATATTGGAGAGTAGAGAGCTTTACTTGTAAATATAAGCCATGATATGGAATCTAAGGCACTTCTTTAATCCTTTTATTTGATCACACATTTCGTTTCACTTACAGCTTCTTATACCTTGAATCCTATTGTCTTATTTTAATACAATATAGAAAGCAACAGAATAGAAGAGGCTCTTCTCCCCTCTCTTCGGACTTGATTTCCTAGCCTTTCGTTCTGCCACTTTCTACATTGCAGACAAATACGGTAATATTAAAAGTGACCGAAGCTCCACAGAAAACCATATATGTATGTCTTCAAATGGAGATACAATGGAAATACAAATCAGTATCTTAATAATGTATGACGAAAGTAATCAATACAAATTAGTAGTATGATCAGTCAAATTTAATGTAAAAAAACAGGCTGCAAGCATGTCAACGCAGGTCCCGGGACCTGGGGGCCAGGTAAACACATGTCGATGTTACTCTCCAGGTATGTTAGAGGGGTCAACTTCTACCGTCAAGATGAAGCCATAAAGGAGAGTCCAATGGGTCAACTAATTTCTATACCGAACAGCCCGAACCAACTCTGCCAGGAATCGTTAATACCTTCCACACGTGTATCAGGAGACTCGTTAGAGTCTCGCGCCAAGTAGTAATTACATATATGGCGCGCGACTACCGAGGATACTTATTGATTTCACATCGATTTAAGAAAAAGTTACAGCTATAAGGATTTATTTCTGAATTTTGTATTGCATCGCTGATGTTTCTGAATCCAATCGGTTCAGTCATTCAGGAGATATGAATTTATTCTGCTTATTTTACTCGTAAAAAAGGCAATGCAGATTGATATTATGTTCAAGAATTCCTTAAAACGTGACTTACTTTTTACCGACTTTGAAAAGGAGGTACTCAATTCGACCGCTATATTTTTTTTGTTCTTTAATGTTTGTCCTGCTAGAACTCTGAGATGGGTGGACCGATCGGGATGAAACCTTACCTATCTTATAGAGGAAGTTCACAGTTTGGTCCCATTATAAATTTTTTCGAAATTGTTTAACGCTAACCATTGCTATTGCATAAATACCAAAATTTTCGCAGATTTCACGTTTCTACTAAAAATTTCGTTTGTCTAGCGATATCTCCGAGATGGATGGACCGATATTGATAAAACCATGTCTATCTTATAGAGGATGCTCACAGGTTGGTCCCAAATAAATTTTTCCGAAATTGTTTAACGCTAATCTCACATCAGTTGGTACCACTCCGAAATGCTCCGAACTGTGTCGTATTTACGTTACCGACATATTGGTTAAGCCGGTTATACCGCGGTTGGTTATATGACACAGTCCGATATTATGATTTTATTTTAAATTCCATGCTCTATTTAGATAATAAAACAGCATACTGACTTTGCCCCTGTCCGAGTGATCATGTGATTGAGCTTTATGAAATGTTAAAAGTTTTAAGTGCGTAATTAACAAATCACTATATTTGATAAACAAGTGGTGATTACCAATAGTTAAAATTGTCAAGTTTGTAGCATATTATTCTTCACAATTTAATAAGAGAATGCTAGCTATTAATAATCAGAACTTGCTCAAACTAATTTCAGCATTTTAGGTTTACAATCTGTCAACTAGACACTTGACAGTCAGAGTGTGCTTGCCAAATAGGAGACACAGAGAGACACAGAGAGGTACAGTGTTCCACTGCGGAGCACTGTGTTTCAGAGAGTTTAGGTGTCAATTAACAGTTCAAGCATAACTTTGTTACTATGGAACAACAGAACATCAGAAAGGTCTGAAATTTGGAATAAAACATTTGATATTAAAATTAAGGATAAAACTTTAAAATGTTGGTAGTTCGGTGTGTCAACACGCTCGAACACAACTTTTTCTTGTGTCCTGCTGTGTCCAGCAGCGCACTGCTGTGTTGTAGATGTGCTAGACACAGAGTGTTCCATTTGATACTTAAACTCTATGATACACAGTGCTCAGTTGTGCAACACAGTGTCTTTCTGTGTCCTAATTGGAAAGCACACAGGAATCGCTTGTAAAGTGTTAAATCAAATCATGTACAATTTCAGTAGATTCTGGCTATTGATAATCTCTCTTTTGCTAATCTGAATCATTGTTGGACTTAACACTCTACAATTATAATATTAACCATGCGATATGCTAATACGTAGTTTAATTTAGCTGTTCTTGACTGTGAAGTTCGTTGGTCAAGGAACACTTTAGCTAAATAGCTAAAATTACTCATACGAGCAATAATTATCAATCATATTTTCATTCAAATCATTTAGGAATACACTAGCTATTGATAGTCAGTACTTGTTTAGCAAATTGTGCACTTCCTGAACTATGCATTCCGCAGTCAAGATACACCAAAGTTAAAGTGCGTATGACGGTATAGCTTATCTAATCTGTAATTTAAATCATCCTAGCTATTGGAAATCAGCAAACAGGTATTAATTATTACCAATAGCTACCATGTTTCTAACATCCAACCACATAAACTTAAAACTTTAAATTATATTGGGCAAGCTGTAAATCTCATACTGTTTAACTTTGGAATATTGAATTTGTCAAGTGCAAGCTATATTATGTAGGAAATCTGTATTCTCACACTCAGGTCAATATCTTAGTTCCCCTTCTACGTGCATGATTAAGTTATAAATACATTGTAACATTAAAGTTACATTGTAACATAAACATGCACATAGGAGATGGTGCATATTTTAACATAAACGACACTTGACATTTTAATAAAATTATACTTTTAAATTTTGTAATTAAACCATTGATGAAGAAGTGGAAATTTTGTTGTCTTTATTGTCAAGTATTAACTAACAAAAAGGCATGAAATCCGTCCAAAAACATTCAAATGTAACAAAAATGCGCCAAGTAGCAATTTGATTCTCCTACAAAATTGAGATAAGTTTTTCCTTGCAACATATGCAAGGTAAAAAGCCAATGGGAAACTGATTTAAACCTAACACTGATTTTACTACAATTTAATTTCATTAAAAGTTTTTTAGCAATATTACTAGAGCAAGTGCCTCGTATGAAGTGCACACACCAAGTTTTTTATTGTTAATTGCTAATGCGACTTAAATCGAATGACAACTTGGCTTTCTTGTATATCCATATCTTTTTTGTTATATCGCAATTTTGTGGGAGAATCTAACTGCTACTTGGCGCACTTTTTTTACATTTTAATGTTTTTTCACGGGTCGATGTATTCTAAGGCATCGATGATTTACCACGAGCTGGTAAACCTTTTGTATTCATACTCAAGGGGGATTCTAGTTACTAGTCTACTCTCCAAATTTTAGAAATTAGCATTGGTTCTTTCGATGTAAAGTTCTTTTCATCTTACCTCGGTAAATTATCAAAATATTCGGTAGAATCTCGACACCAAGTAATTGAAAGCACGTAGCTTATTATCGTCTGGCCTTGATTCCTCTCCGCAAGGGAAATTTCACTCAGAAACAGCACAAATACATCAACAGAACTCGCAATGGAAAAAGATGTTAGTCGCTCGAAAGTCGATCTAAGTCTGAGGAGCCTGGCGTGACAAAGCCCGTCCGAGTCCGAGCTCTAGAGTTAAGAGGGGGGCACGTTGCCACATCCCCTCTCCGCAGCTTCCGTTGAGTAATCCTGATTTAGCAGTCTTACTAAGCGCTCCCGAAGTGCACTGAAAAATATCCGCTTTAAGAGAGTTTTCTGCAATTTGTGCTATCTAATCATTCCGCGCCAACTGAGAAGCTGGATTTTGGTGATGTCAGGGATTTTGCTGAAAATTCAGTATGTTATTTCTGAGATGACATGTGGGGGGGGGGGGCGTCCCATCGTTTCCCAAGATTCGTCTTTGTTTGGGAAATACAGACCACCACAGTCGACGTTTTCGCGCAGCGGCAAAAATAGACCATTACGGAAGAATTTTTTCTGAAAAAACTACCGGTCGAATCGATATGATTCAAATTTTGTTTTACTTGGGAAAGGTCGTTCTACGTAATTATATTTATTGAATGATTCGTAAATTCATTGATCAATGCAAGAACTTTGTATAAACTTTTGACTTTTAAATAAAATATCGAAGGTAACGCTCGTTCAATTTGTAATCTAATTCAGAATATACCTTGGACCTTTGTCTATCGAAAACTGTTTTCTCCAGAGTGGAGAAGGAACCACGGACCCGACCAGCCTGGCTCAGCCCTGGTTATGTGACCCATTGCCGGTCTCATCCCCGGGAACCACAGAGAGGAAAGAGTGTTTATGACTTTATAGTCAATCCGAGGTTCCGGATTAACTTTACCATCCACGTGGTCAATGATTACTGCAGATAATCCCTAAGACCCTAAGAGACTCTGTCTTGAATAGGTGAGCAGGTACCGCGCGAATCACGACGCTCTTTGGTTGGCCGAGCGGTGATGCGCCAGGCCGATCGGGTCCCTGGTTAATTGTCTTTATCCAATACCAGGATCATTTTCACCACTCTAGAGAAAACAGTTTTGATAGACAAAGGTCCAAGGTACATTCTGAGATACATTACAAATTGAGCGAGCGTTACTTTCGATATTTAATTTAAAAGTCAAAAGTTTATGCAAATTTCTTGCATTGGACAATTAATTTGCGAATCATTCAAAAAATATAGTCACATAAAGCGGTCTTTCGTGAGTAAAAAAAATGTGAATCATATCGATTCGACCAGTAGTTTTTTCAGAAAAAATTCTTCCGCAATGGTCTACTTTCGCCGGTGCGCGAAAACGTCGACTTTGGCGGTCTGTATTTCCCAAACAAAGACGAATCTTGGGAAACGATGAGGCGAACCCCCCTCCCCCCTTTCCTTTATGTCATCTCAGGAACAACATACTGAATTTTCAGCAAAATCCCTGACATCACCAAAATCGAACTTCTTGGTTGGCGTGGAATGACCCAGCATCGTTTAGGTGCGCCTTACGAATTCAACTGGGGGAGCCTGTTCTAACTGTCAATGGGTGTTGTATGTTGAGTGAAGGTAGCTTTAGAAAGGTTTGAAGGTGGGCAGGTGTCCCCATGGGGTACTGTGAACACTCTGCTCGCGTGGGAAGCAATAATTGAAATGTGAAAGGTTGGTAAGTTAAGGAAGAGCCGAATGAATATATTGGGTGATTCCACGGAAGGTGATCACACCTTTTGACACTTTGTCTTCGATTTTGATGAAATTTGGTAAACATGTGGTCCTTAATATAAAACCACATTATCTACATTTCGTTGGTAGAAATGTCAATTATTATGCAAAGTATGTGCATTGCAAAATTGGTGCAACTTTTTTTTTTAAATATCACAACTCTGAAACGGTATGAGATATCGAGAAGCGCAAAACGCAGTTTTACGCAGAAAAGATTGAATTTTCGTTAAAAAAATTATTTGAGAAACGTAGCGACTTTCCTAATTTATTTAAAAATTATTCAAAAGATTTAATTGTATATATTTCCGAAAGCAACTTTTGTCCGTTTTAAAAAAAATCATGGAAGTGCATTGAAGTTTCCTCTAAAAGCCCTATAAATTTCAAGATGGTCAATTTAAAACTCTTTGAGATAAAATTCTTCGTCCGTCACCGGAACACGCGCTCGGCGCTGGAAGGCCAACGCGCGCCCGTGCGCCATGGATGCTTGCACACGGACCGCTGCTGCCGACCACGGCCAATCGTCCTTTTCACCTAAATAAAAGGCTAATCATCAGGTACTACCTCATTGAATTATTCAATCTTTGCCTGAGTGGATGACTCCCGATTAATACTTAACCATAAAGTACTGAACATTGTTTCCTCTCTATGTTATTCGGGCTTGAGACCGACCTGAGGCTGCATTAAAAACTATGTTTGTGTACTAGGAGTACACAATTGATGTATATTGTTCACATCAAGAAGGAGAAAAAAGCTGGAGAAATAGAAAAAAATGTTTTCGCGCCCTAGGATTTAGCGAAAAAATTAACTTGGCCCGATATTGAAACTTTGGAATTTGTCGGCTAATGAGAATATCGTTTCGCATTTATTCAATTTTAGTAATTGGAATAAGTGCGTGAAATTTAAGAGTATGAGACAATGTTTTGGCCGTTGCATATCTTTTGGAAAACATTTCCTCGTGATTATTATAATCGACATTAGGAAAGTGGATTTTTGCCCAATCATACAATTGTAAGAGTGCTCTTATTTGACCTACTGTTACTTTTTGCAAGCTAGCTCATGCTGCTGCTTTTTTTAACAACCCACCTCATCCATCGCATGGACCTTTTCCATGAGATGTCGCGAAGAAGTGCTATTTTGCTGGACAGTTGAAGTCCTCGGAATGCAAATATAAATTGAGAAAGTTCTTTTTATTTTTGTATTGAGCTGCAACGCCATTAGAAAAATAATATACTTTATTAATCGCGGAATTGATATTTCTGAAACAATCATAAAATGTACCTTGATACAAATGGACCGCGGTAGTGTTATGGTGTAATATGTCCGGAATTGCAATGTGATTAAAATGTTTTAACGTTTGTCCTACTTTATAGTATGCAACGAAGGGCGAATAGTCGCTTGGCTATTATTCCAATGGAACCTAAGAACTGCATCTTGAATGACGAATGCATAATTTTCGGAAAAATCGCAAATAACTAATACTTTGCCTTCCTTTAGACTGTTTTTCAATATTTGATAAGAAGCGCATTATTGTTTTGCTATAATGAAGTCGTGTGGTAGCAACTCTTTTAATCGGCGGAGAAAATCTTCAATAAATCAATCGGGAGAGCACATCCTATCGATAAGTTTTGATCACCCATCATTGTGCACCAATATTTATATAAAATGGAAATGTACATCGAGTACCTCGTGTAACTTAGACGCTTGCTTGAAATTCATACAATTAAAGAATGTAAAGAGCAAGCTCCAAGCAGTAATGGCCAGATGGGTATTCATGTCGACTTGAAACGACAGCTAATAATAAAGAGTAATGTAGAGTGGCATGCTAGTCGGGACCGGAAGTTTGGTTTAACCCAAACATTTACTGAGAATTTAAACAGTTGGGTGCGGCAACTGGTAAAACCTTTACTTTATTGTAGTCATCAAACGGGTGGTCGCGAAGAGTTCAAACCAGGAAAGGGCGTTTATCCTGCAGTCACGGGTAATAATATTTCATAATTTCGGAAACTGAGGAGTGACCTAGGAAAACTTTCAAAAACAATCTCACGATCCTTTAATGCACCTACAAAATTAATTTCAGTTTGATATACGATGGGGTCCGTCGGATAATTGTAATCTACCCATACTTTCTTCTGCAATTTAAATCGTAAACGCAGAGAGGAAACAGTGTTCAGTACTTTATGGTTGAGTATTAACCAGAAGTCATCCACTCAAGGAAAGGCTGAATAATTCAATCAGGTACCTGTGGATTAGCCCTTTATTTAGGTGGAAATTGCGAACGGCCGTGGTCGGTAGCGGCGGTCAGTGTGCAAGCATCCATGGCGCACGGGCACGCGTTGATCTCCGAGCGCCGAGCGCGTGTTCCGGTGACGAATGAAGAATTTTATCTCAAAGAGTTTTAAATTGACCATCTTGAAATTTATAGGGCTTTTAGAGGAGACTTCAGATTTTTTTCAAAACGGACAAAAGTGCGTTTTCGGAAATATATACAATTAAATCTTTTGAACAATTTTTAAATAAATTATGAAAGTTGCTACTTTTCTCAAATATTTTTTAATGAAAATTCAATCTTTTCTGCGTAAAACTGCGTTTTGCACTTCTCGATATCTCATACAGTTTCAGAGTTGTGATTTTTCAAACAAAAATTGCATCAATTTTGCAATGCACATACCTTGCATAATAATTGACATTTTTACCAACGAAATGCAGATAATGTGGTTTTTATATTAAGGACAACATGTTGACCAAATTTCATCAAAATCGAAGATAAAGTGTCAAAAGGTGTGATCATTTTGCGTGGAATCGCACATTGCAAATAAAGTCTACGTTGCTGTCCAGAATAAAGTGATATGTTGATTTCTACTAGTTGCTTGACTGTTCAACCCGAAGTATTGAAATCGGCGAACGTTTCGGAAGGCTCCCTTCTCTGCTCACTTGGGAAAAGGAGCCAATCCGGCGACTCGCTGAGACAGAGTTGGCCCTTACACACTATGTGTGGTTTCCAATTAGACACAGAGCGACACTGTGTAACACTGTATTCGAAACACAGTCTTCTATCTACGACACAGCAGTGCAGTGCAGGACACGCAGTGTTTAATGAAAAAAAATAAAAATAACGTCTCCCCGACGGGGAATCGAACCCCGGTCTCCCGCGTGACAGGCGGGGATACTTACCACTATACTATCGAGGACGAGACATTGGAAAGTTTTCCAAAAATCACTCAGAAATGGAATTTTTTCTGGAAGATTAAAATTGCATATTTAATCATTATGATAGGTGCTCTTATCTTGGGTCTTACCCCTTCCCTAACATTTCAGAAGCATGCGCAGCAGAAGGGCTCTCCTTCTACTTCCTCACCCTACTCCTACGGCTATTTGCGCTGAGCGCTGGTGGGAATGGCGGCGACGGGATAGGAATCCCCGAGCCGTGGAAAAACTTCGCTGAGTGCTGACTGACCGAGTGAGAAGGAAGTGGCGACGGTTTCGCTTTGAGAAGAAAATGTATTATAGGCCGCAATTAACTCCACATGTTTGAGTTTCGAAGAACCTCATCTGAGTTTTTCTAAGCCTATTGTACTAGGCTCAACGTGGAATATTCCAGGAAGCCAAGACGTGACTTCTTTTTTTGACTTTATATTTATTGCCTTTGTATTTTTCGGACCTCGCTTCTCCGCTACCTTCTTTACAATTTACTGGACATCTGCATGTCCCTTGCCGCGACGCTATCTTTTAATTGTTACCAACGGAAAACGCGCTCGTCCGCGTGATTCTACATACGTACGTGCCTTGATTCAAATTGTATACAGAGTACAGTATACAGATGGTCTAGATACGCGGCATGTATATTACTATTTACATGATGAGCTTATATACATACTACGTTTACGTTATAGCTTGGAGCTTGTTATATATATGTAACAACAAGTTTCTTCAATACCTGTAGTACATATATGAATAACACCATGCATATAAGCCCATACACCCGCCCCCCCAGTGACAGGTTTGTCAATATAGAGTATTGACTAATTTAAAAAAAAGGTACCGCATCATTTATTCAATACGCCGCAAAATAATACGACCCGTAAACCTAGGCTAGAAAACGTTTATAATATTACGAGGTTTGTTATTTTGGCGGCATAAACTTTTTCTAGTACTGTTAAAGTTTTCTCGAGACCTATAATCGAGCACTCAATTAGTACTAGTAGTACTGGCAGTATGTATAGTATATCGGAACGCAGCCCTTGTAAAGCATGCAAAGGATGCGTTCATCGTTTATGTACTGCGAGTACTGCCAGTACTGAATGAGCGTTCGGTTATAGGCCGAAGTAAACTTTGTCAGTACTCACAGAGGTTTATGACGTCACTTCCTACCGCGGGTACTGCGGCTGCAAGGGTAGGGTAACGCCAGTAGCGTTAGCACACACTGCAAGATCGTTCGGTTTTATGGTAGCAACGGGTGCGTTCAGCAGAAACTCCGCTGGGTATCAGCACACTACAAAACTCATGATTCGATGCCTGCGGAGCGGAGTGTTGTTCTACTGAACAGGGTCAATCTTTACAGGAAGTATACTTATGAATAGGCAAATACTACTCACAGTATACTTTGAGACGTCACATTGCCAGTACTCGCAGTACATAAACGAACGCACCAACAGTAACTGAAAAGTGTAAACTTCAGGAAACTGCAACCAGTTGCGCCTCACACGACAACCATCTATAAGGGTCTCGAAGGCTCGGGGGAACCGGCGACAGAGGGCAGACCAACCTTCTTGAAGACCGAGGGCGAGCGGTCGAAACCAGCGTAACCAACTTCGACTGCGACGTGATGTCCGCCAGTCATCGGGCGCCAGTTCAAATCTCAACCAACGAGCATCGACTCTGTTGCGTATCCCGACCTCTCTCGTACTCTAAACTTAGCTTTCAATCAACAACGCCGACATTTTTAATTGGCGGCAGATCATTTAATTTAAAGCTAAGAGTGCATAAGGAATCATACGAATAAGCAGAATTTCCGCGTTAATATCTCATGAATAGGAATGCGACATCGGGCACGCAGAGGTCGAGCAATTGTAAAGGAGAAAGCAGTGAAGCGAAGCCTGGAATAAACATGGGTAATAGCTAAGAAATCACGTCTGACTTCGTAGAAGGTCCGCGATAAGCCTAATACAAAATGGGCTTAGAAAAACCCAAGTGCGAGGCTCCTCAAAAGTCGAACATAAAGAGTTAATTGCGCCCCGTAATAAATTCCTTCCTGGAACCAGGCCGTCACCACTTCTTTCTCTCTCACTCCGTCCAGAGCCGAGCTGGGTTTCTCCGCGGCTCAGCGATTCCCACCTCGTCGCCATTTTCCGCCAGCGCCCAGCGCACATAGCCTAGGGCAGGAGTAGGGCCTAGAGTGGAGGGAGAACCCTTTTGCTTAGCGCGCCTGCAAAATCTTAGGGAAGGAGTAAGGCCCACGAAAAGGGCAGGTATAGGAATGCGTAATGCTCCTTCTCACGTTTCTTGGAGAAGGGAGCTTTCCCACTCGTTGTTGATTCCGACTTATGGAATGAGACGTCCCTTCGATTTTCAAATTCAAGCGATTAGGATTATTCACTTTTATTGTTCTGGACAGCAACATGATCTTTATAATTTTTATTCCTTCAATACGCATTTGCTAAATCATACTTAAATCTACAAACTTTTTGTACATTTTTCAAACTTTCCTCTTAAGTGAGCAGAGTGCTCAGCGCCCCACGGGCACACTTTCCCAACCTTCCTTCATTGCGTCGGCAACACGCTCGCAACAACTCCACCGACTTTCCGAACCACGACTTGTCTGTAACACAGCATCTGACTAAAAAGGTGTTATGTTCCGGAAAATGCCTGGCGGGCAGAAACGCGAAGTTGGATAGGCGCGTCTAAACTGTCGCGTGGTTCATGGCGGTCACGTGGTACGCAAAAACGGCTATCAGCCCGCTAAAAAAGGAACACATACCGGGTGTGCGTGAGGATATGAAACCGCGGGTAGATGTGTAATATGCGAGACTTGTTACGAGTATACGGATAGCAATGGAATGCGAATAAAGGATATGGATTAGAGTATTTGAGCGAAATTAATTATTTATTGAGGGAGAGTGGTAGACATCATAAAATATCACCTTATTTATTTTAGTTGCCATTCTAATAATTGGGCGTCTTCTTATTGTCTTTCCTCCTGTTTTGCCACTTTCAAAATATGCGCTTGAGATAACTAATATCTCTTGTTAGTTGGTTCACGATGTCTGATTGCACCCATTCAAATTCAGTGAAAGGAATTTGTCAGGTGCCTGTGATATACTTTTTTAAAGGAGTAATCGAGGTGACGGTTTAGTAAAGCGATCGAGGCCGCAATCATAAAAGCTAGGTTCCGAGTTCATAATATTCGGTATAGTGATTGTTTTGTTTACATTTGCTCTCCCTTTTGCTTCGTCATCAGCGTTCAATACCAAAGTGTGGTAATATTTTATTTTTACGTTTCCGCGTCTTTCCTTCATACATTTTCATTTTAGTTTATGTGCGCTTGCAATGAATAATATTTCACATTAATTCGTTTGCAATGCACGATTAAATCTATTAAAATCCAGAATATCAACTTTATCAGATGGCTGTGATACTTTTTTTAGACAAATATACATTGCATCGAAGTGGCTATAACTTCGCCTTTTTCTACCCGGCCGCCAATCATTTTCCGGAATACGACACCTTTTTTTACCTTACAAGGACGCCTCGCCGGCCCTAATACAGTTTATTATATCGAATCGATCGATCGTCGCCTTTTCTTCCCGATTCTCGCGATTGCCCCGTAAATCTCATTGAATAAGTGGCCAGAAAACGCCGGTTTCTCCCAGCGTTTCGCTCACACCGCGGACGGAACCACAGTCGTTTCCGTCGCGGTATAAGCTGTGCTCGAGGCCGAAGCCAAACATCAGCTGCTATAATGGCGCTGTATGCGCTGCTATAGGTTTATGCGTCCAAGTTCTATATCTAGATGACTGCAGTGGCCTCTGACTGTATTCACCGCACAGTATCTCACAGTGGTTCATCCTGCTCTACTTTAATTGTCGAGTCCGCGTAACAGTGACCTGCAGCACTGTTGATAGTCGACTGGGAAGTATCACTCAAAAATCAAGTCTTTCCACTCGATCGAGAATCCAAACAGCTTGAAATGGCACCGCAAGCTCAACCTCTCTTGAAAGAAGAGCTGGAAACACCTTCGAGAGGTGTCAATGCTGTTTTATTGGGACCACCTGGCAGCGGGAAAGGAACGCAGGTAACGAGAACAAGTGATAGCTATATATTTGCATATTAGAACTAATTGCCAATTCTTCGATGAACTCTTCAATCCATCGAGTTTTGACCTCATGATATTTTCGCTACAATATTGTATTTCATTATTCGGTACTAACTTTTACAACGCTCGACTTTAGCCGAGTTTTGGAGTTACGAATAAGTTTTTCAAAATTAAAAAAACCTCGAAATATTCATACAATATTAATAAATAAGAAAGAACATGAGGAAATGTTAAGAATTACAAATTTGTATATATCAAAATTTTTCATCCTTTAATTTACACTGTGCAAAATATTCCACATCGAAAAAACTAATTACGTGGCCGAACGGTTGCACGAATGCGATAACCGTTATTTCGAAAAACAACTCGCGATGCAAAGTTTAGGAAAATCTGAGAAAATTGGTTAACATTCTTAATTATATATTTTTCACTTTTTAGGCTCCGCTGTTCAAAGAACGGTACTGTGTGTGTCACCTCTCGACCGGTGATATGTTAAGAGCCGAAATTAATTCTGGATCTCCTATAGGATTAGAAGTGAAAAAGATTGTCGAGGAAGGTAAATTGGTTAGCGATGACCTTGTGGTCAGTATGATTGATCACAATTTAGATAAAGCAGAATGTAAACGCGGCTTTCTACTCGATGGATTCCCAAGGAGTGTGCCGCAAGCACAAAAGGTCAGTATAGGTTTTAAATCTGTTTCTAGAATAAAGTTAGAAAGAAATAGGTCAGCTAATAAAATTATACAATTAGTACATTGCAAAGAAGAATTATCATGTACAGTGGGTAAAAAAGAGTATTTATACACCTAAAGTTGGAATTAAAATTTGTTAAAGAGGATAAGTTCAAATTTGAAACATTTAATTTTTCTTTAAATTGAAAACTATTCTCTAACACAATTCTTTTTTTTTAAAGAAGAAAATTTCTAATATGAAACAGTCATTGTTTACTGTTTTGATTAGCGATTGCGAATAGCAATTCTTATCATTGTGTAGAATATGTTTAATACGCACAAGTCATTGTTTACTTCTGTATCTCTCTCTCTTTATTTTGATTAACGATTAGTTAAGATTAATACTTACGATTGGAATCAATTATCTTTACACAATTGTACATATTTGAACTGATATGTAACCGATTATTGTATTTTAACACTCATTTTTGAAATGGAAAATTAAAAATACCACTTTTGAAATTTGAAAGTTACTTTTGTAACACTCTGCGCAGTAACAAATATTAGGGATAGTTAAATTTATTATTCCAGTTTCATATAAAAACAAGTCCCGTGCTTTTGTTAGTTCTAAGCAAGAAATATGTTTTATCAACAGCATACATTATTTAAAAATAATATTTCTTGTTTCTTCGTAGCTTGATGAAATGCTAGAGAAGAAGAAAATGAAGCTCGACGCAGTGGTTGAATTTGGAATTGACGATAATTTACTAATTAGAAGAATTTCTGGACGTTTGATTCACCCTGCTAGTGGTAGATCGTATCATGAAGAATTTGCACCGCCGAAGACTCCCATGAAGGATGATGTGAGTAACATTTCTTGTTTTCTGTTATAAAATTGTTTATTAGTCTTTTAGAATTTAAGTTCTACAATGGGACAAAATATTATTGAATTAGTAGAACCAAATAAGAAAGAAGAAAGAAGAAAACATAAATATTATTAATAGCAATTACAAATACAATACAAATATAATTTTCGGGATTTTAAGTCGTCGCTATTGTATATATGCTGAACTGTGTACATACAAGAATTCGAATATCCGAGCGATCAAATAATGGAACATTCGGATTGTACAGATTTCGGATAACGCGGCTTCGACTTTCTCGAAAAGCTGTTTTGCTAGACCTTTTGAATTGACCTTTGGCAACGGTCGATAACATATCAGACAATATCAATAGATAATGATGACTGATATACATATTGAAAGACATTTGTATGTTAAACAGAATTTATTCATATCAAAATGAGTTATTCAAGTATATTTCGTAAGATTTTGAAAATTGTTGCTTGTAATTAGAATCTTAAAATAGGAATTTCTTTGTTGTCAGATCACTGGAGAACCGCTAATTAAAAGAGCGGATGATACTGCTGAAGCCTTAAAGAAACGTCTCTCAACATATCATACACAGACGCAACCTTTAGTCGATTATTATGCTCGGCAAGGGATTCACCATTACGTTAATGCGGCTCAATCAGCGGAAAAGGTTTTCAAGAACATCGACCGCATTTTCTTGAGGACCACAAATCAAGGACAACAGAAGCAAAGCTTGTTCAGTAGATTCTTTTAGTATGTTTTGCATAGACTAAATGTGGACTGCTAATCTTTTGTATAGACGAGCAACGCCTTCGGGCAATCATACTATCACGTATGATTGTATTGTTAATAATCTGACGATTGTAACACTTTAGACAGTACACATTGCAAACAATTGAAATCTAATCAGCATCACAGCACTCCAAGAGTCATATTTGCAGTCTCGTATAGCAATATCGATAGAGAGATCTTAGCGTCGTTGAGTTAGCCAACCACGAAAGAGATGATCAATAGAGAAAGCAAGAAGAGCAATGAATGACAGGGTTTCGATAGCAATTTCTCAGTTACACAGGCAACATATGATTCTTTAATTCTCGCTAAAAGGGGCAATTGTATATAATAAGCAGAATCCTTGACGATTAAATACTGCGGCTGGTAGAATCTTTTTGTACTACGTTCCGCGCTGTTGTATAGATTTATTTCAATCGAATTTTGTAATGACTTTTGTACATGATATACACAATTCTTTGCTGTAATATTTTCTCTCGGGCGATGAGCCGATAATTTTATACATGTTTTCCATTAAGAATATATTTCGGTATTCTTTACTATATATTTACTTGCTATTGACTTATGTGCTGTTTCCTTTGCTCGCACTTCTAATTTTCACTGCTTGCACTTGTACACAACTGCCGCGCAGAATCCTAACTACTGTGGAACTACTGTACTCATTGCACATTAATATAGCACTATTCTTCTGCCTATGGATTTTTATGAGATAGAACTTTACGAAAACGCTACAAGTAATGATATAGGGAAAATCTATTTTACAAATCGAAGTCACACGTATATATTGTAATACCAGATGGCCGCATATGCTGTGTGGGTGCTAAACCATAGCTATTCTATTGAAGATGGGAAATGTACATGTAGATAAAATAAAGTGTCCTATGATTCGCACGATATCGAAGTTCGGTTCAAGTTTCATCCAAATGGATAGATTGATTCCTTTACCTTTCATTCAGCACTGTCATACTCTACTTTGTATCAGACATGTGTATACTCACATACATACACGTCTGATATATCAGTTGACCCGGAAAACTTGACCTACTGAAAGTATGTATTGGCAGCGATCACGCGACACCGTATTATTACATAACTCGACCAATCCTGCCTGAATCCGATCGAAATCCGGAGAATCACCAGAGGATACTCTAATGCATCTATAAAATCAATTATAGAAAAATAAAAATGTGTTTATTGGAGATATTTAGAAATAAACATTGCATATTAGAATTATTATTATTTAAACCAATTTTACATTGGTCATATATTTTTTTCGGAAGTTTCATTCTCTCTGAATAATATATCGTTTTCTGCTTGTCGATGTCTCTCATAGTTATGATGTGTAAAATAATATATGTATAATGTATATAATAGTATATTGCATTATATGTGCAACAATATAGCCTATTCGGGAGAACATTTTACTATATCATATTATATACACATTACACATTATAAAAAGCAACGTTTGCCTGTTTGCCTGTATATTTGCGATAAACTCAAAAACTGAATCGATTTAGTGTGGTTTTATCTCCTGTATAAAGTTATGATTCAGTCGAATTATACGGTATGAAATATTGCAATATTTATTATGTATACAGGGTGCTTCAAAAATTACAGTAAAATTTAAAACGCAATGGTACGTGAGTCGTGCTATACATCCTTATAAAGATTATTTGCAGCACAGATAGTTGCAACAATGAATTATTCTTCAAAATAAGTTATTGTTAACCTGTACATGAAATATCACTCATGTGACGCCGGATGCATATAATATATAATACAATGAAGCTTGGGAAGTATTTATGTATAAATAAAGTTACTAGATAACTTTTATAATAATCCCTCATATAGCAGCGTATATTCAACAATAGTGATTCAAAGGCAAGTGGATCGCTGTGTACATTTGGAACGGCAATGAAATATAAAAAGCATTTGAACCTTCTTTTTTTTAAACACCTTAACACTATGTAACCCACGTAAGTTTGAAATCCTTCATACTTTCATACATTCTTAACCTCAATTTCGTGACTAAGTAGTTTATTTAGTACGATTTTCAATCCCTACTTCGCAATGAATTATTGCGATTAACAATAATTATTGTTATTAATTCATGCCTAGATATATTTGCTAAGTTTTTGTTAAATAATCTGATTTACTCATGAAAAGTAAGAGCTCTAGAAGATTAAATACTGTGCAGATTATCCCGCTGTAATTTTGTGTTTCCTTCTCTCTCCCATATTTGTTTCGCTACTCACTTCGGAGTGGTGACAAACCTTCGAGAGCAACAATTCAAAATGGTTTCCTATTTGCGGTTACGTATTCTCACGCACACCCTATAGGCGAGTTTTTTCAGCGCGCCTACCCAACTTTCAATTTCTGCCCGGCGGCCATTTTGCATTTGTGACATCTATTTTGTCGGATACTGTAGTACATGTGGCGGTAAATTTGAATTATGATATCGCACGTTAATCGGATCCTTTTACATCATATAAAATAATGACATTTAAATTATCAGTTGAAAAATTGCGTGATAATATTGCAACCGTGACGCACAAATTATAATAGTGCCGTTAAAAATCACTAACTGTGATTTATCACTGATAGTCGCCGAATCACGATCGTTCTCGTGATTGAACCGTTGGGATAGGAGTGTTCACTCACTCACTTTATATTCTGCGGCATCTGCTGTTCGGCACTCTCGGCGGTCACTGCATCGGTTCGATCGCAATTACTAATCCCTTAGCAGTGTGTGGGAACTTCAATCAACTTCCAACTTGGCTTCGGAGGCGTATTCCCACGCGCGCAAAACGCAGTAAATTTCATGCTATTTAGAAATGTATGAGTTACCAAATTGTCAACTGCAAGACGTTAAATCAAAGCCGCCAATGAAGAATTCAACTAGACCAATCAGCGAGACTCCTAACTTTCTCAGATTCTAGCAGGTATGCAAGCTGTTCTAGAGGTGGTTGTGCTTACCAGGGTCGAAACTAGATTTGGTACCAACCACACCTCGCCCCGATCCGGCCTAAATCTCACTGCCGAGCTCTTGAGATATGCCGGTAACAATGCCCGTCACCCGAATCCGATAAAAAGACACAGACATGTAAAACAGAACGCCAAGTATTGAAATAATAATTTCTTATATAAAATACCATTGAAAAAAATCAACTTATTACTAAGAAAAGGTAGTGAAATAAATGTTACCAAGTGCGTATATCAATTTTATTCAAATTTAATTGCGAAACAAAACATTTGGTTTCTTATAATTGCATTCGGTAGCCTTTTTTCAACCTCGCGTATGATTGTAAAAACAAGATTCAATAATACTTGAACCATTCCATCCTAAGGTGCTAATAATCATAAAACAGGGATGTTGTTACATACTTTTAATTATCGATTAATCGCTATTCTGCGGCGCGGGATTAATGCAGTGAAATTAATCATTAAAAGCATTTGAAAGCGATGTGTCTGTTATGCTGAAATGTTCAGTCCCTTCTCTCGACTCAAAGAAATACACTGCCCAAAAAATTCGATCCCATGCATCTAACTGTTAGATGCATCATTGTCATTGTACCACCTTAGGATAGAATGGTTCAAATATCACCGAATCTTATTTTTGCCCTACTTATTTGTGACCTATAACTTGACGTTGTTACCTTTTGAATTTTGAATATTTCTACTAATTATGTGAAGATCTTTCCAATAAAACTACCTCCTCCATTAGTAAATGTATATACGTCCAATTTTGTGCCGTAGCGTACCCCTGCGTATAACCTAAGGATAACCCATGGTTATCATCGCGGATATCCGTCGGTCAACCGCCCACATTAACCTGAGGCTCGGACAACCATGTTACATTCGTCGATCCTAAGGATAATCGACGGATATCCTTGGCTGCCATTCGGATAACCTCAGGCTCATCCTATATCCTTTTTGGATATCCAGAGGATACTCAGAGATAGCCTTGTGCTATCTGGGAATAGAATTGCTTTAGGAGAACCATAAACTGCTATAAAATAACGAACACAAGCATCACCTATTGTACCAGAGATGCTATCTTCCTTGGTTAATTGTTCATAAAAGTATTTATGACCCTTTCTTTCGGCGTTGATTTTTAATTTATTCTTTATATACAGCTGACATAAAATTAAAATTAAACAAAAATTGGCGTCTACGCTTTCATGAGTATTGTTCATCAGTATCACGTAATTGCCAAGGACACCACTGTTTTCAGCAATATTACCATAGCTAAGTGCCTCGAGTACAGCGCACACAAATTTTTTTAAATTTTAGAACTGCGAGTTAAATTTAAATCTCATTGAATAAACACTTAGCTTTACTGTATGTTAATTATGTCTGAATCAAGACTTGGCTTTCGTTTTCCACTTATATACATTTCTATTTTTTATCATTTTTAAATGATTTTGATAAGGTTGGCGGGTTGGTGGTTAGGGTGGCGGTGTGACCGCTCAGCCGCTTCCTTACGAGGCACTGAGTGTTAATTAGTACTGGACTTTCCTCACAGTCACCGCTCTTCGTCTATCTAGTCGTAGCACGCTGAGTTTGGGTTGGCCGTCATTCGCAAGCTCGACCCGGTTGCCATTTGGTGTGTACATCCAAGAAAGTTGGAAAAATCTCCTAAAAGGAGTTTGTAGACTACTGACGGTACGCCGGGGAAATGTGATATGGAATCTATTTTATTTCTATTTTTTTTGGTCCGTGACCGTCAGCTGTGGATCAGGAAAATCCTTATTTTCCCTTCAGATCGGTTTGACCGCGTTCCTTTGATCTTTAAACCTGGCTGATTCGTAGTAATGCTTGCTGTCGGATGATCGGTATGCATTTTAGGAAAGTTGTTCAACAACAATTTTTGTTGAGGATTAGACCAACTAGCTTTATTTCCTAGAAAAGGTACACTGTCTTCGGCCTGGTATTTAAACCAGTCGTCAATACGCGTTGTGAATTGGCGATGGTTCACAATGCTGGCATTTTTTATAACGCAACATTCGCGGAGTTGGATAAAGCTTGTTAATAGTTTCGTATGATTTACGCAGAAATCTTCTAGCTTAACGTCAACTAACACTTGTGATTCATGAAGGGTTCTTCTAACCTTGTTAGTTCGTCGTCGAATCCTGAACAGTTCGCCCCTCTCCAATAATGATTTTGTTAAATAATTGACGTTAAGTTGATACAAAGTTTGTCAGGTGTTGTGTGTTTTGTAGAATCGTGAATAAAAAAAATCTCAATTCTTATTGCATAATATTGTTAATGTGTTTGTAAAAATTTAAGAATTGTATAAACTGTTGATAACATTAAGGATTGAAATTACATGATCTCCTGCCTTTCTGTGTATTACATCGGTTGATGATGGTTACAATGTTTAACGGATAGCAATTGTTTAACAGATGTTTGATAACTAATTTTCTGTTAATTGCAAACGACTTAACTATTCCTGAATTGGTTAATTTGTGATGATTTATCCATTGTACCTGTTGGATAGCTTTTGAATAATTAATGTCAAATCATAAACCTTCTGTTAATGATTATTGTTTTCATTGTCGTTCATTGATCACATATTTTTATAATGTGTCAAAACTTTCTGGAGGATCTGTTGAGTGCATTGTCAATCATTAACTCTGTTAAGTTAACCATTTACGTAGGAAAGACAAAACGTTTTATGACAGTACGTTTTGCGCTGGTTACAACTCCCCCCTCCATTTTGTGAGAACTCTAGTTGGTTAAAATCTTACAGGTTTGTAATCAATGCAAAAATAAAAAAAATGGGCGACAGTGGCTCGGAAACGAAGTTCTGGCGCAATTGTCGCATAATCAAACGCTAGAGTAATTGCCTTAAATATAAGTATTTATTTTATACTTTAACTGTAACATGATATAAGTATATATATTTGTAACTTTTAGGTTCTCTTATGCTGATTTAGCTTAATCGAAGCCAAGAGCTTTGACTTGCGAGAGCTCGTAGGTAGCATTGCTTGTCTTAGCAGCGTCATGTTTTTTCCCTCTCTTCTACGAGGATGGACGACGTTCTGACTTAATTTTCCAACACCTTCCCTTGGAAATCGGCACGTAGCTGGCCTTATTGCAGAATACTCGTTGCGATCGCCGATTTTCTGCAACACCTGGACTAAACTTGCTTTAGCAACAGCTGCCTTGTAATCCCCGGACATCATGGTTTTTAATGCTTTGCTAAAGGTTTGTATGACGTGTTCCAAAACAACCTTAATTTCTGCATCTCTGTCGGCTATTTGTTTCCTCTGTCAATGTATTTTTTTCGTATTGTGCACAATCTGTCCCAGATTGCCTGTATATCACTCATATTGAGTGTCAAAGAGGGTTGGAATTTGGATTTTATATTTTTACTGTCCGAACTGACTTGACGTCAGATGCTGAGATTGTGGCGAGCTGCGTGAAGCTCGCCCTTTTATGTGCGCGCTTCCGTCTCCCGCCGGCCTCCGGAGCCTCCGGAGCCTCCGTCGCGTAGTTCCGTCGATGGTAGGTGATCTTCTGCCTTCGTCTAACCAACTGTATGGGTCGGTAGCAGGTCCGTTTTTTGTGTTCATTCTCGACGTTAATGAATCGTCAGTAGAACATTCGCTTGCTTCTGCGGCGTCGTTTTGAATATTCTGCGGCTCTTGCGCAACGTTTCGCAACTCAGGCTCACGATACGGTTGTAACTCCCCTGTTAGGAGTCAGGTTTCACGAGTCCTAAATATGGTCCAAGATCGTGCTAAGGGCTATTTCACCTTAATCAGACTCAAAACTGCTCATTGATCATGAAAGAATGCCCTAGGCTAAAGTTAAACCTTACTATTGCCCGCCGGATACACTTTGAGTGGTAAAAGTGTATCCTCGTGGGATCTTTTATTCTTCTTTTCCTTAATGTGCTTATTTGAATCAAGGTTGACTGAACAGGAATTTTTAATGAAGAGACAGTGATTTTCTTAATGAAAACTAAAACAAGGTTCAATATATTCAGAATGAAAACACAATACAAAAATATAAAATGAGAGTTTCAGTGGTAATGAAATGTTGTTACAATATACTTAAAGTGAGATCGTATTACGTTACGATTTAAATGGGTGAGAAACTAACGAAAGAACTGTGACTTGCCTAACGATCGCGATATGACACGATGTACGTACGGTAATATTGACTGGTTTCGAAGGAGACTAATGCTCGATCTACTACGATGTTCTTCGCTGGTCCGAGTGACAGAGCTTCGGTGTCGATGAGAGTTAGGAACTGATTCCCCCGCTTTCCACTAGAATTTAGGGCTTAAATACCCGAAAAACCCAGTGAAAAGGGGGTATGGTGGGAGTATACGGCGCCAAGGGTCTGACTATGCTTGAGTTCTAGGAACTACACAGATGCACCAAGCGCACGCTGCGTTGCTCCCCTACTAGGAACCCATTAAAACTAGAGATAAGACGGAACGGAAGGGTCGAAATTAATAAATAAACACGATTTTTCTGTTTGTTCGATTATAATTCGAGACCTTCTCAATCGATTTTAATAAGATTTATTCCAAAGTGTAGCATCAGTCTCGGAGAAGGTTGTAAGCTACTGATTATCACGATGACAAATGTAGACAATGAGCATACAAACAATCAATGTTCCGTGTGTAACAGTGTGTCTGCTAGTTGAACAGGCGAGATACAGATAGACATTATAGAAATAGAAAAGACATAGAATAGTAAGATTTACTGACTTAGTCGAAATATATCACTTGCACAAGAAAGCGAGTAAAAGTCGATCATGCAAGTTTCAACATATACAATAAAAATGCTGCACATGCTCATGCTCATTCTAAATATCACAACAAGTTTAGAGAAAATAAAGGAAAACTCTGGAAAATATGAAATGTTTGACCTTATTAAAATTGTTGTTCGCGTAATCCAAATATGTAGTATTCATCCCCATAAAACTGGTCCCCGAATATTAGGATTCTCGATTTTTATTCATACGAATCGTTAGACAACCGTTTTTTAATACTACGCATTCAGCGTCACTTTTGTTAGCCAACAGAATTTGCAGCTGTAATAATCATATTGAAAAGGAAGGAAAGTGAAAAAATCAACTCGATGGGAATACATTTGTTCAATATAGGTTTTAATGTAAGTTTTCAGGAATTACAATATCATTGAAATACATTTCTCTTTAAATCAGGCATTAGATACGTTTAATCATAGCCGTCTGATTATTTGGTTGAATCAACTGAAGCTAACAAACGGGCAAAAAATGTATCAGCAAGTGTGTAAAAATTACGTGTTAACGGAGTATAAGTACATGTTATACCTATATGGAAAACTCTGTGGTACACGGTATAAAACAAGATTAAGCTACAGAAAGCGATACTTAATATTAAGAAGTACTGTATAAGAGCGTGTATGTAATACAATGTGTATAAATAATGAGAAAGAAGGGGCTATGGTAATGTATTATTTTCGGGTGCAATTAAAAAAAGAAGAGTAGAGTTTCCAATCTTCGACTAACGAATTTGCAAACATTAAACACATAAAAAACTCGAACGACTAGTAAACATCATTCTTTACCACTGTATAAGACGCATGATACTAGAACTAACGGATGGTTCCCATTTTCGATATCCATTCGAAATCATGACTTTAAAAAAAACCTTTATGCCGCACAAAATCCAGCGTTCTTTAGCCGATTTCTTGACTTTTTAAGCACAAGACATTCAAATCCGTTTTTCATTGATTAAGACAATTTTACAGATACCCTAACCTGCGTGCTCCGTCGTTTTGGTTTCCTTAACGAAATAAACTATTCATAATTATCATTCAACGTTTGCTCGCTCTGTTATCTTCTCTCGTTACTTCTCTTCAGTTCTTTTGTTATTGTCATGTCTATGCGCTGGAACTGTGGACTCTCTTTCATGTCCTACTCCTTCTAGAATATTTTTAATAACTTCCTCACCTATAATTTCCTCATCTTTTGTTCCAGATTGAATATCTATCGGAGAAGTTATACGTGCCGCGGATCTAGCGACTAACGTTGTTTCACATTCTATCACTGTTCCCTGACTCAAAGGTGCTCCACTCACAAATCCAGGCTCAATAGATTGATCTACCGATTCTGCTATGCTAAGTAAATCAAATTCTGAATGCATCGTATCAGACAAAGCGGTAATTTCTACCGCTTCCCCGCTTGGCAATACCCCTTGTAGCATTTCTTGGGTACCCTGCCCGAAAAGTTTCTCTGTAAGGCAAACCGTTTCATCTTTAGTACCAAAAATCTTTCCTTCTGCTAGAGTAGAAGCCCCGGCAGTTGTACGCGAGCAATCTGGCTCATTTTCTATGTGATCTTTCAGTTTTGTTTTAGGTTTCCAAAGTGTTAAACCAATTGATGGGTCTGTAAAATGTGTTTCTTGATTTTCGGCTTCGGAGTCTCTAACTGCTGCCAACGACGCTTCCTGACATTGACTACTCATTGACTCTGATTTCCTTTCACTTACAGAGGATTTAACTTGCTCACAAGTTCTTACACTCTTGTCGAAAACCGATATTTGGTCTTTCGTAATATTTTCTCCGCTGCTTGGGTATTCCGAAGAAGTAACAGATCTTTGATTGCTACTCTTTTGCGAATGTTGTGAACTAGTACTAGTTTTATAAGTAGAGACTGAAGGATCTCTCTCGCGTGTCTGTCGTTTATCTGCTACATTGGCGCATTCGTTTCCCTCGAGCACATTCGAATCCGTTACTTTTTCGATTATAGGAGATTCTACGAGCTTGTCCAATACTACGGGACACATTGTATTTGTTTCTATATGAGAAACAGGCTTCGATAATGTAATTGCAACACCTTCCGGCGTCGTAGAAGGAATCTGCAGCAAATTACTCTCTCCCGTAGCTACATCTTCGTGTCGCGTGTCTGATTCCTTGAACAGCAAATTTTTCGAAGCTCCTTCCTTATTACTACATGACAAAACTTCCACCGGCTCTTTCTCCCGGGAAAGTTTCGAAATTAATAGAGGCGTGCGCGAATTATCTTCAAGTGGTAAGTCCGATGTGTTTATCGAGTCAGACAGTTTTGTTACGCATTCTTCAGGAACATCGGTAAAGGGTTGTGTGTTAGATTTTCTGACAGTAATTCCATCCGTATTGTATTCTGGTACCAAAGTTTGCTCGCCACGAAAGCTTATGACGGATTCTGGTTGGGTTAAATGGACCGCTGCTTCTGTGAAATAAGAAAGAGAAACTTTATTATCTTTCAAAATGTGTGATATAAATTACAGCATCGTAATTCAACACACAGATTATAAAACTTACTACAGTTTATCGAAACGAATAAATTGTTAGGTTTTTATTACATTCTGTTAGAAAAGATCCAAAAAATAAACCATTCATGAAAAGTCAAGTGTTAAACGATAATGTGCGCTTCTTATATTTATTACAGTTCGTGACAAACATTGTACCAGGATGACATGGCTTCTGCATTGTCCGATACCATGAAATTCGTATTAATGTATAGTGTTAGAATATGAAATTATGAACTATAGCTTGGTCGTGTTAAACTATCCAGTTATTCGACTACCGTGGATTATTAATGCCAAATACTAGTTTGTGTGTTCTATTTTCTAGATAATTATATGATCCTATATTATAAACAAAAGCTACATTTTTACTGTTTTGAACTACAATAAAACCTCCCTTATTTGAACCACACTGAATGAATTTTCAAATTTTCGAACACAACGTTAAGTTATTTTTGTGACAATCCATAAAAATAATATAACAAAGTATTCGGATATTAGAAAATCTATATAAAAGAGGTCTAATTTCCCAAATGAAATATGAAGTTGATGAAAGCAATACACACCAAATGAAATGTAGAAAGGCATGCTTAATTAGTGCATAGCAGAAAATATAACAAAATAATATAAATAATGTAAAAGAAATAAAATGCATAAAAATAAACGTCACACTTAAGATTTGAAGTAGTTAATATTTCAATGAAATCGTGTACTAAGTCGCTACAAGCCATGCAATATCCAATTGAATTTGTTAACGAACAAAGTTTTGAAATAAACTTATGGACGGTAAGATATAACAAAAGCGTCCTATCATTATTATAACTTCAAGCACAGGTACAATGTTTATATAATATTTACCCCAAGAAAGCATAATGACAATACAAGATGTAGCAATGCAATGCCGCCAGGTTGTGTTAATTGATGTCCTCCATTCCTGTTTTTAAAGACTCAATCATCATCAGATGCATAAAATGAATATCGAAGTTGCATGTTTGATAGAATCAAATCACACAATATTGTAATGTACTTTCAACGCTATCCATTGAAATGTTATAAAATCTGTCTTATTCGAGAACTTTGTTATATTATTTTTATGGTCTTTTTTTGAGGCTAATCTTCATGTATTTCAAGAAAAATTATAAATATAATAGAACAGAGTGTTCGGATAAGACAGGCTTTATTGTATTTTGAATCAATGGCGTATATTTCATAATTCTAGACTTTAAAACAAGTTATATTATATATTTTTCGAAGAACTTTTTCTAAACGAACTAAGTATAAAACTTAGGAAATTTTGTCGCTCTTAACGTGAGAAATGTTTATTAATGTTTGATTCAATGTTCTAGGAATTCGTTGTAGAAATTAGTCCCCAAACATTTGTACGTTTTACGGCATTCGTAGGACGTTTTAAAGATGTTCTGCTGAAGATGTTTCAAAGATGTTCACATTTTCTCATTTTTGAAACGTCACCGATACATCATCTTCTCATCTGCGTTTTTGCGATATTCTTAGAGCGTCGCAAATACGTCGAGCAAAAGACTTTTTAAGAACGTCTGAACTTTACATCTTTTGAACGTTTTATAAATGCCTTTAATATGCGGTTGTTTGGTAATTGCACATTGTTCGAATGGTAGGTATAACCTCAAAATTGATTGTTTCCTCCAAAACAAACGTGGATTTTTACTGAATTAACATTTTGAAATACTGGTTTTAGAATGTAATATAGTAATATTTATATAAAGTCTTATCATTCACGTATTAAAGACGTATTTAACGTATTAAAACGTATTTAGACGGTATTGTGGACGCCTTTAAAGTGTTCCATTTTGCAACATCTGACGTTTGTAAAACATGCGCGAGACGTTTTTTGGACATTGGTGAACATCCCAAACGCGACGTGAATATCCCTATTGGATGTTTTACAGACGTTTTTAAAATGTCATTGTGCTATCTGAGTCGTACAAGAAAATTATATTCGTTTGGAACCTACTTCCATTGGATTGCACGCCTTACAATTACTTTCAAATGCGAAAGCAAATTTTCAATCAACATTTGCTCGATTCAAAACCAAAAATCTATACTTTGAATTGAAGAGTTAAATGCTTTAATCAAATTTCCAAAAAGAGGTTAACGGCAAAAATGTTACCTTGTAAAAAGAAATTCTAATAAAGTATAACTACCAAATAAGAACGATTGACATCTACTTTTAGACATTTTTATAGTATTTTATAACATTTATATCATTTTTCCTCGATCAATTAAATAGTACGTATTCACGATTCTAAGAGTCGCATCTTAAATTTTATTTAGCTTCTTTTTCAAAGTATTTATAATATGTTACTTGGAGTAATTTAATACATCACTTTATTTAAAATGGACAAAATAGATTTTTAGAATGAAATTTGGATATTCTCATTTCTCTCTTTCCTATCCCTAGTAATATAAAAAACATGTATCTGTTTGTATGTATGTTTGCAATAAACTCAAAGATGTTTGAACCGATTTTAATGCGGTTTTCTCTTTTGAATAGAGTTATCATTCAGACAAATTATAGATTATAAAATATTGCAATATTTATTACTTATGCAGACTGTTTAAAAAAAAAATCAACAATTTCGGAAGAAATGGGAGTCCAGCTAAAAACTGCTAAAAGATTTTTGCAACACAAACAGTTCCCACAATCTAATTATTTTTTTAATTAAGTTATTGATAACGCGCACACGAAATGTCATCTGGGTGATCCGAAGCTGAGTAGAACAGCAAGTGTCTGATACATAAATTGCAGATATTCCCGGGGCAATCATTAGATTAATAAAGAAAAAATTCTTATTTGAATCCAATTTAAAGTGTCAAACATGTAAGAGATTTCAATCGAACTTGGTATTTCAAACTGGCAATAATTATTCCGGATTCGATATTTGTATAAACTATTATTTTTATTGTACTATTTAAAAGTTGCAATCTTCGTTTCGTGCAAACTTATCCACTCTTCTTCAACTTAACATAGGCATAATTTGAAACTACAGCAAAACTCTAAAGCTCTTTTATCCGAAACTTTGATATCCAAAATCCCTACTATCGACGCACTCTATATGTGCACGACGATCATAAATCACAAATATTGAAACTAAATATGATTTGGTTAAATATTTATGAATTTCAAATGCTTTTAGCTGGTAAAACTGTGTTGTGACCGGTTGCACTATTGGATTTACAATGAACTTGTGTATTCACTTTCCTTTGAATCAGTATAGCGTGTAACCTCACTTTTAGTCAAGCATAATGTATATTATATTATGTACCTTATACATACATATAATATACAAGGTGCAGAGAAGAATTAAGAAACATTCGTGTAGAATTAAATTTATTGGCTGATTTTTAATTATCCTGTATAGAAAGTAGCGTATATTCGAGAGTGATGAGTCAAAGGCAAATGAATCACCCAAAACACAAATTCAGTGTAAATCCAGTAGCGCAATCGGTTACAACAAAGATTTTGCAGTTAAAAATATTTGAAAACCATAAGTTTTTAACCAAATCATATTTAATTTCAGTATCTCGTTTTCCTATTATTAATATTTATGTTCTTTTTTTAAACACAGGGCGAATCAGATTTATGAAATAATTCAAACATGGATAACAGTAACCGAATTTTGAAAATAACCCCTTCATTTTCAGCTCGGTTTCGCGTGAACAATCTGTGGTTGAATTGTTCCATATTTAGCCTGACTCACCTGGATTCGTATGAAAATTAACATCTAGAGAGTTCCAAATCTAAAAATTGTTCTATTATCCGAAAAATCCTTTGCCCAGACGAACATGTCCCCCAATTAATTCAAATAGTCGAAACGCTACTATACGATCTATACGATCAACAGAATTTGCGAATGCTTACATGGAAAAATCAGCATAAACGAATTGAAAATATTTCCTATTCTTTCAATGCAGAGAATTCTTTCAATGTTACAGGGAAAAATATTTGTTACACTCAACGCGTCCAAAAGGGTAATATTGATGGGATTGAAATTGAGCAGTATTTGTAATTATGAGAATTAAAGTACTCCAAACGGTGATCAAAATAACCAAATTTAAGGCGTATTTATGATGAATTGGATTTCACTGTTTGAATAAACGAAAATGTGTAGTGAAGAACAAGATTCTCAACATTTCTCCTTTTTAATAATCTCCGTTGAAGCTTTCAGTCCCAGAATTGTATGAATTTCAAAAAATTATCTCGATTTACGTAAACAAGGGAGAAGACGTAAGAAAGAGTAGAGACGACTGACATGATCGAGAGTGAGAGTGCGCATGAGCGCTCTCCCCTCTTTCACTCTTTTTCCTAACCTCTATTATTTTATACATTGAACTCCAAAATGAATTGCAAATGTTTTTCTTACAACTAAAATCTTGTTGGTTGAAATTAATGTTAGAGTTAAACTTATCCAAACTTCATTTGAACAAATACAGAGAATAAAAAAGTATTCGCGCACTCAGTATTTTTGCACAAATTTCCTTCAAAAAGAAGTTTCGCCTGTATAAAAAGAAATACATTTTCTTAAAGAAGAAAATTTTCTTTTTTAATATAATTTATTCCAAAAATACTGGATATGCCAATATTTTTTCATTCACTATTTTTACGTCTAAATTATTTTTGTCAAAGGGTAAACTTCATTTAGTTATATATAAGCGTTTTCTCGGGACTGAAAATATTAAACATCTTAATTTAAATATGAGTCATTACTATGCTAAAATATTAATGCAACAATAACAATTTGTGTTGCAATAATTGTGTCTGGTGTGATAGTATTATCATGAAATGTGAAAAGAATAAGGAAACGTACCATCGGGATTGTCGACCTCAACCTTATCTTTCTTCTCTGCGTCGGCACTTGCATCTGCCGCATCAGATACTTCCTGAAAACAGAAATTCATTTGCACATACAATGAATTATTCAGTTAAAATACATTTACACAATTCAATTCTTCTATATAAAGGAAAATCTTTTCAAATATGACTTAAAAAAAGCTTTGCAATTAGATTTTCGTTACGGTATAAGAATTCATTTGTAAATTTTAGTAATTTCGTCTTATCTTTTTGTAATGAATAACAAAAGCCAACGCGTGTTATTTTATTCTCAAGGCTTTTTATAATAAGTATAATAAATATATCTGTTGGACAAATATAATTTATTATATTAATAATTCCTATATTTGAGAAAAAAAATTATAGGAAAACCGATTCCAGAGACAAATAAATATGAAATTAGTAAGAATAATTATAGATAAAACTTGATATTTTAGCATTGCTAATAATTTTCTCTGCTTTATAAAGTTATTTATAATTATGTTAAAAGATATTTGCAACAACCTATTATTCTTTAAATTAAACTATTATTAACGTCCACATAAAATATTATCCGGCTAAATATACACTGGATAAAAAAAGTACTCGCAGTCTTTTTTTGGAAAACAATTTCTTATAAAAAAAAAAAATCCCCTATAAATACATTTATTTACAGGGGACAGTTTCCTCTTTTAAAAAGATTTATTCTAAAAATATTGGGTCAATATTTGTTTTCACCCTCTATAAGAATTTGAGAGGACTAGAAAGAGTAGAGTTGTGCTCAACGGAAGATTACTGCTCGAAATTGGTTACCTTGGGTGGAGACGATCGGGGCGACGCAAGAGCAAGAGTTTCACAAATTTTTTTCCAAATATTGTCGAAACTATCACGTCCCATGTAGTCGATCTGTCCATGCTCCCAGCTCTGCTTCCTCATGTGTTCCTCGAGTGCTATTTGTTCAGCACTTCTCCGTTCTCCCAGGGTCATTTGAGCCAAGGCGCCAGCAAGACCAGCCTAGCGTTCAAGTAAAGTATTTATATTTAGAACATTTGAAATTCAATGTTACATTGTCAAGTGTACATAAATAAAAGTTCTAATACAGCGCTGAAAATACTTTATACGATAATGATCAAATACTTTGTACAAAAATGATAATAATTCGATATAGTCACAGTATGCCCACACCATTGTACAATGGTCTCTTGTATTATCTACCGTCTACCTTATACATATATTACTTACATCCACAGAAAGGCCCATCATCGTAATAGTAATCTGTGCGTGCGAAATGCGGACTAAACACATAAAGGAAACATACCATGCTAAACACAACACACAATATACCAAACGGTTCTTGTAAAATTGGATTAATCAGAAATTCGTGTATCTAGAAAAGAGGTTAACTCTTGTCCCATTTCTAATTTTTACTCGTATATTATTATTGCTAAGAACACATGTTATGAGCCAAGTGCTGCGTCTAGTTTATTTTATTCAATCGGGCTAAGAAAATCAGAACCTTTATTATTTTTAATAATAAAAAATTCAAGTTATTGGAATCGAAATAAATGGAAACTACTAGAATAATATTCGAACGCGCCTGTAAACTCATCTTCTAACTTTCAGCGATTTAATAATTCGTTAAAGGCGACAATAAGGAACATAAAAAGCTGTATAGTTTGATTAATAATACATCATGCTACTTCGCGGTACCCCTGCGTGACGTGGACAATTCACTGATTCATCACATTCTTTTGTTATTATTTAAACATTATAAGAGTTGGGAACGTATAACTAAGACTTTGTATTCATTATCGATTGTAAAAGAATTAAACATTTACATTATAGTAAAAGTACTTAAATTGTTAATTTTAAATTTTCTATATTAAAACACTAATATCTAATTATGATAGTGCACATTCTAGGGACTTAGGAAAATCCTTGAAGTTACTAACAATTATTAAATTCTCATGGCGAAGTAAATCAATTTGAAGAAAAATTTGTTTAATCATCGAAATACGAGGACAGTAAAATAGCGTAAATGCTTCTTATTTGCACACGTTTTCAAGGGTTCTTGTTTGATACACTTTTGATAAATACTATATGTTTCGACAAATATTATATTGCTTATTTCGCCCATAATGCATAGATTGTTGGTTTCGTAACTTGTACGTAGCACTTTTCCATGCGCTTTAGTGCTCACTTTTTTATCACTTGAGTAATCACATTTAGACACCAATCGTTCGACAAATTAGTTACTTGTCATTGATCAAGAATTATTGCAACTTTGGAGTTATAATTGAGATACCAAAAGATCGAGCATTTCGTTTTTGGCAAGGTTAGGTCACAACCTGGACCGGATCGAAACCCTAGAATACCAAATGAAAATCGCTAGCTATTTTTTTAAAATTATTTTGAAGAATTCCAGGTTGTAACCTCCTCTTGCTTGACTGTTGAGGAAACATACTAGAACATAACACATTCTATTAATCATCGGGTTTCTCGTTTTTCCTTTGTCACACTTTCCAGCTATGTACATACGTTGACTGTATTTTATTTACACTGTGTTTGTATTAAAGTTTGTTCAAGGAAGAGGGAAAGTTCGATTTTTTCAATATTCTTTCGCAGAGGATATAATTTTTGAAAGCTCCGCCCACTTTCTCCCACTCGGTCCAATTATAACCAAGTCGCACGATCGGTGTCATTTGGCGCTACAATCGATGTACAACATAATAACTCATGGAACTGACTGCAGCGCCATGAAGAAGACTCACAGACTCACAACAAGACTTCTCAGCTTATGGCAAACCACTTATAAATATTAAATTGGAAAACACTGAGGAAGGAAAGTATTGGTAAGTTTAAGAAAGGACAACGTAACCTTCTTTCCTGTTTCACTTGCAGAGCAACAAGTGGAAATAACATGGTAAGAATACAAACGCACATAACGCATCACCAAAAAAAGTCTGTCCCGGCAGAGCGAACTGCGGTTTAGTTAATCCAATACACAAAAAGTACAAATCCGCAAAACGCAAAATACTGCTAAGCAAAAAATGAAACGCCGAGGACAAATGGTTAATCAATAGAACGTTGTAATAATGAGTTATGATAAACATATCGGAGCAATTACTTACATTTTCAGTCTCTAGGTGTTCCATTACGTTCACGTCTGATTGCGTTGCTACTGTGCGGGACTCTGTACAAGGATTGGAGAGAGGCGGGGATGTTACGTTCTGTGTATCAGTTTGGTCCTCTACAAGTGTGTTATCACTACGTTCAGCGTTATGGTTAATAGAAAGCTGGCCGTTCCGCTGTTCAGATCCTACATGTTCTCCGTGATATTCCGTTGTACTCCTAGGCGTGCTATTACTTTCTCTATCACTAGTGCTATATTGTTTAGTAGACTGATCGTCGCTAAGCCGATCGAAGGAACTAGGTCTGTACTGCTGGCAGTGATGATAATCGCCGCCAGGTTCGTGATTCTGATCTGGTTTCGCTTGTGATACATCCTGATGCACATGCTCGAAACTATGCTGATGATGTTGATTACGTGGCTCTTCTGCCGCTCCATCATACGAAGTACCTTTATTATGACTATTACTATGATATTGTGATCTATGATCATGCGCTACATGATGCTCGGTGTACACTCCCTGATGCGGGTGACACTCTTCCTCCCATGTCTTCCTCTCGGTATGATGAAAGTCCTGACTTTCATTAGAGGGCGCTGCATGATCCACTCTGAATTGAGTGTCATGATGATTCGCCTCGGTATTCTCTATATGACTGTCCTTGTGCAGATGAAGATCAGTTTGTGTAAATGTATGATGCTGCCCGTTGAATTCGTTCAGTCGTTCACTGTCAAGAAAGTTTTGATTTTCATTATGGTGTTCCAAACTCGGCTCAGACAGCGACTCGCAACAACTGTGATAAACTCTGGACTCCGTACCACAGTGGTAATTCTCCCTTGCATATTCTTGCACGTTACTACCGTTTGTACTAGGTACATTTTGACCACGGTAATCATCCCAAGGATCTTTAAATTCTGAAAAGTCCGGCTTTCGTGCGTAAGCGTCGTCGCATATGTCGTTGCACAGATCAGTGTGAACGGGAGCCGTCGGGATAGAGGATTGGAAGTGCATGGGGACATATTCGTGCCAAAGTAGTGCCAACGTGCTGGTAGCCTAGTCAAGCATCATACCAAAACAGAAAAATGCACACTCAGTTAGTTAGTAAAGAAGTTTGCCAGCAGTGTCCATTTTTCCCTTAATACGACTAGTTTCTCCACACAAGTTCGATTGAACAACATTTTCAGTAATACGACCATCTAAAACATCAGCCTACTAAGTCTATAATAATACTAATTCTAAATCACACGCGCGGCAAACTTCCTTTCATGATTGTCAAGAACAAACTCAATCCTTTATATCGAACACTTCGTGGTATTTGGACATATCGTATTTAAAAGAAAAGTCCTACTTTTGCTACGAAAATGGGTGAAGGCGTTTGAAGTACTGACATAAGAGAAAAAAAATAGACACTGACTTAACTTATCACAGAGAGATCATATGAATACGAAAAATAGATTAATAGCTGAAATAATTTGGTGCGATTTAACATTAGTTCAGCTACTAATTAATATGTACAGAGATTCGTTAGAAGAAAAAAAACCCGATAACTATTCCAATAAACTGACACAATACTAACGAACAATGAGTAACCAATAGTAAATATTAAGTCCCTAACCTAAAAACTAATCCTGTGGAACCACTGGTTTCGTCCTGCCGTCAGCCAAGTATCATACAAAGTTAATATACATTTTTTAGTATATCTCGTGTAAGTTTTATACTTAGAGCTTAAGTGCAATTGACTAGATTTTCATACGTGAATGTAAACATTATACAGTCTGTGTACAACAGCCTGTTTACACAGGTGGGAAAATATTCGATTGCAATTATACCATGCGCAATGACCGATGGGATGTTTCATCTACGTGTCTACTCACGAGCTATTCGTCACTAATTCTATTCCAATCATTGCGGTGCCATCCGATTAGGATGTTCCGTGTTAATACTTGCAAGCACTAGAAAGCTATTCCAACAAAACTCACACCAGGTCCTACAGAATTATGATGCATTTATGCCTTACCTGCATTTGACTAAAGATCGAAACGAGAACGTCCGCTAATCGAAGTAATCGAAGGCAGCAAAAGGGACAAGTGAACAAATCGGAACACATTGAAAGGGCATTGCTTCGAAGGTACGTTGGTACTAACTTTTTCAAGATACTGTACAGAATTGTGTGATCGAGAATACAGCAGATTTGTTACACTAGTGTGGAATAGCTGAAGTGTGACTAGCAATAGAATGTATTTTCTAATGAAACAAAATGCTTTGTTTATTTAGTTACGCTTATTTTTTTAACGTTTAATCACGAAAGCGAAACAGAGATTGTTAGTTCGTTTTTCTTTGCAAATAAACAATTATTGTAGATGAGTTTTCTCTTACCATGACAGGCGATAATTGAGGGTGGACCTTCTCGCAGAATATGTTCCACCACATTTGCAGAAGCGGTTGCAAATGAATACAGTTCTGCGGCGGCTGCACGATCCCTGACATCGTGTCGAAATACTGCAGCCATGGTTTCGTTATGCCGATGAAATGTATTATCCTCACGTCTTCGCCGTACCTAGTGTAAATACGTCAATAATTTATTATCAAACACTTATTGAAAATTTACCTTCACGCTGCGTAATTAATGACACCAATTTAATAATTCTTGAAATAAAAAATACGCTAATCTTAAACTTTCTTCATATTTTTTGTATTTATCAATTTTATTTTGTTATTTCGACATTCCTTGTGGCTTTTTTATTTATTCATATGTGAAAAATTGGTGTACTGCTAAATGACGCAACATGAAGGTTAACGGGAACATATTATTATGCAGACTATGAGTCAGATATGACTTCTTTCTTAGACAATATAATACAACAGAAAGACACAGGGTGCTCAATGTTGTGGAATATTTGAAATTTGGCGGACAAAATCAATATTCGATTGATGCTGGCGAACTTACAGCGCAGCAACAGTTCGAATTGTTCTTTGCATGGGGAAATTTGTACAAGGTGTCTCGAAAAAGTCGAATTTTAAATAATATTGAAAATTGTATTTACTAATTCTATGTGCGGACGAATCAAAAAGCTTTGAAGTATCAGACAGTTGTGTGAAGCTGCGTCCTCATTAAAGGAACAACGGCACATTTTTTGTTAATATTTCGTATTTTTTAAATTATTAATTTTTAGAAATATTTGTCAAAATTCCTTAATGTTTCTATTGTCAGAGATAAAATCGTGTTGCTCGTGAAAAATATAAATACGGATAATACCAAAACACAAAAAGTTCTTTAGTGTTTCTTTAATGAGGATACAACTTAATAGTAACCTCTGTTTTAAAACAAGCAAGAAATAATATACAGGCGAACTACTTATATTTTAGAAAATAGTAGTTTTAAGGTCATTTCAGACTATCCGGAACATTACTGGCTCAGCCCTGAGGTTATGTTCCGCATAATATGAATCGAACCCTATATGCAAATAATAGAGCCATAAACCGCTGATAAAATACTTCAATTTGCTTCTAAACAAAAAGAAGCAATAAACAGTTGGAATTTCACAAGAACTAACACATTTGCTGTGCACTTCTACCGATTGGGAGGTGAAGAAATTCTAACCTAGCAATAAGACAGATCTACAATAAAGCCATTCCCAAGTTCTCGGAGTTGCAGAGGAAATAAATCTGCATGGAAATACGTGATAATAATTAGAGTGTAAATTTATTTTACGCAGGTAAAATATTGCTGTGCTTGAAAAGTCGTAAAATAAAAACATTAGAGAAAGCCAAATTTAAATAGGTGTAACTTGGCTAAATGTTGGATAAATAAGATAAAGACTAGTGAAAGTTGTTAATGTTGTATTGTACGTATAATAGAAAGAGAATACGGTAGCAGAAAAAATAACCCACCCTAAAGTTGGTTCACACATATCAGTGAAGTATCCGTATCTGTGTCCTATCAGTGCAGATAGTAACTAAACTTTTATTATTTTTAAGTGCTTATAATTACACACGCGTCCGTTATACATATTTATTGATATGGTTAAACACTAATACGTAATGTTCACTGATATGTGCAAATGGAGCTTTAATCGTAATAGAAATAGAACAGCCTACAAATCACTACCTGAAACATGGCGAATTGCAATAGAAGAAAGAACGTAACACTTTGAAAGAAACGAAACAATAGCTAATCGCATTTTCTACCTGCTACAAGTTAAAAAAACTAATTCTAAGTACGTGCCTTCTAAGTAACAAAAAACTTTAAGTCAATCGCATCATTGTACATTAATTTACGATGACGAAATTGGATTATATGGAAGATGTAATGTTACATCGAATCCAAAGATCTTCTCGAAGAAAAATGTAGAAATAAAAACAAGGTTCAATTAAGTATTTAAAAAAAACAAAATCCAAACAGAACAGCTGCGGCGCTGATAAGTAATAAAGTAATAATAATTAATAAAGTTTGTTTTTAAAACCCTGCTCTTTATGCTATCGTATACATATGTGTAAGGAAGAAGATGATGAGAACTTCCGGTTGGTGGAAGTAATAAAGTAGTGGGAAGATCAAGATTTCATCGTAAGTTTTTAAGAAATTAAATAAAAAAATAAATAAAAAAAATAAAAAAACAAAATTAAATTGACTAGAATGTAACTAATATCCGTCTACATTGTAGTTGACTGTCTAAAGGCTCCAGGAGAGACGTGACATCAACCCAATCAAAAGTCTCCTACCAAAGGAGTAGAACATTTGATTGGATGATGATTTGCTAGTGAGCAGCTTCGACAGCCCAGAACTACCCTGTTTAATTAACTTATTCCAAACCTAAAAGAGTAGTCTTTATTTCAGTTTCAAAATAATATTTTTAGCCTATTCTTGAATTCAACCAAAAGAAAATGGACTAAATTACAGTGGCAATCGGATTACTCTAACTTTTTTAGTGTAAACAAAAAAACTGACTTATTCCGGTCTAGTGATGCAAATGATCTCAAGCTGAATATGAAATGGTGGCTTAAAACTAAGGTTTCGCAATCCTTTAGAATAAACCAGGAAGTGTCGATCTAGACTGGTTCGAGAATGTAAAAGGCGTAACAAAGCAGGCAAGAGCCTTGCTAGTTTTCGCGCGGTCCTGAGCCCCTTGACCCCCGACCCCCGACCCCAGACCCCCGAGTATCATTTTCGAAATTCTCTTACGATCATAGTAGAGAAAGGTGTATTGCCTCTTCCGATTTAGAAGAGAATAGGTTGGTCGATACAGTCATTATTATACTTCGGGCAGTCGCTCGGACGCACAGTTTTGTCAGTGAACTCACGACACCATTAAATAATGATTGCAATAGCACAGAAAATCTATTTATCTCAAACCTAAAGAATACTAAAGTAAACGCTGTGTTGATTGATTGTCATCTTTGACATTGTTTCTCATGCGCATCTGTCGACCATCGTTCTTAGATCCTCTTTGCAGCCAGGGTACCAATAGTTCACCTTGTGAGTCCTAAATTCTGATCGCTGCTAATACGTTCAACCTTCCGGCAATACACCGCAAAAAATAAACTCGAAAGTGCCCTTCAAGCTTTGGATAAGTTCTGGAGTTCCAAGTAATGGTTACAGATTTGAGGTTAGTTTCGACAGTATGGTATGTACTTCTGTGTGCACGACAAAGTCTCGCCCTGCCGGCAGAAGTGAACTTCAAAGCTCCCAAAATTATCCTAGAGGGAGCCTCAGGCTATCGAAAGCATCGCTCATGACTGTAAAGCTGGGAACTCACAAGCGAGGTGTAACGCATAAGATGTAACCAATCTCAAATTGGTTAACCAATTTCAAATTATCTACCTCGATCAGAACAAAAGATGAACAGACAAAGAAATCATCCATATGGATTGGTTATTGTGATGCTTCATTCAAAGGCAAGTGACTTACCTTACCTTTGAATTAACATTGCTGGTAATGCTATGTTTTCACCGAGTCCTAATGACCGATGATAATCATACTAATCATTGCGGCTGGGTAAAAACACAGCATAACCCGCAGCATCCAATACCGATGGAATGCTCCTTCACTGTAAAGCATTGATCAAAAGTTTTGCAGCGTACCATAGGATGCCATGGGGTTCAACCTAAACGAGCTATCAGATAGCAAACACAGTTAGATAGAAATGGACTTCAACGCTGAACCTCATTAATCTATTTATCTGCAGAGAAAGCATTTCTAACTGCTGCTGTAACGTGTTAAGTCTCAGGTGCTGGATCTCCAGGGTTATATCTGGACCTCGTGGGGGCTCTATAAACCCGCTGGAAATTGATCAAGTACGCGATCATCCTTAACACTTTGACTGCCATGTCACCCAAGTTCGGAACACATCCGCATTTCCATATAATTATATTTACTTCTATGAAAAGCCGTGAATAAATATTATTAGCACAATATCCACTAGTTCGACTGTCAACGTGTTAAAGGGGGCTGGAGCAGACGTGACACGAGGGTCGGAGCCAATCGCGTTGGTGTTGGGTGCTATCCCAGCCACCAACCTCCAATCTGTACCAGACAGGAGGATCTCAACTATTGCTCTAACGCATTCTCTTAAGGTAGAGTCAGGCGGGCATAGTCTGACCTGATCTGGCGTGGTTTCACCTAGGGAAACTCTACCGGACATTATTAAGATGACAATAGATTGGCCAGGCCAGGCCAGGTTATGGTCGTCTGACTCGGGCCTTAGACTCCTTGGCATACAGGTTGGAAATGTTCATGTGTCGAGTATAGCAGAGGGTGATACATAAACATTTCCACCCTATATGATTTTTCTAGGCTGCAGCTTGTACAGCTGAAGGTGAGTGGAAGATCCTACAATGCTCCCGGAGAGGTAGCTAGAACGATATAGGGCAGATGATTGATCCGGCATCCCTTTTGGGTCATGGATCACTATACGAGAATCTTTCCTAGCGCGAGCTCTATTCGACCGCGCGAATACCTAGCAGCTCCTTTCTTTGTTAATAAACCGTTTTTCCTTTTGGTTTCACGCATTTGTGGGCGTCATTGCATTCTTTTTTTGAATTTCAGTTAAATCTAAGATCCTTCATGATTTATTGCAGGCCCTGAAGGTCTAAACCCCTCGTTCTGAATAACTTTACACGGAGTTACCCGATTGTTAGAGTTTCCCCTTCCTCTTCTTGGAATCGATAAATTGTTTTGCCTGCTGCAACTTGTTCCTCAGTGAGTTGGGTTTTTGTCTTAGCCCATTGTTTCTTCCTTCTTCTGTTGGAATATATTACAGGATTGGTTTGACGATTCGTGCCGCGATAGACTTACAATTACTGCTTCCCAAAAATTGCCTAATCCTACGATGTGTGTGATGTATTTTAGTGCGCATTTTTTCCAAAACGACGCACGTTTCGGAAAATGTCAGCATGTGCTGAATATATATTACGGCGCAGTATTTAAAAATAGCAAATTATTGTTATTTTCGCACTACTATGGTATCGATTACTGTTGAGTAGTTGATCAAGAATGAATATAAGAGTGGAGTGAGAACGAAGCGTATGGATTGAATGAATTTGATTTTTCTTCTCTGCTTTGTCAATAAATTTTCTGCAACGATCATGGACCGTTGGCAACATACCTTGACTTTACTCCGGTAAATATTTCTATAGCAAAGTGCAGATTTGCGGACTTTATAGGGACTAAAAGAGTTTCTATCAATTTTAGGACCTAACCTGACTCCTAATGACTTGCTTGGTACGAAATCGATTATTGGAAATCGATTATTAGCTTAGGTTCTAGGGGTCAGTGGCCAACAATCCCTCACTCTATACTGTTCATTTTTCTTTTAACCCTTACCCAGCCTTGCCGGGTCCCTTTTGACTCAGGTTTCTGAGCTGCCAGATGAAATTTAGCATCTACAATTTCAGTATGGGATCAAAAGTGACCAAATCGGCACTTGTGGAGGTTAAATACGCTGATCCCTCAAACTCTGCAACATTTTTGGGATTAAAAATGTGTAAAGATAGAGGGTGACTCGAGACGTAGGAAGCCCTAGCCCTAATTCCAAATCGGACCTGAATTAACCTGCACTGTATTGGGTTCAGCCAAAAAACAGATTACGTTTTCAAGAGTAAATACGTGATTATACAATCCGACATCCTGCTAAGAGCTACAAACTTTTTGACGGTAAAACGACAAAGATCGGGTGATTTATTGCGTGGGGCCATCGCGCAAATTGTTATAGAACATGGTAATTTCTGTCGCCTGTCGCCATCTTTTCCCAATAACAGTCAGGTTGAGAATCTAACGTCTGACTAACACTACGATTCAGTAGCCTTGTAACGTGATGACCCCAAGCTATGGGTTTTCTGATTCATAAAACCTTGGCCACATGATTATAATAATATCGCTAACAGAATTTGATTGTGGGTTCCGTGGCACTATGAAGTGCAAATTAGGAATGCCTAAAAGGTAGAATTATCCTAGGTAAAGATGGAAAATTTTATCTAGACCTCCAAAGATAGTACATATGATTCTCCAAAAGTCTAGATAAATTTTGTCGTGTTATACACTCGTGAGCGAATCGTTTCATTAGCTAACGCTTCTCTCGCGAGCAGGGCTTGAACAGTCCTACCATTATGGATCAGTGCGATGAGTTCTTCCGAAGTTAATCAATGAGGGTACCGGTTGGCCTCTTTACTGAACAATACCGTACTATGTGCACGAGTTTGGATTCAGAGCGAGTAATGGAACCTTCGTATCAATTATTATTTACTAAAGGTAAACCCTACTTCCCGTCCTCTGACGACGAAGGGTTTTGGGGGTCTCGGGTGGTCAACGGTAAGGACGTAGAGGGTTACCTGCCATAAGGAACCCAAGACGAATTTCTCACCGGGTAACCCAGTACGCCATTTCAATTTTCGCATATTTCACGATTTACATCACTGGTTTATGTGTAAGCATCGCATTAGACCTGTCACATCAATTGAACTTTTTATCAAACCGATAAGTGTAGAAAATAAAAATAAAAATAAAAAATTAAAGAACTTTGTAGATCTTATATGACAATTAGATTCATGCCTGTGGACAATTAATTGGTTATTCGCTAAAGTAAAACTTAGAATGAAAAACTTACTGTTTAAATGCGGGAAGATAGGAATAAGTAGCTGTCGCACACATGTTGTAGATGAAGGGCAGATGTTTGGAGATGTCCTTGTGGGCCCAATCGCTGAAGTACATATTTAGAAGACCTTGATCTCCACCGTCGAAAGAACCCTTATCTGCGGCGAATGCAGTGATTGAAGCGAAGGTTTGTTGGGAAGGAGCATAAACGAATACTCCAGAGTTGAAGCAGTCTGGCCAGCCAACATCCGGTGCGGCAGAAAGTTCTTCTCGCTCGAATAATTCATCGCAATTCCTCACAACCTAATACCGAAAAGAAATTTGTTTTGAGAGGTGTAAAATCTCCATTACAATATAATTTCACTATCTGTTAAATAAGTGTAGTTCAACGAAAATAATGCAACTAATAGTAGATTGTGATACAAGTGCGGAAAGTGGCCAATTTCCAGATGCGTGAAGGTGCTGCATGAGCCGATGGCGTAGCGGCATTGACAGGAAGACGAGTGTGGAAGTTGTCGATAATCACACGAGTCCTCCTGTCAATGTCGCGTACGCTAAGGCGAATGATGTAAATTCACGCATCTGGAGGTTGGTTGCCTTATGCACTAGTAGGACACTATATTTTATGCAACGAATGCGGCGAAAGTTCACTTTGAGTGAATCGACAAAAAACGAAGTATGATTTCTATTGTTGGTTGGATCGACAGATTGACATATGTCTCTCAACTTAGCAGAAAATGTAACAAAATACCGTTAATCATTTGTTTCTCATTACCGCACTAGTGCGGTAATAATTTACTTTGCGCACTAGTGCGGTAATAATTTACTTTGCGCACTAGTGCGGTAAAGCGATCGATAAAATGAAATAAAATGCTGCTTTCGGCACGCCAGCAGTAAGAGTGTGAATATAGATTAGAGTGTGGGAATCAGCCACTTTCTGCACGATACGCAGGCCTCGAAAAGTGAACTTTCGCACCATGCGTTGCATAAACGTTACTTAAATTTTCCCTCCAATATTTTTTCACCATATGATTGTTTTTTACGTTTTCTACTCAAGTTGTTGAAATGTTGTATTTTTTACTAAATATATATGTTGCGCTATTTCAAAAAAATGTGTACTTACAAGCGTATCAGCATCCAGAAACACACACTTATCATACTGGGTTAACCTCCAACAATGCAATTTCGTAAATGTGATTCCCAATTCTGGTCTAGCTAACAGAGCCAAATTTGCTTTATCTTTCGAATCAAGCACATTGACTTCTTGTACCACGGAGAACACTGCTGCCAAGTTGTTCCTGAAATTGTACAAAACTTTTTATTATACAGGTCGTATTTTCCTATAAAAAGAGAGTAAATAAAAAAGTAAGATCGTGAATGATGAAGTTGATGTTTAATTATTTTTAAAATCGAGTTGTATAAATCCCCTATGTAGTTTAATTTCAGTTTCCACCAAGTTATTTTAAATAAAAATTCACTGTATATATAGTAAAAATGTATGAGAAAAAATGTATGCATAGGGTGATACACTTCTTTTTTAATTAGCATTAGCGTACCCCAGTTTTTGTCTGGCGGGTATTCTACTATATTAGAGTTATGAAGAAACAAGAAAAAGATTTGTGTATAATTAAAATTACTGAACATATAACAGCATATAACCTACAATAATGGTTTAAAGGCAAGTGAATCACCATGTAATATAAGTGTTTCGGAGAACAAGCAAACCTATTGAGCCTTTGAGCCCGTTTTTGGTAGTATATAACAAAGATGTTTATACTTGAATGGGTCAAAGTGGCTTGTTTTCGAGAAAACGTGCTATTTACAGAACAAGCGTATAGTTTTTTATATTTTTATATTTATTTCGCGATGATATGAAAAAGTAAAAAAGTGTAAATACAAAACAATATCCATTTTCCTTTTTAGTAGTTTTCAGCCGTGCCGGAAAAATCTTAAAAGTTTATAAGAAATCTTTGAAATGTAAATGTTATCGTAATTTGCCTACATTCTATGATTAGTCAAAATAACTCCGAAAGTTGAGCTGTACTTAACAAAAATCTTACACAAAGAAACATAATAAGAACAAACTTAATTTTACGAATTAAATTCTTTTGGAAATAAATAAAAAGTATGAAGAAATGCAAAAATAATTTTGATTCCCTTAATAGTTCTACTATAAATAAATAAAAATATAATGAAATTAACCTCATGATTTCTGTAACTCCCGGCGTAACTAAAACAGCCAGCTCATATTTGGTGCCAACACGTCGTAGCGAGTGTGCCAGGACCAGTGCGCCCAGGGAGTAAGCATCATTGGTGGCCAAAGTAACCCATGCATATCCTGCAACCAAAATAACAATTAACAACATAACAAAAGTAATAATAACAGCGTGAATTAGTTAATTCTTATTCATTAATGTTTACTAAAATGTATAAAAATCGCTACACACATCTGCAATTGGAACTGTGTAACTTGGACAGGACTTGCTGCAGGGATTGTACAGCCTAGCCGAGGGGACGAGTTATTTATAAACTGGGATGCCTTTGTTTTGTGGTGATGCTACATTTGGCCATTCTTAGATTCTTAAGAGCGAACATGTAGGCAGGATGAAAAAAATCGATTTTTTTAGCAATATTTCTATTCGATAGCTTTGTTGTTTATTCTCGTAATTTATTAAAAGATTTGAGTAAGAATGAAGTTGCAGCTTATTAACAGTAGCTGCTGCAATTTTTATAATATCGTCCTAATTTGATAGAAATTTGCAGCAAATCTTCTTAATATAATTATTTACTTCACTTAAATTTTCACTTTTAAACTCGTGTCTTAAAAAGAATGTTATCAATTTTATTGAAATTTCCAATATATGATATGTAAATTACATATTAATAAACATTTCGTAAGTTATCTATGAACCAATTGATTGCATTTACAAAAAAAGTGAAAATAAATCCACATTTTAGCAATTCCTGGTATATGTTTGTTTTAATTTGGTATTCAGAATTTATTGCATGTTTATCAAAGTACATCAGTTGATTTAACTATTTTGTACGTATAATTTCCATATTCCCAATAATAAACACGCTGCAACAAAATTCGCGAAGCCAGCGTCGTTGAAACGGTGCCCATCAAAACAAGTCTGAATTGTCAACAAATAATTCTCAAAAGCATAGACCGATGTTGTTCAAATTTACACCAGATCTTCCTAACAAAATTATTTAGTGGGCAATGGTTTTTTTCATTTCTCTATTGTACAATTAGCGATAAGAAACCGGTTCATTCCGTTGAATAAAAATGCATTAATGAATAATACTATTTAAATAAAACTGGCTATAAAATATAATGTATGTTTAGATGACAAAATGAGATGTTTTATGATGCGTTGAATGCGAATTTTTGTCCATCAAGAATAAGTTCATTATCAAACTTGACTACGCAATTCTTTATTTTCATTTCCAGCCTTTGTTTCTTCTACGGTTATATTATGCGGTTTCGTCGAAATGATACTCTTTATGCACAGTAAAAAACATTAATTTGAAGAACCATACGTTGCAGCAATAATCTTTGTTGCAAATATGTTCTAAGAACATATATAACACGACCACACATTTCTTTTAAAATTTTGCAATAATTTTTGGAATATCCTACAAAATTCTAAAGTGGCAACGAATGATACATCAACCTATCAGGAACTTTTCGATCCTACAACTTACAAGAATATCTACAAGTTGCAACATGTTCTTGTTTCTTGTTACTTTCTAATAATGAAAGATTTATATATATTATTTATGTTTTATTATATGTATATATAACAGTTTTTGAGATTAACTCCGAGACAGACACACGCACAATTTGTTTTCTTTGTACATATATTAATACATTTTCAATTTAAAAAAATGCACGTTATTAGTTAAAGGTTGATGGAAATACGATAAATATTAGTAACTCAAGAAGAGAGTTGCGGAGCTTGCAAGGTTTGCTGGAGGAAGGAAGAGGAATGCAGCCAGAAGTGGCTGGATCCCAAAGAGAATACCTGAAGAACTGTAAAGTTGGATGTTCTCCAAGTTCTAATGTATAATTAGATCTTTGCTGTGAAAGCTCGGGCGTGTATTCCCCTCGCAATGTCTGAAATTCCTTGACAAGGGCAATCCTTAACCTTAAAACTACTTCGTTAAGAATATCACAAATTGAAAACTTTGATGCGGATGTTGTGGAAGGCCGGGTAAAATGGATGGGCTAACGAAATATGTGACAACAAATAGCGAAATATTACAATCACGAACCGTTTTTGTTGCAATTTACTTTTTTAAATAATGACGAACCAATAAAAATATAGAATATAAAAACGGAATAATTAAGATTTACTAATTGGACGACAACTAAGCAAATAGGAAAGTATTAGCATCATAAACCGCTTAAGTTGTATTTTATTTTCTTAAATAACCATGGACCAATAAGAATATAAAATACAACTGAATAAAGAATACAGAAGAATAAATTGAGATATTCACTTTGTTGGAATAATGGCAAAACACCGAAAAATTCTAATTTGATTATTACGAATTTGTTGTTCCTATAAATACGACAGTGAAAGTGATATCAATGCCATGTTTTGGAATTAGTCTATATTCACTTTGATGATTGCAACTGCGGTTCTTTGTCGAATGCGAATAGTTATTATTATCTTTATTAGTTGTAACGAACTCGTAATTTTTTTTTAAATTTTCGGTCAAATTTTTTTGCTTCAGCAATCCCAACTTACATACAACTACCAGACTAACCTTTCCTTCATTTTTAACTAGGAAAGCAATATTAGAGATAATTATAATGCGAATACTGGTTTTTAAGCGACATCGAATAGCTAAAATCTGTTTTTCGATGATTTTTAAAAACTAACTATAATTGATTATGGTAGCTGATTTTTTGGATAAGTACTCTACGTTGGTTTATGAACTATATAAAAAATGGGCACACGTTTCAATTTGACAGGTCTGATACACGCCTTGTTAACAGCGCCCACAAATAAAAAATATACTGTAAGAAGAACCGTAGCGAGGATTTGGCCATATCAAATGAACGTAAGTCGCAAGGATTCACACTTCTCAAGAATTTTTTTGTCAAAACGTCATATTTTCGTTGTATATGGAGCGATTGATTTCAAGTAAATTCATCATCATTATTCATAAGTTGCTTTAATGTTGGAGCTGCAAGTTAAATCAAGGTATCATTGTACACAAACTTGGCTTTCTTGTACTATGATATCTACAGTTTTTTAACCGACTTCGAAAAGAAGGAGGTTCTCAATTCGTTCCGTATGTTTATTAATTTTTTTAATATTGTTGCTAAGTTGCATCAATATGTAGAATGGATATTATTTTACACTTTTTAGCGCATTTTCCACCCTAGATAGACATTAGTTGCATATTGTTTCGTGATGTTAGTTTTTTTAGTGGTCACTGTTCGAAATCGGTTCACATTTTTTAAAAATATTTTATCTGGAAAATCTAATACAACGAAAACTATCTTTTATTTGTTTTCATTATGTCACATGCGACAAAAGTACTACTTGGCGTAGTTTTTACATTTTAATGTTTTTGGGCAAATATTTGTATCTATACTTGTTATAACTGTACACTTTACTAATACATAACGATATAAAGTGTAGTTGTTATTCAAGATTAACAGATACTTGTAGAGGATGATCCCCAAAAATTTATTCATTCGCAACCTGGGAGGATTTATTTTATTCTTTTTATCAACTAGCTTGGCCCAATAGTGATTTATATTATTTTATTATGATGCGCAATTATTGTTAACTGTGTTACATATAAATTATGCCCTGATATATTACACCGGACAATTTTTGTACAGAAATAGAATTGAAAAGGGGAGAAACTTGTATAATTTTTTCCCCGCACATCAAAATTTGTTGTCAAATTCGCTACATACTCATTAAAGTATACAGTTTGAACTGTCAAAGGATATTACCAATTTTTTTCACGCAAAACCGATTTTTTCACGTTTTCAGGCTGAATCATGGCCGTTAAGAAATAGATTTTGCAACTCTTTACGGTATTAACATTCTGTCAAAAGTTTAATACAACTGGAGAGTTTGAGTTGGGTAATGTATCTTGTAAGAGTACTGCAAAGTTCATTACGATAGTTAGAATAATTAGCATACTACAGCAATATTTGTGATACCGCGGTCCTGAAAACGTGATTTGCATTGCACACTTTAGTTTTGCCATTTGTTATCTTTAATAAATACACCAAGAAATTTTTTTTATTTAAAAGATCCATGAAAAAATCCTGTTTGAATAGACCGAACAAGTTTATTTTGGAAAAGTTTTGCACTATTTCTGCGCTATTTGTTATATAGAAAAAATCAAGAGAAGCATAAAAACAGGCTCTTCCAAATTGGGAAGAGTAATACTATTGAGAAGATCTCGCTTAAATTTCAGCTAAACTGATTCATTGGTTGATAAGTAATGATATGTACCGTGTTAACAACAACAGCTTTACGAATATTGTTATAATATATTTATTACTACAAAAATTGAAATTAAACTTGTAGTATACATGAATTTAAAAACAAGTTTTTTTTGTGCAAGGAAAAAATAGCAAAAAATTCCACAGTTTTGTGATTTGATTTCTATAAATATCTAAAAAGCTTGTTGATTATTTTAGTATCACTATTTTAAATAAAATTAAATTAAAGTTACATTTGCCATTAATATCAAGCTTTCTCAATGATCAAGCGTTTTTGTGTGAGATCCACTAACCACACAGGAAGTAGCTATTAATATCGTTATAATTTTACTAACCATTAGTAACTAGCTTTACACATATATGAAGAACCTGGCACGCGACTACGTGGCATCTACGCGTATAATCTTCCGCCACCGTTGCTGGCGATTTATCATTCGCCCGCGAAATTTATTTCACTTTATTTATACTTCGCCTTCGGAAACATTGGACTCGCAGAAATTTGCTTGCTGCGAACGAGATATTAAGTTTCCATCGACTTTTTTTGAGAATCTGTTCTATCGAAAAAGTGGGTCACTGACGGAAGATTTGTGCGGTTTTTTACAGGTTAACTTTATTTCAATGTACGTTAAAATAAGTGTTGGTGTTACAAAAATTACCAATTTCAATGAAGAGCAGAAAGTATTATAGAAACGTACCAAAGTAATTAATACACTTTATTGTAGATCTGAATTTTTTATCTAAATCCTGTGATTTATTTTGATGCTAATAGAAACGTTATTTTTTATTTTTTGTATTTAAAGCGGCATGAATTGTTGTTTAATAATCTGTATTTATTGTACAGTATACAACAGTTATATGTTTATTTAACTTGAACATTTATTATAGAAAATATAATTTTGAAAATAACATTCAAGATATTATAAAATGTTAAATTCTATTATAAAGATATATTAATATTCAAATAATTAAAAATAATATTAATAACACTTTTTCCATATCTTATACTTGGAATACTAACATCAAATTTACTAAGAAACCTGTAGTCTATTCTTGCTTGCTTTATTTCATGTTAATTGAAAATATTTTTGTCTTACAAACATGTTAATTGTTATTACTCGTGCATAATTGTTACATCGTTTAATTGTTATTGTTATGCAATCAATAGTGTTATTTTGTGTTATACTATGTAGTATGCGAACAATATTGCAAATGATATGATGAATTAATGTCAGTCTCAACAATATAAAGACTTATTTATTCCCACAATAAATTTGTGATAAATGAATCAAAATGTTACTCATAAACTTATTTTTATCCACCACCGGTAAAAGTAATACGCGTCGGCATGTCAGATTCCAGCGTGTTCCAGTTCCAGAAACTAGCAGCAGGTAGCGACACAACACCAGTAGCTTGCGAACATATGACTAATAAGAACATACAACAAGTCGCATTTAACGACAATCTAATTAGCGTCTGCCTGATAAGAATATACTAATAATAATTAAGAATATAAAGTGTGGGGAAATTCTGCTTTGAAGATTGTGAACGAGTATAGTCGGGAATTCATTCGCGCAAAGTATTCGTCAAACCGAAACAAATACAAACTGTCGAACTATATAGCAAAAGTCTCCTCGCAAACAAGAATCGAATTACAAACCTGATTGTAATTGATTTCCTTAGAGAAGCACAGCAGTCTAACGAAATACAAATACTATATGCGTAAATAAACTATGCCTTACAGAACTTTACGGATGTTAATATATGACTAACACAATGTTTGCATATTTCAATTGTTTATAAACGGACCGTGTTTGTTTTCTTTTTAACAACAATTGACTCATGAATATTAACCAAAATATCACATTTATATGAAAAATGTATGTATACTTATACAATGCCCGATCTTCAGATTGCATAAATTTTTGGGTGCGATACAAGAAAAACGTCTTAGAATCAATTATATTAATATATAAATTATCTCAATATTTCATGGCAAAACCGTTTTATTTTAAGATATTACAGAGAATAGCCGAGATAGACATTTTGTAAATATTTGAAATATTAAATCACAACGTTAGCAATAGTTTCCGAATATCTTTCAGAGTTTGTGTATTACATATATGTTATTAATAGTCATATGGTTGATGATGTAACAATGAATAAATAATAAGTTTAGTTGTAAATAAAAAGTTATATTTTGTAAGTTAACAAAATATTAAGTTAAGTTGTATATTATAAGGTATATAATAATAAGTTGTAGTAACATTCGTAGTAATAATATTAGTTTGATGTCACTAATAATAAGAAAAATTCTAATTGATAAAAGAAGAATGGAATAGAATAGTATCAATTATTTTTGGCCAATTATCATATAAAGTCTGGCTTGCACTATCAATGTTTAATATTTTATTTCGAGGTATATAAATTTTTATTAACTAATAATTTCAAAATGAAAAAAAGTAAAGCAAATTATAAGTAAAATTATAGTGTTTTTAAGGGAGTAAAAATTAAAAATTAAAAGTTAATCAAAAGGAAGAATAACTAATAACGATATATGTTCTCAAGTTGTTCGAAACTCAGAACAAGCTACTATTCGTAGAGTTAAAATAATTTATTTAAACCTAACATATATTTACTCGTCAAACAAATCTGACTACTGTGTAGTCGAGGAAGACGACTCACAAGTCATCAAGAAACGCGTACGGTTCTAATCTACGTAATGACCGGCTATTATCAAGAATGGAATTACTTTAACTGGTGAATTAAGAGGGGTCGGCCCTTGTAAGTCGCGACGCGCTAAATACATATAGGAATACTGAAAAAACTATAATACAGAGTCGTTCAAGTTTTGAATATCTTGCCATATATATAATTTTGAGTAAATTAGGATTTTGATTTAATTTGCATACCGCATTTGCCTATAATCTATTATTTTGTTTAATTGGCTTATTTATAAAGATCGTATCAACACCGGAATTATTAGCGACCAAGATGTAGAAATGTTTTGTAGCTTTTAGACTTTGGTCTATTAGTGCTATTATTATATACATAAACTATTACATATGTTAAAAACCTATTATTTTACTATTAATTTTAATTTGACTTAAAAATATTTTCGAAGCGTACCCAGTTCGAAATAATGTTTCGAAACAATGTTTTTAGCTTTGAAAATGAATAGTTTTTGTATCTGATTATTAACGCACTGTTCTTACGCTTATTTAGTACAGCAACAACAAACCATAGCAATGATTGTTGATATATGTAAGAAAATCATTACAATATCGAAAATAATAGTGTATAAAACATAAAAAAATATATAATAAACACTAAATAATAGTTCAGTCCTTTGCAAAAGGTAACTTCTTAAACAAGATTTTCCAAAAAAAGATATATATCATACAACAAATCCAGGTTTTCGTTCAAAGATAACTCGATTTAATTCGTTGTGCTATGACTTTGAAAAAATGAAGTATCGCGCTTTATTACGAACTAAAAAATTGATCGAAAAGTAATTGTAAGTAATTTCAGAGAACAGAAAACTAATGTGAACCGACGCATAAACTCATACTTAAAACTGTACTATGTAATTACAATTTTTATCAAAGAATCAAAGTACTTCGAATCGAAAGAAATTAAATTTAAAAATTTAAAAATTTAAAAGAATTATTGTTTATATAGTCTCTGAATATATTTGCCTATGTTACTATATGATGTATAGTAATATAATGTATATATTTGTTGTCATTGATAAATGACAACTATCGTTAAAAAAATAAAAAAGATATTTGGTTTATAATCAACTGAAATATCAACTCTTAACGTTAGTAATATACTGATGTTTGAATACTTTTTTAATTCATCATAGCAGGTAATTTTTTACTTTTAAGTTTAAGCTTTTGCAAAAGCCACAACCATCGGTTTTTTCATATTTCCCTGTCTTTTTGCATTGATCCTGCTCTCGAAAATGATTATCTTTTGGAGTTCCACCTGTCGAATTGCGACTCCAGAAATATGCCGTGTGATATCAGCGCCGATGCGATTATTCAATGTGGATTAATTTTAAGTGGCTAACGTCTAATCAGGCGAAAACGAATGCGCATTATCAGAGTAAATAGTATATTAGAGAATTCTTAAATACGCGCCATTGCTCGAAAAAAATATAATTTGAGAAATTGTAACAACAATTAACCGAGTACTTTATCTTCTTTCATTTCGTACCAATCTCTTTGGGCGATGAAACTACATTAAATAAATTACAACAAGAATTTTTAGATCGTACACCCCTTTACAATTATAATGTTTAACTTTTCCATTTTGATTCATGGTAAATGTAATTAAAGAAAGTATTTTGATTTTTTTTAAATATGTCTGAATGAAAACTTGGCTAACGAAATTAATGGTTTACCTCATATTATTAATAAAACCTTTTTCCGAGACGTAATGTTTGTGTGCGATAATATGTTTATGGGACAAAACAGTGATGAATCCTTATTTTATAGTGTTAGAGAATATATTTGCAGACATTGCAAAATGATTATTATCAACGTTCAAAGAAAATTTAAAAAAAGGACTTCAAGAAATAACATTGTACAAGTGAGGATAAGGCCTACAAAAACTGTTGAGACCAACTTGTACCATCCTTAGAAGCGCCAAGATCTGTGCATCGACACAGGAAGTGCACTCTTCGAGTATCTAGTTTAATTAGAAGACCTTTAGAAAACAGACTTGCTCTGATCGAACAACACTAATGATACGAGCATATGCCTGAGTTCCACGTTCATTTTCATCCAAGAAAAGAAAATTAGACTCACTATTGTGATGATATAAATATTTTAATTATTAAATTATTATTGCTTGTATATTTTAAATATATTTTTATATATCATTACGTTAATTAAACTATTCCTTTTAAAAAAAAATCACCTTCACAAAAATGTATTTTCTCTTAAAAGATGCATACTTTTTCGTTCAAGAAAATATATTTCTATTTACAGGAATGAATTTTCTACTATCATATCTTTTTTCCAACATACTGAAAGTGCAAATACTTTAATGTCTTTCCCTGCATTATAATTTTGTTTATCCGACATCTGATTCACGTTATTCTAGAACAATATCATGTTTTTGTTTATCAATATTATACCATAAAAGGTAAATTTTCAGATGTAATTGTGATTGGTGTTTCGAAATCAGTAGTGCCGAAATTCTGTCGGATTCTAACCGGATGGAAATTACAGTACAGGCGAGTGCTCGACCGGCGATCAATCTAATTCTGGACCGTTCCCGACCTTCAACATGCCACTTGAGTCCACTGCAACTACATAATGATGAGTGCTTGAATGAACACAAAGCACGTGAGCCTCCGTGACGTTATGCTCTATTAAATATTGTTCTGCTGCCAAAATCTTTGATTCATTTTCATCAATATTATCGTTACCAATGATAATAATCATTTTGTAATAATAATTATTCTTAGTAATGGTAATATGAAATGTTTATTAACATTCCTGCTGAGATACATTCCTCGATATTGTATATCAATATTAAAGAAATCATTATTAAAGATTAATTGGCTGGCTTGAGTGGATTTTTGTTAGAAGAAAAATAATGAAAGTTGGAACCTTTGTTTATAATGAATTGGATTTTGTATGTTAACTGGACAACAAAAGTGCTATCAGTGTTTTCAAGTGCATATTTACGACGTATGATATGACTTACAATCCAAGACTTACTTTAAAAAGTACCATAGAATTTCGAAAAATATTTATTATAATATATATTATATATAAATATATATAAATATATATTTCTCAATTATTCAAAACCAAAATCTTAATTATCACAAAAGTTTCAATAAACATCAAATTAAAAATCGAAACTGTCCTCTTCAAGTATCAACGTCGCGAAATCACTAACTTATTTCTGCGCCGCAGACGAGAGTTAAAGTCTTATCAGCTAAAGTGAATGAAGTCAATGAACGCACGATTATTCAATCAATCCCATGAATGAGCGGTTTCCAATTATCTTTTCGAAAAAAACATCTTTTTTGCAAGTCGGCAAAAATTCTTGATGAATGAAATTTAAACGGAAAACAAAGACCTGAACTGCTTTCGTACTTGTTTATCACGATCAAAATTCAAAACCAAGTTCATTTAGCTTTTGACTATTGAAAATTCTAGACAAATGTCGAGTACAGTAGGAAAAGCATTGTTTAGTTTTCAACTGTCTTCCCTTTTTTCATGTTACTAGCACGTATGTCGTAGTATAAACTTCATTTTGTTCTTCATTTCCTTTTATATTCATATTTGATTTTATTAATTTATATTCGAATTTTATTTTCATATTCCCATTTACCAATATTGTATTATTCTTTTAACTTTCCTTCCATTTCTGTTAAGTGATTCACGACCAAAAAATTCCAATATAAACGAATAATGAGCATATGCATCACAATAATCAACATAATTTTAATATTTAATTTCTTTCGCATTTATTTAATTTTATTAATTGATATTCCAATTCACATTTACCACCAATGTATTATTACTCCAACTATCCATTCGTTTCTGTCGACTTATTCCCGCTCGAAACCCTCAACAAAAGTCAAACATGAAACATCGGAGCGCAAAGGTTAGTGAACGATTGATACCATTAATGAATAATTAGCCTCGAAATCCTTGGCACTGATCGCTACTGCGTGCCTCGAGTAGCAGCGAGTGTCACATAAATCCCCTCGAAATCTGTGTGCGGTACACATAAACATAGCACGGCGTGTTAGGTTAGGGTAACGCAGTGTGACTCTTCATACTGGAATTGCGTGTTGGTTTACACGCTGAGAAGAATGTAGCGTCGCCGTGGTCGTTTCTAGTACGGTTCCACTGTATGTATTGACATTGGGCGGGATATTAAGTTTCAGGTGTTAGGTACGTGTCTCAGGTGATTATCGTTATACATACTTATCGACATGGAGTCTCGACCAGTTCTACTTCGGCAGTCTACATCCTGTATTCCACAGAAAGCACCAGCCTATGTACTCCACATATCTACATAACTACGTCTGGATGTACCGTAGAATACATATGTCTTCTTCATGCGAACGTAGATTCTCCATTCTACACAATATATATCCAAGATACGGTGTACAGGCTGATTCACGACGAGCAGATCCAGTTTTTAACCGACGTTTTTAAAATGTCATTCTTTGCGAAATCCCGTACGCATTGTCTACGATACTACGTACTATAAATTATAGCATTCATCATTTTCCGTTCTGTAGAATGCTGGATCATGTTTCATTGTATAATAATGGGTGACTGTAAAGCGAATAATGTAATGATAGTAATGTTATTTTATAAATTATAGAACATTATTGAATTATATTATTATTATATAGTAATCTTTATATTAGTGTTATAAATGCCTTCTATGTTCCAAATTACTTACATATTACAGAAATGTAACATGCATATGCTCAAATAGTAAATTATTAATTATTAATATTACTAAAAAATTACATTACTATTTACCATTTGTATCAAATATTTATAAAAATACTATTTTTTGTAATGAACGTATGTGTTATTATATTATTAAGCTTTTAAGCATAATATTTATAATGTTAATATTTATTTATTTATAAATGCAGAATGTACATTCTACACAACATGTCTAGAATACATATTGTATTCACTGTACAGGCTGATTTACGAAAGACGACCCAGTTTTTAATCAGCGATTCTTTGCAAAATACACTGTCGGTTCAGTTTTGCATTAACAATCGTTAGTTAGAAACTTTTGAACTATAGAATGAACTCAATTATAATATTATTAGATAATAACATTTATATTAGTATTACAAATGACTTCCGTATTTCCCAATTACTTACACATTACAGAAATGTAATATGCATAAGTTCCAACATCACATCATTAATTATTAATATTACTAAGTCGATACTATTTACTTTAACGTAATAATATAAATATTCGCACACACAGTGTTTATAGACCAACAGTATGTGTAATATTTATAATGTTAATAATTATTTATTTATGAAAGAGAGATATTTCTCTGGGCTATCGTCGGCTTTTGCAAGAAGGGCCATAACTGTGCATGGATTAGGACGTAACAGTAATAATGAGTCACGCCAACGCAGCGCAGACAGTGATGACAATGTGTGCTAAGGGGGAAGGCGAAAAGAAAAGAAGTAAGACAGACGGAGCGGTAAGGGAAAGGTCGGATTTCTGCAGCCGTTGTTCTCAGGAGCGTGCGACACCTACGTTAATCTTGTATTAGATGTCCCTAGCGCTCCGCCAGCTTCCTTCCCGTTCATTTTTCCTTTCACATCCTGCAATTCCACGCCGATCGCAGACGACGAATTCCATCGCGAGATCCGCATTCCGTTAAAGAGGTCGCGATACGTTATGAATGCATTAATAATAAAGAATTAATATTTATATCTTTTTTAATATTATAATAAGATCATATTATTAATTCATTTATAGTATAACGTAAGTAATATTGCAGAATTAAGAAAAAAGAACTATTGCGTTTGTTATTCATTGTTTCAGTATTACTCAAATAATATTAAAAAAACATTAAAGCGCATTTAGTTGTCGGTGAGAGCAATTTTTTGGAAAGATCGTAAATATTAAGAAAACATTCCTAATTCTTCCTTCGCGCGAAGAAATGTTAAATATTTTTTAAATAAACTGAAAATTTCTTGTATACATGGTCGCAACGCTTTTTCGTTTTGCAGGAGAGCTTCTTGGTTGAAGCGCCGGCTGAAATACTTGATATTTTCGGCGAGGATAAAAAATCGGAGACACTTATCTTTGCTCTGAGAAACGCGGAGGTCGGCTTCCCGTATATATTATGATACGTAGACGAAACCTGAGAGGCCGAGCACCGGCTCTGTCGTTGTACTACACGGGTTTATATTTATACAAGCCGCTCAACTTATAATAGCAGCCAGCACTCGCGTTCGCCCGAGATGCATTCATACACCTTGTCTTAGGTCAAGCACTTGTCTCCCCAGTCTAGCCAGACTTCCTTATTGCGATCAGTGTGAGGATTAACACGTATACCTGTATCATTACCACCCAATTAACTCCTTTGCATTGTGCATTGCAGCTTCTGTAGACAGCTGAGGAAGTTGCCGTAGTTGGTCAATGTAACCGGCCGCCGGCTACACAAGTTACGGTAACGACTAACCGGACTATTTTCGACACTTTTGTTCTACCTTCTCTTTGACGCTCTATCATTTCATTTTTCTTGTGAGTGAACAAACTCACGGGATTATTCTTGACACTTTTGTTTTATTTGTGTCTTTAACGGTTTAGAATTGAATTTTTTTGAGAGTGAAAAAATAGATCAGGGGTTAGTATTTTTTTAAAAAGAATTAGCTCTAAAAAAATTAGAAAGAGAGAAATTTAAAATTCGGATGAATAAAATTGATAGTTACTAAGGAGAAATCAAGAAAGATGTGTACGCCACATTGTGGTCTAAAAATGAACTAAGGCTAAAATGATATTCATCTACGTGACTTTAAAATTACACGGCGTTATAGAAAGTTAATCAAACGAAGTTTTACTTTTGGAAAACTCAATTAGACCATATTTTTGTGTCCAAATGGAATTTTTTCATTCTTTGCAGAGGAGAAAGTTACAGAATAGAAGAGGTTAGGAAAAGGAGAAGGAAATTGTGAATAGGAATAATAAGCGGGTGATGAATCAGACACACCTACTTACTTCCTACAGTATAAAGATAATTTAGGGGATTTATAAATATGCCAGAACTGAAAAGGTTAACTCTTGTGCTGAGCAATTATTTGCCTCTATTGTTCTGTCAATTTTGTAAATGGCAATTTCAGTCGGTGAAAAACATTCTTTAGCCACCAACTTTTCTACATATATGGTTCTTGTTACTAGTATGTCTACCTATGAAATTCGACAATTATTGCTAATTCATTTAACAAATGTAATTTTCATTCAGTTTAAAGCAACTTTATTGAAATTGTACTAGGAACGAAATAACGTGCAATTAGTAAACCATAAAATTTTTGTCCTTTATATGTTTATACAAAACAAAATATGCATGCATCCACAGCCATTTGAGCTATCTTTTCTCCACATTTTTAATATTTAATTTTGTCTCCACTGATGAATTTTCGCTTTGTATTTTAAACGATATGATTATGCACATTGCAAAATTACTATTATTTAATGCGTTTGTTGATGGTCCAAACACTTCACTGTTTCCTCAGCCACCGAGACTATTTGTTCTTTCCATTTTTAATATTTATATTCCGTACGCTGATGAATTTTCGGTTTACATATTATGATGTATATATAATCATATCCTTTGCACAATAATTATTATTAATATGTATGTTAATTATCGGTGCACTTTACTGCGAACAGTTTTACGAAATAAAGCGAAAAACAGGTTTGGGAAATAAGATCGTAAATGCAAATGCGGAGAAAAGATCATTTGACATGAGCGATACGAAATCGGCCTAAGTATTATGTAATTATGCAAAATGCCAAGATTACATATTGCCGGTAACATATACATGAATCTGGTATATATGCACGAGAGGCAGAAGCTAATGGCTGACTGAAACAACCACCTGTTGAATATCTTTATCATTCTTCATTTTCTGTAAACATTCATACATGCACCAAATTATTTTTGTATAAATATTCAGTTTTCAAATTGATACCTAATAAATTGTAGGTAGAAAGTAACGATACGTTTTCTTTCGAAAATTTAAAGCAAGAATCCTGAATTACTTTAAACTTTTATCTTTGATAATTTCTCAATTTCATTCGGACAAGCATCGTAATAGTATGCTATGAATTTTTGCAGGTATCAAAGATGATGGCAGTTTTTTTTTTTAAAACTTGGTCATAATTGCATGTCCGATTTTTTGGAGTTTGAGAAAGTATTGTGCATCGAATAGGAATATTATATTCATTGTTGGTACTTAACAATCAACAACATGTTATTGTATACCAAAAATCCAAAATGCAAATTTAGTAATTCCGTGACAAAACAAGTTCTATAGCAAAGATTTCTTAGACAAAAGAATTACGAATAATTTTGTTATTTCACGCACACGTAGTGAAATTTATGTTACATTTATGTGTTTTCACACATACACATGCATTTATTATCAATTATAAACCTTACAAAATAATAGTTCTTTTAAAAAAATCCACTAGATTCGTGCGATATTATTATTATTCTGTTTTATGAAAACTTGTACTATTGAATAATTTATTATTTATTTAAAAATGTTTTAAACTCAGGTTAAGCAGATAGCATTTCATTAGCGAAAAATTGATTTCAATTGAGGCTTATTAACGCAACGCAACTTATATTCCTACAAATTTTCGGCACTTCAGTTTTTCTCTCGCTTAATGATTACATGACCGTACTAGCAAGCGGTATCGTCGTAGAAAGAAGCACGCGTTAATCTAAACAGTGTGACTCGAGAGCAGTGGATTAATGAACAGATTATCTGTGAGATTGCTAATAATAGGCAGAGCTGGACTTGTCCAACTTATACTCCTCTGCAATTCGGCATTAATCATTCATTATGGGCGTCATTAAAAACGTCCACGAATAATACGCATTTATTTCATCAAAGATACTTTATTAAACTTTATAACTGCGCGTCGTGTAATCAATTTCTCGGATTAAAAATTCCTGAAAAGTGTCAAACATTGTGAAACAAAAAATATTTTGATTTCAAATCTTTTTTTCAGTTTATATGTTGCCGACGCATATTTCGGAGCATACAATCTCATATTTATTAATATTGCATTGTTATTTCAAGTTGAAAACAAACGTGTTGAAAAGTGTCTGAATAATCATAGTGTGAAAAATAATAAAGTATGATTCTATTTTAACTGCAATTTAACTGTAACATTATTTTACGGCAAATATAAATAAAAACATTTTGTCATTGTATCTCAAACAATGTTATACTATCAAAGCCAGGAAAAAATAAAATCGAACGATACTACCTTGCAATGTTTAGTGAAAAAGCCTTGGATAATACTTTTAAAAAATCATAAGTTATTTATACCTAGCTGATCCTGTCCGAGCATTTAAATATGTACAGTTTATTTCTACCTTGATATTATTATCTTACGAAAAAAAAATTGCGAATTATCAACGGTATTAAAAGAACACACTGCAGTAAATATTCTTAAAAGAGAAACTTTCTTCTTTAAAGAAAAGTGTATATCTTAAAAAAGAAACTTTCATCCCCATCAAAATTAACTCCAAAAAAGGGAGTTAATGCAAATACTTTTATTATACACAGTAGCTTCAAACGGTATAATGCTGTTGGAAAAATATCTCTGAAATTGATAAAGAGATAATAATTTCTGTTTAATGTTCCGAGGTAATGGAACCTATTTATACGATGCTTACCGGCGTATATTTGTGTGTTTGTGTTTTGACGCGCGTGAAGCTGGACAGTAAGCCAACATTGCTGGTGACAACGGAAGATTTACGTATACGTGCAGCTGGCAAGCTATTTGATTAGGAACTGGCTTTTCTATAAGAGTAACGCTTCTCTCTGAGTGCCAACGCGACATTGAATTCCTTGGGTTTAGCCTGTCCGAATTGGATAATGATCCAACTTCCATTCTCGAAAAGATACTTTCAGAAAACTGCCGGATATTTACAGTAGCACCTTACATTTACAGTTGGTCTCAAAAGTTGGTGATTTTTGATTATAAGTTAGATTTTGATTAGTCAACTCTTCACTTATTTATAATTAAATGATTCTGAACGAATATTTGAAAAATCAGAATACTGTTAAAAATAAGAAACAGTAAAATCGAATGATGCTCCTTTACAATATTTTGTTTGTTAGTTGCAAGTAGCATAGATATACTGAAAACCCCTAAGTTAATATTTTTACAAAATCTAAAGTTATTTATAATTACTTATTTTGAAATTAATATTATTATATTGTATTAAAAATATTAAAAGAATATATAGCGTTGGACAATATAATCTTGTGTAAAAATATATCTAAAATATAAAAAAAGTAATAATTTCTATTAAGTTTTCTCAAATATTTGTTCCTATTTTTATGTTCGTGATTGTGAGTTTCATTTTGATATTCAAGATGATCATGTTCTTTATGGGAAAATACACGTGAAACCGAAACAGATGGTCGTTTCGATAGTTTGATGGGAGCAAGTCTGTTTTCTAGAGGCCTCCGGATTAAACTCGTTATACGAAGAGTGCATTTCCTATGTCGGTGAACAGACGACCATGCGGGTTTCTTTCAACTAGCTTGATCTTGACGCTTCTAAAGATGGTGCACAATTCGTGTTAACAGTTTTTGTACGTCCTAACCATTCCTTTAACGATTCTCCCCTTACTTTTACTTCACGGATTTCATATCATTCTACTGAAAATACCTTTCCTCCACGTTTACAATATTATTTCTTAAACTTGTTATAGAATAAAATGTGTTAACTGTTGAGAAACGTATTTTTGGGAAATATTTATATCTCCTTTTGATATTATTATTAACCGTTAGAAATTTTAGTGATTTGCATGACGGCTTTGTTAGTTAATAATAGCAATATGTATTGCGTTTACGAATGAGCCCGTAAATTCGGAAAAAGACTTTTGGAGTAAATTAATGTAAAATATATAAAAATGCGGTAACGAGAGCATTTAATGTTTTTTTAATGTAAATCACAAACTGCAAATTCGACGGATTTGTTCAGGTACTCTTAAGAAAAAAATCATCTGCAGTTTAGTAATAAATTCCCCTTTTTTCAAAGAATTTACGAACACTTCTTTTGTTAGAAAATTATAACAAATTGTATTATTATAGAACATTTTTTTAAAAAATTCTTCTCTAGAAAAACTGGGCGTGCAAATACTTTTTATGGCCCACTATAATTCAATTACATATTTAGTTCATGCTGTGTTTATCATAGTTATCAAAGAGCTCATGGAAACGAGAAGATAAATATGTTTTATACCGTCGAAAGACAATTGCGATGTGTCTTGTGCGTACTAGACATTGAGAATATAATAAGATCAGGCAGAGTCCGTCTAATGTAACACGAAGACTCCCCAAGAGCGCAATTAACAAGGCGAAGGCGACAACGGCAAGATGCCCGTCGGGTGACAGTTTCCCGATGGAGTTTGTGCGATTTCGCCAGGCAGAAATAAGTAGAACAAAATATTCGACATTTGGCAAGACGCCGTAGTTTTGCGTTTCGTCAGCCAGGAATAAACCGGGGAGAGATAGTGCCTCCGGAAACTTATCTTATTTTATGCTTCCAAGGAATCTTGCTTCTGATAATGAAAAAAGAGCGCACCAACTGAGCTTCTATTCTTTGCTAGCTCGCTCTCTCTTTCGTTTCACGCCTGTCGGTCCACGAGCTCTTAGCCCCTCGCGAAACACATTCGCATGAATAATTAATCGGCGATACACGCGTCGCTGCCCAGTACGAATTTGGACTTCTCAATTACATCGTAAAAAATGGCGTGAAAAACCCCACGGGGATTGAATTAACCTTGCCAAATTTGATAACGCTCCCGATAAAGCCAGGTCTCGGGGAATGTACGCATATTTACGGAAGAAGCGTAACAGAGGCGCAGAAAGTCTTCATTGATATGAAATCGGGAGAATTTCACCGGCGGTGATAATTAAGGAACGACCTATGCTTCCGTGCGACGGTAAGAAAGATCGTTCTCTCCCTCGAGACTCCAAGACACGGAGTCGTAAATCAGGCGAATTGGCGGCAGATTTTGCCGAGAACGAGACTAGCATGCGTGCGCAACGGGGGAAGTGGAAAAGAGAGCGCGAACTAGAATAAGTTCCATTCGCCGGCAATGAAAACATTACGGCTGAGTGGCAGTAAGAGCGAGAAGAAAATTCTGTCGGGTGCAAGTGGTGGAAAAATTGAGATGGCGAGCGTGCTAGCAGGAGAAATTGGTCTATTGGTCGGCGATAAAAGGTTCAGGTTCACTGTCTGCGAACCATACAAATCTGATGAAGGTCATTGGGTCAAGACCGGTTGCCGGCGACGTTATCGTATCACGCACGTGAAGTCCCATGGAATGTTCGGCAGTGCGAGCCCAACGTGAAATGAACATGCATTCGGAAAGCAACAAAGACTCACCGCCCATGACTGACAACAGCTTTCGACTTCTACTTCAATGAAACGGTTGCACACACCCACTACTTGCCGGCACCCGTTCAACTGACAGCAATTTCGTGTGCACTCTATTGCTGCCACAACATGAGTGACTACTGCCAACTACTGCCGACAATTGCGGCCTACCCTGCGCCACCACCACGCGGCGCTGCCGTCACTATTTCACTAGTTCGGCACGGCCATAGTTTTCCCTTACCGACGAGCACACTCCGCACCAGTGGATAATGTAACCATCGATCCGCACCATCCGCGTCAGGAAGAACCTCCCCTCTAGTTAAACCGCGTTCAAATCCGTACTGCCAGTATTATATGTATAATTGAGTGCACGGTTATAGACCTCGAGTAAACTTTAACAGTAATGGAAAAAGTTTATGACGACAAAATATCAAATTTTTTGATGTTTTAAACCTGTTTCAGTGTTCTCAAAGTTTACTCGTGGTCTATAATGTAATACTTAATTAATATCCGTAAACCTAGCAGATAGATACATTATAACTGCAACTAGTATTTTTTGGTCTGGTAGTCACCTATATGCCTATCCTTTTTCTTTACATATATAAAAGAGAACGCAGTTAACTTTGTTGCTTTATAACTTAAGATCCGGTTTATTAGTGGATACAGTCTTAAATCTCAATTACTGCTAATATAAAGGCTAATATATGCTCATGATATAAATATATAAATATATATAACTTATGCAGGCTATTCCAAATGGATAATGAGACCATCGATCCGCACCATCCGCACTAGGAACTACTTCCTTTCTAAGTTAGTATCTATAGTTCAGAGTAGTTAACGCTAGCTATAAATCTAGTTAATAGATACATTATAGATATAACCCTTTTCATAATAAAGTAGTCGTTTTTGGAATGGTGGACATCTAATGTACTTCTATCTTTACATGCATAACAGGTAGTCCATTTAGCTTTTTTGTTTTATAACTGAAGACTTAGCTGATCGTTTTCGATGTACGTTGTTTTAATGCGTAGCTTAATTTTCGGCAAAGATTTACAGTAATTAACTTGTAATTACTGCAAAACTAGCAGTTTTACTTGCAAAACTAGCTGACTGAAATTATCGGTCTGTTAGTGACTACAACTCTACATCCGAATTACTGCTAATATAAAAATTAATATAATAAAATGCTACACTGTATTAAATTAATATAATTGTACAGGCTGTTTCAAAAGTAATTTAACTCCAAAAGGAATGTAAAGTCGAGATGTACATTCTTAAATATATAAAAGACAGCCAATTCACCTTTGTTATTTTATAACTAATTTTGTTTTAATGTGTAGTTAAATCTCGGCAATCACTTATACTCTTAACTATTTCAGAGCACTAATGGTTATATTAGCAGTAATTGTCTGTCTGCCTATATGTTCGTGATATATATAAACATAAATATTGTTACATATTAAGTTAGTTATACAAGCTATTCCAAAAGTAACTCAAATATTTCAAAAGAGAATGGAAATTCGACATATACATTCTCGAAAGATTTTTGCAGCAACACATCATTTTTTAAATTACGTGATTGTTAACTGTATGTTAACAGTTTAAAAGAGATTTCAGCTTTGTTACCTTATAACTGGAGATCTAATCGATCAATTTTCAAGCGATCTGTTTTAACGTGCAGTGTAATTCCCAGAGAAGGCTTTAGACTGCTTAACTTTATCGGTTTACTAAATCCGAATTACTGCCATCACACAGAACAGCCACCGCTACAATGTGTGCTACAATGTGTGCACTTTGCCACTTGCCAGACGGGAATTCACCAATACATACTCTCAGCGAACATGACACGTCCCAGTCTACTTGGTATCCAAAGACGTTTTACGTTTCTTTCTTGCTAATAAAAGATAAAGGTATAAAGAAACGGTATTAAGTGTTTTTTGACTGTATAATAATTAGAAAGGGAATATTTCTTGTGTGGCGCGCTGTTACTCATTTGTTCGCGTTATAGTATTTCACATATGTATAGGCTATAAACTTTCATGTGTCATTAATTGAAACTTACAACTAAGTAATAATTGTTACTTACAACTAATTAAAGTTTAAAAAAGAATACAACTCCAATCTAACAACTTGTGGTACACAGAAACGTATGAGTACTTACTGATTTCTTTCGAGTATCTCAAGTTTTATGTATTTTCTTATTCAACATACTTTTTCCTCCAGAACCAATAATTTAAATTATTAACACATGAAACATTAGCACCCCATATGTAAAGATTTGGAATTATGAATTCGCGGTGACTCACTTAAATTCAAGTGAGTTCTTTATGTAAAACATATATGAATGTTAAATGAATTCAAATGAGTTAATTTTCTTTCATGAAGTGTGTAACGAAAATATTCGGACATTATTATATGCGAAACCTTATGACTTGATCCTTTATAAATTGATCCTTTATTATTTATAAAGCAAATCTCAATTATTTGTTCTAAGAATAAGCCGTTAAACAAAATAGGTGTATTAAATAAAATGCACACTACAATTAATCCAGGACAGAGTAATTTGTCTAGTATCTGAATATGTATTATCTGAAAATAACGTATTATTTACTTTGCCAATTTTTATTGTGTAATTTATTTATGTGTTAAAAATAAATAATATATCACTGTTTACCATGTTGAATTAGTCATTGTTAGAAGAATAACCAAAATCGTCGTTTTAGGAACAATTGAAATATCAAGTCATAAAGTTGACAATACATTAGTGTTCGAATATTATTGCTACTCACTGTAGCTAATGCGAATTCAGTCTTTACCTAGATAGCACAAGGATGCTTTAAAAACGTCTTTGTGATACCTAGAAGTGACCCAAGAACATATCTCACGTACACTTGACAGATGGGCAATGTTACAAAGTGGAACATTTTAACCCTTTAACTACGTCAAAATGAGGGAGAACGCTAATTTTAACGACAAGATCTTGGCTATGATAAATGTGATAAATCTTAATTCATTTTTAGAGCACCTAAAGGCGCCAATAATAGTGAAAAGGTTAAGAAATCCACAATATGTCCGAGGAAATGTATAAAAGACGTTACAAATACATCTCTAATATGTCTAGAACACGTTCTGACCAACCTGCAAGAAGACATGTAGAAGCCTTTTTACATACCTCTTTAATACGTGAATGATAGAACATTCGATATATATTACTATAGCATATTCTAAAAGCAGTATTTCAAAATTTTAAATGAATAAAATCAACATTTAGTTTGGAGAAAATAACCAATTTCGAGTTTATACATATGTACTCTTGGAAAAACGTGCAATTACCAAACAACCGTATATTAAAGGCATTTTTAAAACGTTCGAAAGATGTAAACTTCAGACGTTGTTGAAACGTTTTCTGCTCGATGTCTTTGCAACGCTCTAAGAATACCGTAAAAAGGTAGACGTGAAAATGACGTGTTGGAAATATTTCAAAAATGAACAAATTTTGATATTTTCAAAACGTCTTCGGCAGAACATCTTTAAAATGTCCAAAGAATGTTGTAAGATGTGCAAATGTGAAAATCGGATAAAGAAGACATCTTTAAGCCGTTGGTACAAGAGTACCAACGTCACAACTTCCAGTTTTTCAATCAGAATATACAGTGTGATCGAAACTATCATCGGTGGTATCAGAAATGTTCCTTGTCAGATAAAAATTCCTTCGCTCGAGGAGGTTGCCACGAAGCTGTCGGATGAGTGGCACGTGCTGTTATAAGGTCGAGAGATATTTCTTTGATGTTAGTTTGAAATAAGAAGCCCGAAATAGGCCATATCCGAAAATAATGCCTGTTTCAGAAAATAGTTGTTTAGAAAAATGAAACGTAATCAAAAAATTATTGACATTAGAAATTATTTATAGTCTGTGAGGAATTTCTAATATTTATAAATAAAAGGCTATTAACAGAAACAACGCCTCAATAATACAACTCCAAATAACAGAAAGAATTTGCATATTGAAACTATTAGTTTACATTCTTTTTTACTACCACTTTTGTACGACATTATTATCCTCGTTAATGAGATTTTATTTCTTGCAAAAATTCTACACTTGAAGTTTTCCTTTTTTGTAAAGGTTTTATATTTTCTGGCACACTATTATTTTGTGTACAAAGAAATAGATGTAATAGGCATTATTCAGGAACATAATATACTACGTTTCAGATACTTTTGATTTCCAAACATCATTACATCCGCAACTTTTTTTATATAGGTGGTGTTCGATTTTAATTAATGCAGTTGAGTTTCTCCGTAAATATAAGATATTGAAATCCTGTTTCTGAAATTTTTATAATATAGGCTATTTCTTTATCAAAATATATCTTACTTGGTACCATACAAACTCGCAAAAGTAAAATTTTCATTCCTTGCATCGTGTAATGGATATGCTACCTAATAAATTATCAAATAATTGATTTGATATAATTTGCTAACTGTTCAGTTGGTAAAGTTGTACTCCCACTAGAACAACACTGTTCCTGAATTATTCGATATTATCCATATTGATATTTTGTTGATGTTATTGTCGATACAGGAACTTTCGTCGTTGGCAATAAAGATCTTGAGAAACTTCAAGTAATTTTCAGTACAAATTTTCTTAAGAAACCGAAATATCAACCAAAATTTCCCTGTTTTTCGTCTAATGGGAACACAGCTTAACATTAAATATAACACTAGAATGGTAAAACTCCTACGGTTCAAGGAATCAACTAAACCCACAGCCAGTAATATCAACATCCATAACTAACCAGGTTGGAAAATATCACTCAAAAAGCCTATAAGTCGGTTTCTTATCAACATTTAACAATACAATGGGAGATAGATAACAAAATCGTTTTAATTATTATTAAAGCTCGTTTTAATTTCTATCTCACCATACTTCCCGCGCAAATTGTTCCCCGATTCTAACGACACCATCGGCAGAATCAAACGCAACATTCCGAGCAATAGAAATGGTAAATCAAAAGGCAGGCGAAACACTCTCAAACCTAAACCGCAAAGCACAATGCTCTGTTTGATCAATACAGCTTGAATCCTCATCCAATGCTCTAGGAGCTTCATCCCTTTCAGAAGACGACTTTAAAGCATTTGAACGATTGGCCAAACGGTCCAGCAGTGCCACACTGGACGTTCCTTCTCCAGACGTTCCTCGTGTGTAAATACAGACAGAGCGGAACTGGAGCAGGTAGATATATAGTGATATCTACATATAGGTTGTACATACTGCGGGGGTTCGTACACGGTGGCGACGTAGCAATAGGAATTCGCGCACTGTTGTCGTTTCGGCCAGTGGACGTGGCGTTGATTCGCGTAAAATGTAGCCTCCTCTTGAGGACGGGGCCCTGCGTGGCGAGCGGAGACTAATTCCTACCTGTGAGAGGATCTTTCTACCCCTAGAATTCCGCAACGCCCCTCTTTTATTGCTGTCCTCTCTTCTTTCTACGTATTTCCAGTGCGCTCGCACACCCGCAGAGGAGTGGCGCGCAAAAAGATGGCTAGTTCGCCGACGAGCATTGAAAATCAGATAGACAGCTTCCTAGAGCAGTTCAAGCGCAGTGCCTCCCGTGCTATGGAGGAAACACACAGGCCTTGTTACAATGCCTGCAGCAGCAGTACCAGCCGCAGTCGTAGCGGCAACCTAGACCTCGAGCTTTTGGAGGCTGGTGAGTATTGTTTCAGCCGAGCAATCTTTCTAGACGACAGCTCAATTCTTTCCGTTTAGACACCTTGCCAAGCTTCCTACGATTGCTAGCCTGGGCCGCTGTTTTTGTACCGCCACCCTAGAAGACGCCGCATTCCAAAATCCACTCCCTCGAATTCTTTTGTCATCACTTTGTTTCTAGCATTTAGCGATTGGTTATGGATTTAATAAATCAATACCCCTCGATGTCTACCAGAAATCACTCGTTTGCTCGTATTACATATGTAATTCAACCGTTTCCGAGTTGTTCCGGTTGTCGTACTTGTAACTCGACAGTCGGAGACTAATTGCGCAAACGGAATCTGACACGCTATGCTTAGTCAACGTTCCGTTTGAAATGTTTTTAATACTCATAAACCGAGAGCGTTTTATGATTTCTTTCACTTTAAACAATCCGGCACCCTTCGCTCCCCATGCGCATTGTTTTCATGTATATATTATTGTTGTACATCGTTATGCATTGTTTGGATGACAAAATAAATACTCATGAATTGTTTGCAATATTTTTTTACTACACCGTACGGTTTTATCAATCATTCCCTGCCGACACGTGACCAAGTGGCAAAGTAAAAACGAAATGAGAATCCCGGCCGAAGGCTGCGATGCATATCACGTGTTCTCTTGATTAACTGTCAATCAATAGCACTCGTGGTAAATGGGGTGGCTCAGTCTTTGAAAGGGGCACTCTCGGGTCCAGCGAGGAATTCAATTTATTCCCATCAAATCGTGCGGCTTCGACGATGTCGACGTAAATGCACGCCGCGAGTCACGTGCTTACGCCCCTCCAGCATAACGGAGCTCTCCCACGATTGGTTATTTCATCTTGTTCTTACCTCCACTATGTAGCCATGTTATGTTGCCTTAGCTACCTCGGTTGGCATCCGGTAGAGGCCGCGGACGCCCCCGGCATCCCCCGAGCACTCGTCCAACTATACATGTATCTCACTTCTCTCTTCAGTAGCCAGTCGAACATACCGATTTTATTCTACGCTCTTTCTTTTGCCAAGTGTCTCCTCGCAGTCAAGTCATTTCACTCAAATGCCTCGTATTCTTCGCCTCCACACATTCTCGCCCTGTTGAATTGCTAACTTTGCTTCGGCTCGCATTGAACGGTGGCGTACTCGACGCTATGCGTCCACCTACCACTTTTGTGTACGGCGGCGTTCAACGCTGCATAACCAAACTGCCGGCAGCGATTATCGTCCGCTGAATGCACCTGAAAATTGCGAACATGTTCCGCCGGCACGCACTTCCAATCGCATGAAACTAACGCATCTAGATTCGTGCAATTTGAACTGTGAGCCTGTGCGAAGCGTTCGAGTCCGGTCAGGGCTAGAACTCGGAAGTTCGAAGTGCGTGCGGTCGTTTCACAGTGCGGTGACTCTCGAAATGTGACACTGATTGGCCATCGAATAAAGGAACGACAATGTCGCTGCGACGGAAATCGACGCATTGCTGCAATTGTCCTTGCCATCAACATTGTGCCACAAGAACCGCAGGTTGGGAATGAGTATTATCGCCTTCGGGCTTTGTGACGTTTTGAACATGTGATGTTAGCATTAGCAGCATATAATTAGGATGCATGACATTCGATTCCGCTAGGCAATTGCTGCTAAACTACGCTGCAAAATATGCTTTAGCATTTTTTTGCATATTCAATATTCTTTTTTTGCTAGCATTGCAAAACGATTATTGGCGTCGCAATGTATAGTTCACTGTTAAATTAAAATTATTTTCTAATAATAAATTTAACAGAATTAAATTTTTAATAAATCTGTATTATCAATTATTTATCAAGCTAAAGATTATAATAATTCCATATATGTTATTGATATATGTATGACTGGTTTTCCATACACTAACAATAACTATAGCAATTATATGTATTGTATTTATAAATACGTACGTCCACGCATGTAAGTAATCAATCTATCCTATTTACTAACTAACGTGTACGTACATATCTACACAGAGGCATATATATATACATAAATACCGTGCACGCCGTGCACATTCAGAACGAGTATATATATATCGTTCATTCTCCACCAGGATCGTATCTACGAACGTGCACTGTGGTGATCAATAACTTGCTATTACATTAAAACGTGTTCGACGAAGAACGTAAACCAGACATTTATTCAGACATCATTCTTTAAGATACAAAAAGTGGCATTCAATCTCAAGTTACCGATTTGTTGCTGTTATTGTCATATTCGTTTTTAATTACGAAGAGGAAGTTACTTTGATATGTATAATTTCTTATTTTTGTTCATTCATTTTATTCTTAAACAAAGCCGTGTTACGAAGAATGGTCAGAGTACTTGTATGTAAACAGGATATTAAACAAAGGCCTAGGATAATTCATTGTCGAAATATTATTGGCATAGTGGAAGTATGGATTCTGTACCGCGAATACATGTGCACATACGTATGAAGTGCATTGAATTGTAAGACACAAACGGAAGACAGATCCGTTTTACAATACGTAAACGTTACGTACTGCTCTATTGTATTTAAGTTTCTTAAGAAAACCTTCAATCTAAAAAATGCAATGACAAATTTTCCTCTATGTCTTCCCGTTCTCGTTGGGGTCTAAAAACACGTTTGTTGCACATTTTCTGACGAATTTGGAAAATAATGTCTTCATTTTGGAAAAATACGATTATTCGTTACTCTTTCGATGATTTATTGAGCATCATCATGTATCGAGCATTCTCTTTCCAAAAAATTGATGCAAAAATGGTGCATTCTATTTATTTAGCACTATTGACAGAATTGTGTACGAAAATTAGAATTGCTTCAATAGAAAATGGATTCATCCATTTTAAGTTTCGGTATTCTTGTGTTCATTTTTCACAAAATACATTATCTTCAAATTTGTTAACCCTCTACAACCAAATTTCCATTTATGAGTAAAAAAATAATGCAACATTAAAGTAGATAAGATTAACTTTGAAATACGAATGAACAATCAATCAATCACACCATTTTCAAAGATTTCACTCCAAAAATTGTCTCCAGTGGGAGTTGAAAGTTGCGATAAAAAACTCTTTGTTTGCGAAGTAGTAGTTAACTAAATGATGTACCTCGTTACGGCTTAAAAATTAACTAAAACTTATAGAAATTAATCTTCAACGTTACGTGGTGTTTTATAAAATTTTATGACATTTAAAGATTATTAAGTAACGATTCGTTAACTTTAAACACAATTAACCGTTTACGAAGGCAGATCCTTTCAATTAAAGACCCTACCTTTTGTATGCATACTTTATTCGACTGGTAGGAATAATTGGCACAGTTTTAATTTTACCACGAAAATAATATGAAAAAACGAGATTTACTTGTTGTTCACAAAGTTCACAAAACGTTCAAAGTATACAAATCCAACAAAAAGGTTCGATCAAAAACATGAATGTTTAATATTCGAATCCAATTCAAGTGTGGGCTTGTTTTTTATTCTTGTTAAAAATAAAAATGGGACCATATTTTTTATCATAACTATTTAAATGTTATTTTCTGTATTCGTTTTTGTATTAAATTGACAGTTATTTATGCACAAATCTAAAATGTACCCTTCAGTTTATAACCAAACATTTGACCGTTTACAGAAGGGAAACCTGGAGGATAAAAAAACAATTCGGCTTTTTCGTGGAGTAAGCTTTGCAATAGAAGAGTTTCTTTACAAAAACACACATTTTCTTAAAGAAGAAAATTCCCCTTTTAAAAGGAAATGAATATTTTCCTCTTAAAGAAAATTGATTTCTGAAAATCTAGTTGTGCGAATACTAGTTTTCACCACTGTATATAAACTACCTGTACGTTTAGCGTTAAAACTTACAATCATCATCATCATGAAAATCACACAATTCTTCCGAAGGAATGCTACAACCCTGGCGACAGTAGTTGCTCATACGCTACTGGCTCCTCTCCCTTCCCCCACGCGTTGTTGGCAATAGTCAGGAATCACAATCGCCATATCGTCAAACACAATACTACGACAGCACGTAACAAACTTCGTTTTACTCGAAGTTCGGTGATACTCCCTTGTGTGAACTAATACTCTAACGCGGTGGTTACGCGCTTGTAAGGAAATCGGAATCCCGAAGAACAAGGCAGAACCCAGCTGAAAACGGTAAGTAAGACACGGATCGCCTTCTACCATAAAGATCGCATTCCCAAGGAATGTTCTTTCTTACTTCCGCTGTTTCCTTCAAATCCAACAATTTCTTTCTCTCATTCGAGCTTTCCTTTGTTCTCGTCTGATTAATCTTTCCGTTGCTGCGATATTATCCATTATTCACTACTTTGCAACGGTGCGCGTATCTATCGGTCTGCTTCGACAACAACTTGCCTCTAAAGCGACACTCGAGTTTGACAACATTCGATAACGAGCATTTGTCACGATCGCTTTACTTGGCTGAATATCATTCGCTTTTAGTGATTCATAAGTTCGAGCAAGTTCAATCAAGCGCAAGAGCAAAGGTTATATGTACTTTGTTTCGCGAGAATTGCAACGAGAGTTTTGTATGCTGAAAACTTGCATTGCACTTGAAATAGCTTTTGTTGAAATCAATCTAATGCTTTTGATTGGTTCTTTTCTACTCAAAATCTTTCTCCAATGTTTATAATACTTGTATGACGAAACCTCTTTCATCGGAAGCTTTTATTCATTCGATAGTCCACAAAAGGAGTAAAAACAATACAGCAAAAAGTTGTTCATGAACTACAAGAATGTGCGATGCATTAGAGTTTTGTTTAGCAAACATTCGGTTCATCTAGCATCACAATTGGTCGCACGTGTCCCAGATTACTTTATATAATCAAAGTTCTAATGTATAAAAGTTGTTGCTCCAAAGAAAACCGAAGATTACGTTGACTGCTGATTTAATGTATCATACAACACTCGATTACTCTAACATGTTAATATATTAATAACCCTTTTGTACATACAATCTGTTTACAAATCCTATTTTTTGTAGATCACGCAACCTTCCCCGAAGCACACACTTTCAACTTGTCAAAGGGAATAATTGACGTACGAAGGTTGCTCGTTGTGTTACAGAGTAATGCTTTCTACGGCGTACAGTTGGAGAAGCCTGTAAATTAGGGACTAATGAAAATACAGAGTCGCAAGGATAATTACATGTTCAGGTATAAACATTGTTAAATCTGTTGTACAAAGCATTGAAACAACAATGGTTGATTTTTGAATGCGTCAATATTCCAAGTGATAAAATTTTTGTACAATTTGTAAATAATTTGTTTAAACTACTTTTATATTAACACATAATTATTATATGTATATATTGTACATTTTATTGGTATTTGTATAATACATATATGTGTTGCGTTTAACTCTTTTGCTATGGCAGAGAAAAGTGTACAAAATTGAAACACGGAAGATGAAGCTTGTATACAATATTGTACAAGAACGATACAATAAATAAAGATTAAAGGAACGTTTAATTGCAGGTTCAGCATTGAAACATGGAAGATCCTGTGGTCACCGAGTCCAAGAAGACAATCACTAAACTTGGCGTGAAGAAAAAGAAGACTGACAAGAATACAAATTACGATTCCGTACAATTAGAAGACTGTCCTGCTCAAGTGTTAGAGCGATTTAAACGTGGTTGTGAGTGTCAAGACGATCAGTGCTTCAAAGGCCTTAATCCCGAATCGGTTTATAGACACAGGCTGAACATTGCCGAATTAACAAAAGAAGAACACGATATGTATCTAATGGGTATTACAATGGCATGTCTTACAAATCCATACGAAACAGCAAGGCACACAGAAAGACGCAGATTACGAGCGCAATACGTCTACCAAGGCAGACGCGTATGTTTGGATGCGTTTCTGTATTTAGAGAATTGCACGCGTTACCAAGTTAAGAGAATCAGGAAACATTTAGTAACGCATGGAGTTACGCCGAGAGTCCACGGAAATCATGGCAAAGTACCGCACAACACATTCTCCCTGGATATTTATAAGAATGCGACAGAGTTCTTAAAGAACTTCATCGAAGTTCAAGAAGCCAAACAGAAGACTAAGCTAGCAAAAAACGCGCCGCTACATCTTCCGGCGGACGTTACACGGAAGACAGTGTACGACTTATACGTACAATATTGTAAGAAGATGTCACTCGACGTGAAAGTTATGGGATACTCTACGTTCAGGCGGTTCATGAAAGTCCAATTTCCGCAAGTGAAGTTCGCTAAACTTGAATTTGTAGTTAGGGGTCAGAATCCGCAAAGCCAAGGGCTAAATAAATCCGAGCCAGAGAAGAAAGAAGTGCCGGAAGATAAACCGTCCGAATCTTTGGAATTAATGACGGGAAGTGGGGAGCTGGTACCTTTGGTAATTACCAGGGAATCAGGAGGAAGTGACACTTTCTTTTTCACACCGCTCTGCAAATTGCAAGATGGTGTGAGCTACGAAGTATCTGCGAACGATGTGCTAGTCAACAGACATGTTTTCCCAATTGGTTTGAGTAAGGTGAACGCAGTCTGAGAATGAATGATGATATTTTTAATGTATATAAAAGCAATGCGAGGGTGATATATATTAATCTTGTGACTTTTAATGAGAACAGCAGTAATCTTGCTTGAAGAGTCTCGATGTTACAGAAAGTGTAACGCTTTTATTGTAACATTTCTGTCTTGGTACAGTAAAAATAAGGATCACAGTACAACTGAACAAACAATGCTTCAACACTTTTTCAACATGGATTTCTCAATATTTTTGTTACATCTACTCGTAAACTCGTAAAGTGTAATGGATTCACCAGTATGCGTATTTAGTTTAAGACTTTCAATCACAGAGTATCTAAGACTAAATCTCATACGTAGTTTTTAGGTTCGCACGCTGATCGCTTACATACGAGGACAAATTGTTATTATTTATTACTAGATACAAAGTTTATCTTAGGTATTAATTAAATTATCATATATCTAATAAACTTATGATGTTGTAAAATAATGTTGCTTACCATTTTTTACCAAAAAATTGATTAATACATAAGTTTTAGTGCTTGAATTCCAAGTAGATGCAGATTGGTAATTTCTACTTGAAAATTTGGCTGAACTTTCTCCAATTCTTAATTTTTTTTGTATGCCAGTTCTTTTTTTCATAAATTAAAAATAATGCGCTTTAATCCATCAAATATAATTAAAACACTACATATCCTCCTGACATTTATAATATTAGCTTTGTAAAAATTCACAAATAGTTCAAGAATTGTTTCATTCTTTTTCAAATAAACAATGATTGCACATTCATGGATTTCCAACGCCAGTTTTAAAAAAAGTTAAATCTTTTCCATTAAAATATTTTAATGGAATGTGCGAAATATATTTGTAAAATTAAGTATTTTAATAAACATTTAAGTCCATGTTTTCGCTATTCCAGGTGAATATTTACCCTTAAGACATTGAATAATAATTTAGAAGTAAACATTGCTAATGGTTTGTTGGTGGTTTAATATTTTTCACGTCATTTGCCAAGAAAGTTTTACAAGTAGATATCTAAAGTAAAAGTAATATTAAAAATGGCTGGAGACACAATCTGGCATGCCAATATTTTTGGTGGGGCTTCCTAATATACATATATATATATTGTATGTACCGTAAACGGTTAACTGCAGCATTCTATAAAAAAAAAACTGGAAAGGTAGCTGGCCGCAGGTCAGTCACGTGGAACGTGAGACGCTCGTACGTTGACCGGACGCACATAACATTAATAAGACACACTAAAAAATATTTTTTAATGATGTTCTTCACTCGCGCATTTAAAGAAAATATAATTTAGAATCTCATTAAAAACTTTGAAATAGCATTTCGATCGATTTTTATCTCGTTGCAATATTTAATTATTGTTTCTTATTTAGTAGAATACGAAGATTTGCCTTTAGAAGTAGACTTCTTTCAGTATTTTTTGTTTGGACTTTTGTATTACGCAACATTAGGTAATTTTCGATGTATTACAATTAGATGTTTGTGCAATTTTATTACAATGAGTCTACTGAAATTAATAATTGTGGTTGTCTACAGTTTTACAGTTTTCCCATTGCTAAATTATGCGAGATGTTAAAAAATTGTACAGAATTAAAAAACATGACAAGAAAGTTTCGTTACAATCGTTCTAACATTACAGATGTTGGTGCAAAAATAAAAAAGAGACGTAAAAACAAGTGCAACTTCGTGCTGGTCACGACCTTCCACCTTGCTTCGCTGAGTCAATTCTTTCTACTGTATAGTCAGCGTAATTGTACTCGTGACATTGACTCCGCTGTAAGGTTCATTGGATAACATCGGTGCAGAATGACATGAATGGGTTGATCTGTGCGTGCTACACATACATATGTACGAACATGACAGAAAAACACAATTTCATTGAACACGAAGTTGTAACCAGCGATCCATAAAGGGAAATAACTCTTTTCATATAGAACGAGTGCATTGTTGGCGCAAACAAATGGCATTTGTGTTATCGTTCGGTCACATTTTTCCTCTTTCGATATGTTTCCTGGCAAGAATTTTATATATTGCAGTCTTCATTCATGTATTTGTGCATTTGAATGAAATTTAAATCAAATTAAAAGAATTTTTTAGGTCGTTTCAATTTTCAGTCAACCGAAAATAAATTTTTAGAAGGAAAAAAGTAAGTCTTTCCCTGGAAACTAAACCCACATTGAACATAAACGGAAAAAACACTTTTTTATTACTTTATTTTATTGCAATTGTTTTCTCTACGTTCCATTTTCGAGGAAACGAAGAAAGTTCCAATCATTAATCTTTCGGGCTGGGGAATATTTAGCTGCTACATTTCAGTTTCGGAAATTATACGCAGCAAGATTAATTAAGCAAAATGTACACGGCAATTTAATATTTTTGTTTTAATAATTAAATTAGGCGCTTTATATATACTTCCATTTATTACCTTTACACCGTGTATAACACCACTCGAGCGCTAATGACCTTAATTACAAACGGGTAGGTAAGTAGGTCATTCCACTGCTTGTTAAACGACACAATATTCGCGCTAATTTCTCGTGACTGCAATCAATACTTGAGGCATTATTAAAATAATATTAAGTTTACACTCATTTCGTGCAATTACCTTCTAAATTGAAATCCGTATATTGGAATATTGTCGAATCCATTAATCAAAGTATAATCGACTTTCTCATTAAGTTATTATGAATCCCAACTTTTGTATCGAGATACAATTGATATTAATAGCTGGTACCTGTACTATATAGTAATTTTCAATTTTGGAAGGCAATTAGGAATGTTTTCATTGAAAAACAAAATTACAGAGTCTGGTGTTGTCAAAAATTGCATTTTGAATCACCATTTGTCATTTAATTTGGAGTTGAAGTAATAATTCATTCTATAAATAATTTTCAACATATTTGGATTTTATGGAGGTTTTGAGTGTTCGCTAATATACAGGATTGTTGTAAAACTATTGGAAAAACAAAATCTGCTTATATGTATATCCGCTGATCCGCACACTCGACATCTATAATATCAAATAGCTTAAAAATGACTTTAAGAATGAATTGGTAGTCCAACAGTTAAAAATAATAAAAATTGTAATATTTATTTGCGGAATTAAATAAGAAAATTGTATGTTTGAAAATTAACAACAACAGATTCTCGGTTTCAATAAATTGTCTTAGAAACAAAAACTGTTTTCTCTAAGGAAATTTGTTTTCTTCTTTGATAACATTTTTTCCAAAAATACTGAGTGTGCCAGTACTCTTTACTTCTAAAACTACTAAACTGCTTCTTGATTAAGTAGACTAAACTAGTTCTTGCCGCCTTTTTTACATTCTAATACTTTTTTGGGAAGGTTAGCATATTCCCGCATATGTAGGAATGTGTGTCACGGATTTTAACGTTAGAGCTGTAAGATAAATCGAGGTATCATTTAATTGGCTTTCTTGTATGATACCTACGTTTTTCTGGAAAATCTAATACAAACAAAACTATGTTTTACACGCAACTAAACTACCACGCAACGCCTTTTTTACATCTAAATGCTTTTTTGGGGGGTTAGCATATTCCCGCGTATGCAGGAATGTGTGCCATGGATCAGTGACATTGCAGGTACTGCAGGAATCTACTTCAGCTGACTGACACGAGCAAGGTCATGTGGCTATAACGTGACATTTGTTGCGGATCATATCGGTTGAGTTCTGTTTAATTTTGTCTTGGCTCCTCAACAATCGCCAAGTCCACAATTTTATACTTGGCGAAGTTGAGTATTGCGTATGTGATCAACTTCAGTCGCAATTGTTATTGTCATAGCGATTCTCACTTTTACAGCGTTTTTAATTGTATTATTATTATATTCGTTTAATAAGTGTGCCTCTGTCCTCATTACCTCGATCTAACGAATACCGCAATTCTACACACTTATTAAACATTTCTCTTTTTGATATGTGTTGCTCTTTTGTAGAATCCAGTGGTAAACTTTTCTGTTACTGTTGTTTTCCTCTCTGAAAGTGTTGACAACATAATTTCTTCTTATATGTTACAAATCATATTTTTGTTGTAATTCATTATTGGATTTTCAAAGTGTTTAAAAGTTATTGTTTTTCGTCTTTCGCAGAAGATGTAGAGAGCATGACCGGTGAAATAGAAAATGGGGATTTGGCCATTCGTGACGTCGCACACCTTCTCCAGTCACAATATGCCATTATTGCAGGTAAATCAGTTTAACTTTTCATTATTACCGATTAGCTAATACTTTGTTATCGCAGATGCTAAAAGTAATTGGCGTCGGTGAAATATTTTCTGTAGCATTTTGAATAATTTATAAATCCAATATCAAATTCAAGAAATCTTAAATACTTAATTTTAATATTAAAGGAAAATATGCGATGTTTGTCTATTTTGTATTATCATTGATAACGTTTCGCAGGAGGGAAGACTAGAGAAGGTTGTCCAATAATAACGTTTCCCGACAATGGCAATTTTCACACCTTAGCTGATTTGGATTACCAGCGCCTCATGCTGTACCTCACTTCAGTTCCAAGGTAAAGTAATATATTCGTACAATGGAAACACTCTTTCTCAATTCTATAATATCGAAACAGATTCTGTTTTATTATTCATTATTCATCAAAATTGTCTTTATATCAGTTTGCAGGAAGCTGATCTTGGATTCCATTTGATAATCGACAGGAGGAACGACAAATGGAATTCAGTCAAAACTGTTCTCTTAAAGATTTCGGTAGGTAGAGTTACAAAAATGCGAGACGCAATAGAATCTTTTTTATTTGAAGGTTTAGATTTAGCATTCAAAAATCTTTAACTAAATCATATTAAACTTGAGTATTTGTACAACATAAAAAAAGAATAATTCTAATATCAGAAAATTTGAATAATCAAGGTTCTATTGTACTGAATTTCTTTAATTCTCTAAACAAATATCGCAGTAACATTTGTATATCTTATTTGTATGTTTCAGGCTTTTTTCCCTGGTTTGGTTCATGTGGCATACGTACTTCGTCCAGCAGGCTTTCTGCAAAAAGCCATTTCAGAAGTATCAAACAAACTGTTTAGGGAAGATTTCAAGTTTAGAGTGATTTTTTTAGCAAATGTTGCCGAACTTTATGAGTTCATTGAAATGGATCAGCTGACCGAGCAACTTGGTGGCAGTTTACCATACTGCCATCATACATGGATACAAAACAGGATTGTAAGAATTTGATATTGAGTTACAGTGGCTCACACATTCTGTTGCAGATTTCTACATTTTAAAAATAGTGAAATCGTCTTTTTTAGTTGATTTCGAAAAGAAGGCAATTTTAAATCACTTATTCAAAAAGTATGGCAAAAATATTTCTAAAAAATGGAAATTGAGTTCGAAAATAGGTAACACAAAAAGTACAAAATATTTTCGATCGGTCTTATCTTCATAGTATCCCATTTATCAATAAAAAAGCTTATTAATCTTCAAGATTTTTAGTAAATACAAAAAAGATCGAAATTATTTCGTACTTTATAAAGCTTTTTCGTGTTACTTATTTTCAAAGTCAGTCATACTTTCAATTGAGTCGAATTACGAACTAATAATGTGAACGAATTTGTGTGTCGCTGTGTTTGTTATAATTCTCTTACAGTTTAAAACTAATTAATTCATACTCATATTATCGGCTGTTTAATTGCAGAGTTTAGAAAAATTTTCATCGATGACGCAAGATGTGTCTCTTGCCTTGGATTCCTTTACACGCCGGTTGGCTGAGATAGAATTTCCAAACAACACAGTCGCAACGACGACCCTTCTTTCTCAGCAGCAAGCAGAATATAATGAACTCAAAGAGGAAATATTGAGCGCTGCGCGACATGGCGAATCATTGTTGGATAATGTCCGACAATTAACCGGTAAAGGAACAGCCGATAGACTAGGAAATGTTGCCGCAGTTGAAAGGTAAGAAATACGGAATCTTAAGTCCTTACTCGAAAATCGTCGAAACTTTTTATTAATTGTTGCTGAAAGTTTTGGTATTATTTGTACTAGTATTTTGGCCTACATTGCTTTATTATTGGCAAGAAAAACATTTAGGAACTTGACGAAATTCTCGACAAGAAGCGGAAAGTTTTTAACGAAACACGAATATAAAATGATAAAATAACGTAATATTTAGAATTTATACGGGGCGGTTCAAGATTAACATTAAAATTTCAAATTTAATGCTAGATTGTATTTAATCTTCCTTAAGTTTAATTATTCTTAACATTCACACGAAATATTATTCAAGTGCAGAGGATCTGTTCGGATAAAGAAATTTTCGAATAATATAACATAATTTTTATAATATTTCTGCAGCTTATTCCAAATTATTAACATTGTAACATTATGCTTTTGTTTAGGTTACTTGTGCAGTTGGAAGAAACGGAGCGCACATTCGATCTGTTTTGGTCTCATCACAGTTCCCGGTTGCGACATTGCCTGGCATTGAGGCAGTTCGAAGCGAATTTTCGTGAGTTGCAAGCAATATTGGACCAACATCTGAAAACAGTGGAGGACATGACGGAAGTGGGAGAAACCCAATCAAGAATAGATCAATTACTATGCGACACATCGGCATTTCAAAGGATATGCAGAGTACGTACATTCAGAATTCCTATAACTATTAGTAATTACCAATGGTAAAAGGATATTCATAACTACTCTCATAAAAACACCCGAGTCACATAAACTCAAGATAAACGCAAAAACAGTTTCGAAAGCAATTTTACAACTACTGTGTATTCCAATCTGTCATAAAGATTGAACATAGCAATTTCCCAAGCAATAACTGATAAAAATTTGAAAGGCGACATAAATTACAGTTTCCTGAGATTAAAATGTTCAATTGTGAAAAAAAGCCATTTCGTATTAAACTTGTTGAAAAAGGAGATTATTGACTGTTATGATCGAAAGTAATCGTCAAGAACTTTCAGTCTATCGATACGAATGCTTGAAATAAAAAACGAAATCGCACATATATAATGCACATCATGCACCGATGTTACTTTGCACCGCTTTCCTCATTTTTTCGATAGTCCTATTTGTTGCATACCATGTGGATTTGGGTCTTGGTAAGCAGTCCACTTCACAAGATACATGTACTGTAACAATAGATTTCAATTCTACGATACTTTGGTCGGTTTTCTTAGTGTTTAAATTGTTAACTTTCCTTCTACAACTAAATTCTAATTAACTAATCGCTAACCAGTTAGAGCGCTCTTTCTTTCACTCTGGACTGTGAATTAAATCTCTATATGTAGCAACGCGTGTCTGCATTATCGAGAAGAGTTTCTAGTTAAGATCGTACAACTGAAGGAATGACAGGAACGATAGGGATTTAATTCATGCCTTATATGGGCATGATCGATTTGAGAATGAATATCGCTATGATTTCTTATTCTGCACTGCACGCACAATAGTATCTTCCGTTCTACTTCTTTTTAGTTACTACTACAACAAGCTGTACTAACAGTTCTTTGTAACTTTCTTTCTTGTTAATATTATTTATAAACATCGCATATATGTTGGTGCAATTCAATAAATTTATAGGGAGACATAGATCGAGCGGAAGAAGTTATATCGGCGGGACAACAATTACTCTCCGGCAGACATCAATGTCCTACGGATGTTGTCGAACCCAAGTGCGTAGAACTACAAAGGATTTGTACCATTCTTAGCCAGAGATTGGAGAAACGGCTAGTCATGCTAACCAAATGCCGCGAACTCATGGAACGCATAGATAAGGTAATAATTATAATATTTATTTTGTTGGTTCTTATATTCAGTTTCTCTTTCCGCTTATTGCGCTTCGGAAGAAAATATGCTGTGCTCGAGTTAGTGTATTGTTGTGTCAGATAAAATGTTGAGGAATATTTCATACTTTAATAAAGTAGTACCAAAGTCCATTGGTGAGGCAGGACACGAAACTAAGTACAGTAGAACCTCTTTTATCAGAAGCACCGTTAGCCGAAATTTGTACTATCGGGAGACTCTGTTATTCGAATGCTCAGTTATCCGAGCACATCTTGTATGTACACAGTTCAGTGTACATTTATTAACTAAATTATATTTCATTTCAGTCAAATTCCTTTTTAATTTCAGCAAAATTCGAAAAATGTCCCTTAAAAGTGGTATTTTTACAGCCAGGTTTTAAAATGTTGAATCTGTAATTATTATGCGGTAAAACTATCGAATCATTTTATTCTTGTGGATTTTATTCAAAATATTTCTAGTAAATTCAGCAAAATCTTTAAGTCATAGATGTTTATGTATTGAAAAGTATTTCTGGTATTAAACAGGCTAATGCGTGGTGTACGCGCGGTATAGAATTACTTGGCGCACAAAACAGTTCAACTCCAGCCGATCAAGCCCTCCAAGAATTACAGGAATTGATAGAAGCAGCGGAGGAATTCCATCATCCAAGATGCGTTTTTCAAGATTCTGTAATGCCCGAAACAAAAGCTCTTATCAGTCAAGTATGTATCAAGAATTTAAATCTTATTTATCCTAATCGTGATTAAGCATGAATCAGTAAAGCTTGTGGCAGAAACAAAGTACAAAATAACAGAAATTCCATTAATTTTAAAATGTGAAAACTTTTTTTCACAAAATGTTCGAAATGTTATTTTGAATTTGTTAAATGACACTATAACTTTACTTTTATTTAATTTCGATTCAAATTGTAATGAAAATCTTGTTTTTATGCCTGAATAGAAAATATGGTAGAGGTACCATTTGTAGCGATGTCTTATTTATTCTAATGTACTAAGTATTCTTAGGTTCGTTTTGATATAATTAATGAATCCGTTTAAGCGCATCATTTTGAATATTTTTTTAGGTATAGTTTTTATTCGAACGGATCTGCCTTCGTAGTAGATTGATTGATTTTACACTTTATGAATGGTTAGTTAATAATCTCCTCGATGCGCCATTAAATTTTGGGCAATTTTTAAAAAACTAATATAATACAACAACTATCTTCATTTTGCGTTTTATCTTAAGTTATAATCACTGAATGGTAAGAAAATCATTAACGTCGACACAAATGGTACATCAACTCTCGATAATATCGCATAATCCTTATGTGTAGAACATGCATAAGAGTATAATAGAAATTATCTGAGGTAGGTTCTGCAAAGGATAGAAGATGTCTCTTTAATGTGCGATAAAAGAATAATGGCATTGAAGCAACAACTGATAAAACCAGCGAGGCCCGTTCAGACGGTAACACCAGAGCCGATAAAGCAAATGCAAACACTGCCACAGATTGTCATGCCAGGGAGAGTTTTGAAGAAAGCAAATACGATGCCAAAAGTAATTTATACAAGCATTTTAAATATAATACAAACCACGGAAAATTTGGTGGCTAAATAATGAATTTACAGATGGAAATGACGCCAATAGAGGGAGAACCTTCCTCGCCAGAAAGCGAGCCCAAAGATATTGAAGCTTCGCGTGTGAAGCGTGGACATGTATTAACAGAACTCGTTGAAACCGAACGTATTTATGTTGCCGAATTAGGATCAATAATTAAGGGATATAAAATGGAACTGGATAACGAAGCAGCAGCACATTTAATACCAGCGGCTCTTGTAGGAAAAGGAGATATCCTTTTTGGCAATTTGGAGGATATTTATGTTTTTCACGGTGAAACATTCTTGAGAGATCTAGAAAATTGTATTTCAAATACCGAACTTGTCGCACTGTGTTTTGTGCAAAGGGTAAGATTCTTTTCTTTTATTACCGATTTATTACAGTGGAACGTTGATTATACAAAAGAACAAATATTAATAATAGCAATCATAAATACTGAAATTAAATATGATTTGGTTAAAGATTTCTGGGTACCAAATCTTTTTAGTTGCTAAAACTCGAATATGAGATTTTCTACTGTATTTAAAACCCAATGAAATTGAATCTTTATCCGTTTCAATGATATACAAAACTATTGAAATTTCAGCGAGAGATATTCTTTAGATTGTACAGTTACTATTGCCAAAACATTCCGAGATCTGACAGGTTGCGCGAGCAAATACAAAGTGAACCACAATTCCTAGTGGCTTGTCAGAAACGACTCGGTCACAAATTACCGCTTGCTGCTTACTTGCTGAAACCTGTTCAACGGATTACCAAATATCAGTTATTGTTAAAGGATCTCTTAAAATATAGCGATGATCCATTTTGTTCTGGTGAATTGCAAGAAGCCTTAGATTGTATGCTTGTTGTACTCAAGTGTGTTAACGACAGTATGCATCAAACTGCTATCACAGGCTTCGGGGTAAGAATACGTTTATTCAATCATTCAAAGTACAAGTTATCTTTTTATATTGTTACTAGTTAAATCTATTTAGCTTGGATGACAGTGAAATCAGTTTTATTGTCAAAGTATATATTTTTGATGTGCTAAGCCGAATCTATTTCAAAGTCGTCTTCCGTTTTATCATAGTCTAATCTTATATAAACTATTTTGCACGGTATGAAGTAAAATTCGGTAATCGAACAGTTTATTTTAAAAAAGACGGCACACAACCGATTTCAATGATTTTGATATATGTTGTAGCGCGATTTAACCTGATCGTTTTCATATACATATATATATGGGGGAAAGTTATAGGAAAAAAGTTAGACACATTTAAAGGCGGATCTTATATATCAATATATAATAGTCGAACAATCAAGATAAATTGTAACGTAAACATAGTTGTGGTTTTGTGAGATTATTCGAAATACCTGTAGAGACTTAATACAGATGTAAGACAGACTTAAATCCAGACCTAACCAACCCAGACTGCGGAAAATATATAGAATTTCTTCTAATTTCATTGTTAGATTACCTTAGTTGAAATGAGCCATACTGACAATGAGTCTGCGTTGGTTAGTTCTGGGCTTTAATTCGGTGTTACATCTATATTAGATCTCTACAGGTATTTCGAATGCTGACACAAGAGCAGAGCTATATTTACATTAAGATTTCTCTTGATTGTTCGACTATTTCCTACATGATCCGCCTTTAAGTGTGTCTAACTTTTTTTCTCTAAGTTTCCCCCACATATATATATATATATATAAAAATGATCAGGAGAGCATACTCTATAACATATATCAAAAACATGGAGATCGGTGGTGAGCCGTCTTTTTGAATAATTACCTATATTTCAATTGAGATACTAAAGAATTTGCGTTTTAAATGACGATATGGACTTAGGATTACTTAGATTACGAAACGGAATTAGCAAACTTTCAAAATAAACGGCTCAGTTATTTAGAAAGACATACTTCCAACCGATTTCAATGATTTTGATATATGTTACAGAGTACGTTCTCCTGATTATTTTCATATACATATGGACCGTTTATTTTGAAAGTGGTGTAAGTCTATTTTTTAAAAAAGTTATATACCACGTAATTTATGCTTAATTCAGTGTAAACTTTTTATTTATAACGAGTTAAAAAAATGGACTTACACCACTTTCAAAATAAACGGTGCATATGTACGTGGGAGAAACTTATAAAAAAAAGTTCGACACACTTAAAGGCGGGTCTTATATGACCCAGGTAGAGTAACCAGTAAGCACACCAAATAATCAAAGAATCAAGACAAATCTTAACGTAAATATAGCTGTGGTTTTGTGACAGCATTTCAAATAAGGTGATCTAACAATGAAATTAGAAGAAATTCTATATATTTGCCGCAGTCTGGGTTGGTTAGGTCTGAATTTCAAATCTGTGTTACATTTGTATTAAATCTCTACAGGTATTTGGAATAATGTCACAAAACCACAGCTATGTTTACGTTACGATTTGTCTTCACTGTTCGAGTATTATATTGATATATAAGATCCGCCTTTAAGTGCGTCTAACTTTTTTCCTATAAGTTTCCCCCACATATATATATATATATATATATATGTGAAAATGATCAGCTTAAATCGCTCTATAACATATATCAAAATCATGGAAATCGGTTGTGAGTAAGCCTTTGTAAATAAATACCCATAAAATGTATCTTACAAACATTTTACATTTGCATTTAAAGTCAAAGAGCTTCAAATAAAGATTACTGTAAAAGGCGTCATGAATTACATTTTACGTTGGAACTTTATACTATATTTCATAGATAACTTGTAAAGCTTAAATCGCTCTATAACATATATCAAAATCATGGAAATCGGTTGCAAGTAGAATTCTAAACATCTCATCGGTAGTTTTAGAGATTACTTCTCACATCGTAACAAACAGATTATGTTTTTATATATTTGTGTAGATTAGAATTAATTAAATTGAGTATAAATGGTACATCTTCTACAGGGTGATCTGAGCGCGCAAGGCGAACTATTATTGCAAGGTTCATTCAGCGTGTGGAGTAGTAGCAAACGCGAGCGCCTGCTTAGGTTAAAGCCTTCTCAACGACATATATTCTTGTATGAGAAAGCACTCATATTTTGTAAGCATAGTAAGCCGCAAGCCCACAACAAAGCTACGTATCATTTTAAGAGATATCTGAAGGTATGTACATTCTCGTCTTTTATTCCATTTGAGTAATCAAAAACTATGTCCTCACTCAAGAAATAATTAAGAACATTTTGTATAAATAATATCAAAACGTTTAGTAATAAAAACGAATTTTGTATCAGATGTCACAAATCGGACTAACCGAGTCTGTAAAAGGAGATACAAGACGTTTCGAAATTTGGTTGCAAGGCCGTGCGGAAGTCCACACGATTCAAGCACCGACAGTCGACGTGAAGCAATCCTGGGTGCGGCAAATAAAGGGAGTATTAATGTCGCAACTAGCAGAATTGAAAGGAAAACAAAGTTCTGCACTCGGAAAATCCAATCACAAGTAAAGATACATAGATTTCTCTTAAAGCAATGAAATACTTCTCCAAATAATTCAATCACAACGAAATTGAATTCTCTTTCAGACTTTTGCGGCAAACGATTTCATGGGAAGCGCAAGGTAGCATCTCAGGTTCTCTGCGCACACTCTCCGTTGATGGAAGCAGCGTAATATCACACCCGACGGATGCTTCTCAATCAACCGAAGACGAAGTTGCATGGAGTTCGGAAAATAGTAATTCTGACGACGAAGATGCATTCAGTGAGAATCCCGGCCCAGCTCCTGTAAGTATTTATTTGCCGGTTCCTACCAGCGACGCCTACAATAGATAGTACAGTAGAACTTCCCGCATCCCGACACCCTTTATCCAAAAACCTTAAAGCTAAGTGTCCACTTAAGAGTAAAAATCTCGAAAGTAACACTCAACAACGATATTTCTCGATAAATACACCTGAAAGTTCAGTCAGGAATCCTCTGAAAGTGTTTTCAGGTGTTACATATTGATAAATATCACTCTCGGAAGTTTTACTCTCAATCGGACACTTAACTTAACGCCCGATGGCCTCAATTCCCGAACAGAGTGTCTTCTAGTAAACAAAACACTGTATTCTCTGTCCCAACGATCAAAACTAATGTTGATCCTAATGAATGACCCGATAAAGACGATAATAGTGGCGAAGATGTCGCGACCATAAACTGGGTAAACGAAGTGAAACCAGAAATGAAAGTGATAATGGAGATGTGCCTTCTCATGCCGAAAGACTCGTGGCGTTTGACAAAAAGGGCTTCGATGGTGTGAATCGTAAAAAAGTAATGTAACTCTACGTAGTTACTTATGTCAAAACCAATGATCTGTCTATTTTCTTGATCCCTATTTAAATAAATGGAGATTAGTATCAGAAACAAGTGATTGTTCTATTATGCCGAGAATCCCCTTAACCGAACATTTAACTCCCCACCCTATTAGTTCGGATGCGTAAGGTTCTACTGTATTTCTTTTGTATGTATTACGTAAATGAATCTATATATGTGTGTTATTAGATGAATTTTACCATTATCAGGGCGGCAGATACGTTGCATTAGCTGATTACTGTGCCGTTGGACAATCGGAAGTCACTATGCGTGAAGGTGACAATCTAGAGCTGCTGAAGGTCGGCTGTGCCGGTTGGTGGTTTGTAAAACTCATACCCACTGGTATAGAAGGTTGGGCGCCGGCTGCGTACTTGGAACCAATAAGTCGTAAAACTTCACGTAGCTCGCAATCCGTAAATGGTCAGGAAGCTATATGAAACAGGCGTCTAACACATTAGATTTCTCTAGTGTGTTAGACATTTTATGCATCTCATACAATGTCGGGTGTTCCAACGTATTATTCAAACAGTATTCCCAGCATTTTTGGTGTACAGTTTTTTTTTTTTTGCCCATTCTTTCAGAACGTAAGTAGTGGCGAATTTTGTCGTGCGCGTGGTTCTTCTTAGGGCATTTAATCATGTTTTATTTATGTATGCAGAATGAGTTTGTGGAATCTCGGATTTTTAAGGGGTGACGAGAAATGCAGAGTACGTGTGCCTGCGTCTACGATATGCTTTCCGGAATCTTTCAGTTTTCTGATTATTTATTTTAATCGGTAAACTATGAATTGTAAATTGTGTCATTGACATGTGTGCGATAATTTACAGTTTCCTTCGGTAAATTATTTAATACGAAATATAGAGTGCGGCAAACTTTATGCCGCATTTATGGGAGAGTTCGAGATCTGTTTTAAATATAAGCGTTTGAAGATTGATTTGATATTTACTCTATCGTGTCAAGATATATTTGTTTACTACCTTTGTTGTTAACATTTTGCTCTTTACCTTGTGCATTTGTTTCTTCCGTGAGCTGTGGATGATTTGTCGGATAGTAAATTGCTTCTTATATTTAAGACTAGGAAACGTAATCACTAGATCGACGATGTTTGGACTTGCAGTCGCTTACAGAATTTGTGCGCTGCATCTCAGTGTTTATGATAGAGTTAACAATTAAGGAATCAAGTACAAAATGTACATAATTTTCAACCTATTATCTCTAATTTGATCAGAGTAATACTTTTTCTTGATAAACAGATAGGTTTAAGTTATTAGCATCGTCGCAGTTTTAAGAAGGCCGAAGGACAAATAAACCCAAATTCGACGCTAAGCCATCATAATTCATACAAACACTTTCTTCAAATCAGTCTTTCTTTGACAAATTTTAGTTTCGCAACTATAACGGATATCGATGAGCGGAAAACGGTATATTATTCAGAAAAGATCAAACTTTCATAGAAAAATACATGAATAATACGAAAGTTATTTAAATAATGATTATTTATTTTCTTTAAGTTTGTTAGTCGATAAGCTGGGTCTTCTACGGGGTTTGTAAATTTCGTTTTGAAATATCTCACATTTCCTGTGTTATATAATAATAGATATGAATGCAAATTGGGAAATTTCCTCTGCGGTTTCCTAAGTTGCAAAAACACGAAAATTGTTTCAAACACGTCATCGGTGAGCGAGTATCAATTTCTTTGAAAAGTGAAGTTTTTATTCAAAACTGCAAGTTCATACTCATTCGCGTAATAAGAATGCAAATAATCGTGTAAACTAAAAAAGAGGCAACTCAGAAATGCGCATAAAAGAATAATATAATTTCCGTCTTATTTAGAGTTTCTAAATATCTGCCTTTTCGGAAGCGACGCATTAATATTAGAATGAGTCTGTTTTATCATTTTGCGCCGTTTCCGAAACGGTAAATATTTAATCAGGTATTTTTTAAATACGAATAAGATGGAAATTATTTTATACTGTTTTGCGTGTATTTATCTTGTCTGTTTTCGAAGTCGGTTCATATTTTTTAACAACTATTTTTCCATGTTCTTCAATTTAGTGAAATATTTTTGCAAGGGTTATTTACGCATTTAGGCTCTTCCGTATTCCAAATCGTGAGAATAACCAATACATTTTGAAAGTTGGTAAAAAATATTTTTTTTTGCTTGTCAAGTGACGCGAGAATTTGTCAAAAACTTGTCCACCTTTATAAATATCAAACCTAATTTGGGTTTCGAAATACGAATCATAAGTTTTGATTATTTAAATATTCTGTGCTTATCTAAGGTTTTTAGTCAGGAGTTTCTTTTAAAAACAGACATATAGTAAAAATTGCTATTATCCACTCACTCTGATATTCGAACTCTCAATTATCGGAATTCAGTTTGTACGTTACATTCTTCTAGTAATGTAACCAATCACAATACCGCTTAAGCAGCTAGCAAGATTTGGAGACCAGAAATCTTTGACCAAATCATACATAATTTCAATATTTGTGATTACTATTATTAATATTTATGTTCATCTTTTTTAATATATCAAGATTAACAAATTAACTGTTATTTTGCACGAAAATTGCCTTATCCGAACAGATATGATCCAAATAAGTTCGGATTAATCAAAGTTCTACGGTAGAACTTAGGTTCAATTCTTGAAGGCTCAATTACACTTACTTGCTTGTATAGATTTACTTATTGTGCATGAACACAGATTCATTTATTGATAAAACAGAAGGAAGAGTCGCTACATTCTATTGCATGTAACAACAACAGTGCGCATGCCCAATCGAAATCACTCCATGAACGGTTGTTTCTTCTTTGAACACTGCGCAACAAACGAATTTCTTTTGTAACTGCAGTAGAATTTCAGTTAAATAAAATAATCATGTTTGTTTGGATAATAAAACAGTTGCAAGTGGTATTTTACAAGTTTTTTTCATCACTTTTTACAAGTGTTAACTGCTACAAAAAGAGAAATTAAATATGATTTCGCTGAAAATTCCTGGGACGAAATCTTTTATTCTAGTTTTTATATTAACTCGTGTTTTCTGTCGTGGTGCAGAGATTTTTTAATGTTTTAATGTGCTACATTTTAGTATGAGACAAAGAATATTTTTTAGAAAGTATTTTTTAATATTTTTATTGTTTAGCCGCGAAATCTGTATTGATTGGTTGCATGACTAGATTTACACTGAACTATGTGTATTCAAGATGGATTCTTCTAGCTGAGAGTGCGGATATTTCAAATTTCGGATACAACTAGTTGTATTATATTGTGAATACAACTAGTTCGGATTTTATTACGAAGTAAAGTTAGCATGCCAATTCTACTCGCATGCAAGTTCGGTTTCCCAAAGGGAAATTGATGTTGGAACATTTATTAAATCTTGCGTTACTTTAAACTTTTGTGCAAGGTTGAAACTAAGTTCATAAACGTTCTTGTTATCAATTGTATATTACAATCAAGTTTTGAAGGTTAAAAGACTTCTTGAAAAACGGGATATTTCTATTATATCCTTCGAGTTTAAATCGAGTCTTACTTCCGATTATTTGATTATTATTGAATAATGTTTTTCCATTCATATGCAATGGTGTTAATTCCGCAAATTATAATTATTGACCGAAACTTTTCTACCACAGAACTAACTACATAGTACCGAAGAGCATATTCCGTACTCACACTCATGTACCTTACAAGTCACTAACATCCCTTGAAACATCTCTAGTTACTACAATAGTTATTTGTTTAACAGATTTATTGTTGACCAGGGTTTAACAGGTTTATTGATTCAAACTTAGGGGGATGATGAAGCAACATACAGTAGCAACGTAGCATACATTATCAGGCCTTTCTTCTAGTCTAATGTACTCAATTAGACAAGAAGGCAAAGTCCAAATGTTTTTCTTTTGCTCGAAACACCGCTTAACACTAAACGTACCACGCTCGATCAACTAACCTGTTTTAAAAATGCATTTGTTTTTCTTAATTCTTAAAAATAAAAATAAAAATATAATTTTTGTATTAATATCTAAATGCTTGTGCATTAGTTTTTGTATTAAATTGATAATTAGGTTATACGACACGGAACTGTATTTCATGAGTATATAAATTGTCGGTACGTTTAGTGTTAAGTAAACACTCTTTCCATTTGGTGAAAAATTTTGGAAACATGTGGAAGTTGACAGGTACAGTAGAAGCTCGATTATCCGAATTAATCGAAGTATTTTGAGAATTATTATATATGTATAGAACATTTAATTTCTTGATATTGACATATTAAAAAAAATTGGATAAAGAATAAAGAATAACGAATACAAAGATTTGGAAAAAGTTCTATATGAATGTCAAATCTTTTTAGTTTGTTGTACCAATTTGGTGAGCGGTGAACCGAACATTGTTTAAATAACTGTATGTTCGGATAAAACAAGTTTTACTGTACTTTTTCAAGTAACACGAAACATCAGCCAAAAGTTCCTCGCAAAAACTAGTTGCTTTAGTGTGGACACAGCTTTACAATTGAAAAGCTATCATAACCAAATGGAAAATAGAGTGATAAGACAAAATTGATGTCTCCCAGAAGGAGTAACAATTCGCTCGGTGTAATTCGTGCCAGATCCTCAAAACAGTGGATAAAAGAAGTATCTTTACACTCAGTTTTTCTGGAAAAAATTTTCTTGAGGAGAAAATTCTGATTCTTAAGAAAATGTATATTTTTCTAAAGAAAAATGTTTTCAGCTTTAAGAAAATTTATTCCAGGAAACTTATGCGTAAAAATTACTTTATCTACCAACTGTATATGTTGCACACTTCCAAGATTTCCCGGTAAAAGTGGTGCATTACAAAATTATAGTTACTAGTGCATTCAGCAGCTATAGTTTGGAAAAAAAATGCAAATACTTGACAATATTCTACCGGATCCACCAGATTTTCTAAAAACAATTGAGACGACGAAGATTAGAAAGCAATTTATGAAAGATTGTATATGAATCACGGATTATTGAACTCAGCATAGCAAATCGAATTTATTCAATTTATTAATTCATTTCCCACATTTCGCTTCATGTGGGACATCATGTACGATTCATAGTTTTTCAACACGCACATTCTGTTTTTATACACACGAAATATTTTAGTTACAAGATCGAGGCTTGAGTCCGGTTTAGAAACAAGATCGAACGCTGCAATATTTACTTTTAACGTATTCTATGAACACCTTGTCATCTCTTTATTTTGAAATCATTGAAATATTGTTAGACCCTGCCTGCGCCTGTATGTATATACATATATATATATACGAAGTATTCACGTATACGTGAATGCGTGTGGGTTTACGTAGTAATATTTACAGGGTGTAAACTTTCATGTGCCATTAATTTAAAACAGCCATTTTTTGGGTGGCAAATGTTTGTCTGTAAGTTATAATGATTTAAACAAATTGGGGGAAAATTTAAGGATAATCGTTCTGTTTTTACATTAACAGGACTGTGAAAGAAATAAAATACAATGCAATCGTAGAATATGTTTGAAAAAAGAATGAGTGACGGAATAGTAGCTTCGATGAATGAATATAATTTTGTATTAGTATTCTTGAATATATACAATACGAATTTTTACGAAGATGAAATAATAATTTGTATATCTTTATTATGGGAAAGATAAATTTCACTTCATTTCTCTGACTCATTTTTATAAAAGGAATAATTGACACATTCCTTGAATTTTTCGCAACAACAGCATTATTCATTATAAAATGGCTGGTTTAAATTAAAGTCGCATAAGGGAACGACGCATGCACCCTGTACACAGAGTGAACATGACGGATGCAGCAATGTTTCAAAGTAACAGTAACAAGTCATTAAATTGGGCCAAATTGCCAATTATTTGTTTCCAGTTTGTATGCGCCGTTTTTGTGCACACATACTATCAAAACAAAGGCGAAAGGTGAGATCTACCACTGCCTTTCCTTTTGCCAGGCTGACATGTTAGGAGAGCGCTATCACTTATTCGTACTCTAAAATCAAAAAAATGCGGCATGCCTAATGTTGAAGAGTGGGCAGAACGTTAAAGAGAAACATAAATATCTCTTGTTGATCCAGAATTTTCATATAAATGTAGAAAAACAGTATTTGCGCACCCAGTTTTGTTGGACAATTTTTTATAGAAGAAACAGTTATTCTTAAAAAAAGGAGACAGTTTTCTTTTTTAAGAAAATTCAACATACTTGGTGTACAAATACTTTCCCCCCCCACTGTTGCTAATCTGCATGATATTCGAGAAACTCATCCAGTACTATAGCGTACAAAAAACCCTTAGCAATGCTTTTGTATGAATATTACTAGAAAATCGTAATTACCGTGTATCAATGAGTTTAATGACAATACTAGTAACAGAAACCAGCCAAATTAAAGTTATGTCATTAGATTATAACGTCATACGCACAGCCTACATGGATTGACATAGTTTCGTATGCTTGAATTGAGAATTCAATAAGAAAACTTTAGTAAGTAAGGAAGAGCTATTATGCAAACAATGTTCATTTTAACGTTAAACTTTACTATACATGAGATAACATCAAAACACTTTTTTCGTGGCTGATGAAGCTTTAAATTGCTTCGTAGAAGACATTGTGTCCGACAATATCTCAGAATCTGAAAGATCTGATTGTTCTTTGATACATCGCACATGATTCGTAACATAGAACATCGATTGTTGCTTAGTTTATTTGATCATGTAGTTAGTGTATTGGGTACTTTCGGTTGAGGTTAGGAATCCCCTCCCCACTTCGATTTTTGTCTGTTTTAACCCAAAAGTAGCCCGTGGTGGGAATAGTCAAATAGCACCAATCAGCGCTCTTAACTCCCGCCCTTTTCACTCGCACCAAACGAAAACTAAAATGAATCAAAATAATTGTGCTGAAATTACTTGTAATCTAGTTCTCCGTGTTCTCAAACATGATTCAAAAATGTAGATTCCTCCATTCGTTCATCCACGCATACCATGCATTTAGTATCCTTTGTGCAGGTTTTAGTAACCTAAACAAACCTCAACTTGTTTCAATATCCTCTCGGTCGTGTTCTTGCACAGTTGGATTAGTAGCTAACCTTGCTTTGTCTGCTCTTAATTACATTCGCCACCTCTAAGTTTACACTTTTACCGCATATATTTCTCTCTTGTTTCTATTCCATCATATAATGACGTCTTCATCTTCTGCGTTAATTGCTATTCTGTTAGGAAGCTTTTGGATCATAACATAAACTCCTGTCCATTTAAAAATAAGGCATTGTCGTGCTATTGTCATTATTCCCGGCCTTGGGTTTGTCAAACAAGTCCCTTTGGCGGTCAAACAGCTGTAAACCCAAAGTTGGACCTGGTCCGACTTGGTAATCAGACCCTAATTCTACGAGTTGTCTGCTTCCAGTTCGAATTCGGATCCTAATACAGAGTATACCCGCTAACATATTGGATATGTTACAAAATCAGCTGTTGTAACACCAATAGCAATAACAAAAGCAGCTTATGCAGCTGAATTGAAGTAACAGCACCTAATAGTGTCGCCATGTGAGCTTATACAGCTGGAATCTTGTTATTGACAAGAGAGGCAAAATTTGTGTTGATTTAATGACTCGAAAAGAATTGCTTTGAATACCATGTTCACTTTGTAGATATATACAGTCGTACACCAAAATATCCTAGAATAATATTTTGCCTATGTGATAATTGCCTTTGAAAAGCAGACTGAACCAATAAGTTTGTGGTAATGGGGTATTCTTTTGCAGGCTGGTAGCCATGAACCTAGGGAAACGTTAATTTAAATTCCTTAGGTAGATACGACAGTTCCACTGTCGCATTTTGAAGCGAGTATTTCCTAGCATACGCTGCGAATATAATATATACAATTTGCCAGGTTTCCGATGAAACACGTTAAAGTCTATAGGTAATAACGCGAAGGTAATACGTGCTGCATTGTACAAAGTACATACCTACATTTCGATACTGAATTGCGTAATATGTACCCGCACATTTGCGTACAATTGTTGATACGACCTTGTACTCTGCGACGTTATACAACATTTTAGATGAATCTACCCCCGGCAGCATAAACAAAGGAGCATTTGCAGAATTACGCCATAACGCACTGCTAGAAACTTCATCCATTGTTAGAGCATAACCTCTTCACGCATCGTAACTTGAGAGTTTCTTCATTCTTTATCGCTAAAGTAAAGAGTTAACCCTAAATATTTGGGGAAATCGAGTATAGTGTAGAAAGTATGTATTCCTGCACGGAATGCATATCTTGGAATCTTGGATTGTCTTGGAATGTTCTTTAAAAACCAGACACAGTAGTCCTCCGATCTTTCTAACTCTTTCCGGATGCAAAAGTTACAAATATCGCAAATATAAAAGTCGAAACCCTGCTAGGAGGTGTGAGTCTTTTGCCAGTTCCAAAACCGGATAAGGTTAAACTTGTTATAAAGATTGACGGAAACAAAGCGACAGAGATCGGGGGACCACTGTTAGAAGGCGTCTAATATGTGCAGGAAATAATTCTGTCAGTATTTCTGCATCTAACCAAGACAAGTCCTTTAGTGTCGAACTATAGTTAGACCGATAAAAGTTACTGTCAACGTTGAGGCGTGGGGGAAGCGCAACAACCAATCGCAGGCGACTGTTAGGATAGTCGCTAGCGGGGATCGGCGCATCAGGCTGAAAATCGGTTTGTGCGCAGGTAGATGCTCTTACCGTGGATAAAGTTTAGTAGGTCTATCGGTTATGTTGATTCAAATTCAAAGGCTTTATATAAGATCGTTTCCTGTTCATTTAGCTAGTTCCTGAGGGAACACCGTGAAATTCGTTGATTGGACAGAAGAAACGATATCTCAACGTAGCTGGGATGGGTCCAATTCAGCTTATCTCTTGCACCTTCTCTTAAGCTTGTTGAGTCAGCGTACCTGATTGCGAGTTTGCTCCTCGATCTTCATTTGCAGACATAGGACATAAATACATTGTGTGACGTAACACACAATGTTATCATTGTTACAACATATAACGGAAGCAATTCCATCATTAACTTTTAATTCGCAATTACAAATGGCAGAACGACCGATTATAAAGGTTCGCTCGAAAGAAGCCTGTGTAATTTTATGCGAATGTTTAATTTTCAGTGCTTTCATATAGATAACATGAAGCCAAGTCGGCTTTAGTTTTGTATTATTAATTAACAATAGTAGTTAAGTCACCTATTCCATACGTAAGGACATAAACGTTGCATATTTTCATTTCCAATTTAGACATTTTATTGCACCACCAACATGGCAGTCGCAATAAGCTGCCACTTGTTCGATGGAAATCTTAAACAAATGAAAAGTGGGATCTTAACGAGCTTTGTTAATTAATACATTGGATGCCAAGCAAATATCGTGCGACTCTTCCATAACATTGGAATGAAACTTTTGTCACACGATGCGTACAGCGTATTAATAATAATTAATTTCACAAAAAACTAGGCCGAATCTATCCCATGTTGTTTATATCACACTCGGAATTAAGCAATGTACCATGCCTGAAAATTATCCAGGAAATTTGTGCACAACTCTGTGTAATATTTAAATCGTTGTTCTGAAGCTTTTCGCTAAGCCTTCAGAAATTAGGACAATGTAACTGATAGACCCTGTATATTCAAAATATGCAATATTACACGACTCAAGGGTTACTCATTAGTGTATGAACTGCAATATCATTACTTGTATTGTTTGCGCAAAGAGTTGCGTAGTGGGAAATGTTATCCACGTTCTAGTTCGAGAACGACTTGTTTTTCTTCGTTTGATTGTTACTAATTATTTATTCTATTTTGGTAATGCTTGGCGGATATGTTCAGGGAAAAATGTGCATGTGTGTGTGTGCGTGTGCGTGTGTGCGTGTGTGTGCGCGCGCTCGTGTGCGAGTGTGTTCGATTCGGTTGGATTTTCTATTATTCTTTTTTACACGCAGCGAGAAACTCCTTCCAGAAGCAATACTGTATGATATAGGGTAGGATTACGATTGTATTGTATGTTTCACAATCTTTTGAAGCAGAAGCTCGCGTATTTGCAATCAACCATCCGTTTTGCTCGATGTACTCCGGTACTCGAAATAGGTGATAAGAGGTTAGTGCGACTCGTTCAAATAACTACAGGCAGAACTTTAAAATATTACTACTACTCGTAACAAAGGAACTACAAATAGTTGTTATTGAGGGGATTCTGACCAAGCAGCTTAATACTAGTAGCATTACGATGAGATCGTTAATCTTTGTTTACCAATGTACCGGAACAATAGAATATTGAGAAGAGTTTAGAGAACGTCTACATCGACGAATGTGTAGCAGGCGACAAACAACTAACACCAAGCATTGTGGACTATTTTGAACACTGATTCTAATAAATTGTAAGTAATAACGATTATTCGAAAAGTTATGTCTAATGGTCTGTGACATCTTGTGACCCGCTATTTATCTTTACGATCCACCGATTGAATATATGTACGATAATGTAATTTGTAAGAAACATTTGTATGTATATGAAAACATAACAGGTAAAGTTATTAAGAGTTCTTCCAATATTGCTTTTACCACTGCACTTCTTACGGATGCACTTTCAACCCGCTTTAGCTTGTTTAAAACTTTTTTTAAAAACAAGATTTGCTAAATCGCTAGGAAAATATCAAAATAATAGTATAACTTCATGTTTAAAACTCCTCTTTGACACCATTTACGGACAAAGAATGGACAAAAATGAAAATTGTCTATGCGTCCTTCAGAAAGGTTAGGCCGGAGAATTTGAAAACATCATGTGCGGGACCTTCTTGAAACAAACAAATATTTTTAAAGAAAGTAAGCTGACTTCAAAAATAGGCAACACAAAATGCACTAAACAGCACAACAAAAATTCTTAGTTATTTATATTTGGTATATATCTCCTGAAATTATTTTATACTTTTTAATACATTCCTGAGTTGTCTACTTTCGAAGTCGTATTACATTGTTAAAATATTTTTTGTACGCTTTGTAGTGTAAGAAAAAGATTTTCGATGTAGCCAGTCTGGCCAGGCCACAGCTTATGACACTGCATGAACTACAGTTTTCCATGGAGGAGAGACTTGTGCAGGACAACATGAAAATACGAAAACGGCCAACGACTTTTCCTTTGCAGCAACGGCTTACTGCAGCTGCCTTCAGTCGACTCTTCTTCTGAAGGGTGGGTTGAATCCTACTGGGGTCTTTGGTGGTTTTGTCGCCACATACTCGAAACGGTGGGCCCCACCAATGACGGTGAGGTTGTGGGGCTTCATAGTGGTAATAATTTTGCTACTAACCCTTCCAACCAGTAACCGAAACTAGTACCACAGTATCGGGTGCCTTTCAGGCATGAATGAGACCATCGTAGGGCAGTGGTTGAAACTTACATGCTGGGTACGAACCTTGACAAATAACGCATACATAAAAATATTACATGTTAGAAGTGCAGTTCAGGAGGAAGTGCTGTGCTATTCCTCACTATCCGCTTTGCCCAGAAAGCATATCGCTTTCTCGACCCTGTGGTCAGATCATTTCGCCGGAAGGCTGCTGTTACAATATGCGTTTTCCATCCGTTTCTAACGCATCCGTTGGAGCACGGACTGTCCCTATGCCGTCCCTACCCTTGGGTGGTGGTGGCTTTAAAACGGATGCGTTAGAAACGTATTGTGTAACAGCAACCTAATGCACAGCTAAATACAAAGGTGTCGATGTCCTTTGACCCCCGAGCCGGTAGTCGTTCCTGATACCAGAGACTCCCCAAAGTCTCAAGTATCCTGTCACCACCCAGTGTCTAGCACTCATAAATGTACTGACATACACGTATACAAATACTCACTCAAACTGAAATCGTACGGATTCCGATGGGTGATTTACGTATCCATAACTTGGGTATCAACTTGTAAAGCTGGTGGAGCATAGATGGTCGTCATTGGCTTGCTGTAGGATCTGGTAGCATACTATGGTAATCGGTGTTTTACCGCAGCACCGCATCAAGACACTTGATTTCACCGGAATGACCTGTTTCAACTCCTGCACCCTTTACGATTCCACAACTTCCCGATAATGCACAATGTATATCCCAGTTCTTCGCCTTTATAAAAATTCCTACGAATCCCAGAGCCCACAACCACAACGCCAATACATGAAGTCTCGGCCAATTTTACCGCGATGTAGAACAAACAAAAGATATTAATGTTACTGTGCTGCATGTCTATCATTTTGTTAAACTGCTGGCTATCTGGAACAACAATGAAAGTTCTATGTCATCTCCAAGTGACAGTCTAATGAATTTTTATTCTTTAACCGGTTACGGACTTATCCCGCTTCCGTTCCATGGTGGCCCTGTATATGTTAAGGTTGCGTATCACACATTAAACTTAGATTATTTCACACTTTGGATGGGTTTCGAGGACTTCAAAGTTCATCTTTGGTGCTTACGCTTTGAAGAACCTTTCTACTCCTAAGTAGAAACATTGCTACTGCAGGCATATGGGATATTGTAACAATTTTCTGAATTTATCGACTACTCCATGGCACCGGTACACGCTATTCTTCGGCGACCCACATGTAAAGGAACGAAAAAGGTTTTTAAAATCGCCACTCTCTTGGCAAGTGTACCGTCGTCTTCCTCTTTGCGGGTTCTTGATCGCATGGATGGGTGGGGCAGGGGGAGACAAACCCCCGGCCCAACATCCCAGGTTCGGTTTCATCGTCGACACCAACCACATTCCCTTCGTCCACTTCCACATCGATCAAATCGGGAAAACGAAAGATCATTAAAAAATGTTCCTTTCATTTAGGCATTTGAATGTTGTGTAGTTGCAGACGATATCAACAAATTATACATGCTATTGTTAGACATTTTAGAGACATTGGTTGGCGGTTGGAAAAATTAACGTCACATAATCAATATTACAAATAATCTTTTCGATTTGAGGTGTATTGCCAAAAATAACTTAGAAAAAATCTTCACGTCCAAGTATATTGACCCGTTTATGCAACTGCGGGAACACAGCCTTATGAGTGGGAGGTCGTGAAACGCTGGTGGTGTTATAACATAACGCTAGAGGAGAATTTTGTTCGAGTAAAAACCCTACAATCTTAGCCAGCCTTAAAGCAACGGCATGGAGAAAATCTCTGATCCAACGTTTGAAGAGCTGATGCAGCCACAGGCTCCAAAAAATAATACGATCTATGTATAGAGATGAAAAGTGGACACTAAAGCTTGTCGCAGACCAGAACAGATGCAAACGCTTGCGACAAATCCTCATGAGAAAGAGGTGTGAGAAACAGTATTTTGCTTGTGACTCCTCGCAAACGGTTTTGGCTATTTCGATCTGCGGTCAACCTACCACAGTCAATCAACCGCAGAGGTCCCAAGTACATAATCATCCACGATTTCAGAAAGTACATAATATGCGGGATGTGAAGGTAAATTCAACCGTATGATCCAAGGACCCTTGCTCTAAGATTACCGCACATAACATCTGCTGATTATATAACAATTAAGAAGAACGTTATTCTCCCGGCCCTTGAGACGGAACAGCAGTTCGATCCATATTACAAGTGACCTACAGATGACGTAAGGTCTCCTGCCAGGTCAAAGTGTGTTCCTCTGCCGCTGGACAAGTTCATGACATTTGGGGTCTTGGAAAGCAATAACAATCTCAAGTACCCAATCACGTGATTTGACGGCGGTTCCTGTTGTTTAGTCCTAAAATCCTTGTGCATGATATGTACGACGGTACATCTTGCAGACTCCATGCATCCAACGCAACGGTCAGGTCCATGTTTCAGGTGACGAACGAGACTGGTTTGAAGTTCATCCTGAGATCGTATTAATAAGGTCTATGTCAACATTGAGGTGGAGTGTATATTGAAAATGGAAATGTTTGGGAAGAGAGCGTCTGAATGCGACAAAATATTCCGCAATATTTCGGTCGGAGGATCAATAAGCAGAGGTCGAAGATGGTCGGTGTTCGCTACAGGTTAAAATCGGCCAACGCCTGTAAGAGGATGAAACCACAATGGCGTCTAGACACAAGTAGACCACTCTGCAGCCCGGACCTCCTTTTAAGCCGTTACGTTCTTGCTTTAAAGTATTGTTTTCTGTATATACAGTGGATAAAAAAAGTTCTGGTACACCAAGTGTTTTTGAACAAAATATTCTTAAAAAGGAAATTCTTCTCTTTAAATAGAAATACATTTTCTTGAAGAAGAATGTGTCTTAAGAACAAATAAATTTCTTTAGAGGAGACAGTTTCTGTTTTTACAAAAATTTATTCTAAGAATACTGGGTCACCAATACTGCTTTTAGCCACTGTAGTTAACTCTCGAGTTAATACGAAAGGACAAAATAATATTTCGATAAAAGCAACAAAAAGTGTGCATATACGTTCATGTTTACTTTTAACAAGAACGAGAAATGCATTGTTGGATCGAATTTTAAAACCGATTATCTGACCGGACGTTGTTTAGCGTCAAAACCTATTTAAATTAATTTAATTTAACCCCATTTGCTTCACAAAGAGTTAATCTTCTAAATTCAAAATTCGCGCGTCTACTACTGCATCAAGAATGCAACTCCTCGAGCCATATTTGTCTCAGGTCCTCCTCTCTAGTCTTCCACTTCCACCGGGCGCGCCCAGCATTTGCCAGCAGCGCCAATCAGCTTTTGGAACACAGTAAGTTGAGTCGGTCTCGGAATACGAACGAGCCTATATAACGGTTATCTGTCAATTTTGGAACGACGGAAATTGGTAGCTGTCGGTAGGTTCAGCAACTTTTATCAGATAACAAAACGCAGTCCCAGTCCTGCATATGTTCTACGCGGTTAATGTACATAGCCCGGAATATTAGCGGCCCTTTTCTCCCCTAATCATCTAAAGCCGATCACACCGCGAAATAATTAATCGCGTGCGTGTTTAACCGCTCGCATACCCACTGGTACATCTTTCGTCATCAGCTTGCGTCTGACCACTCCTGTGTCGGTTGCTACGCTGCGCTTCCGCGTTATTTGGTAAGTTGTTTACAAAAATCCGGCAAACTGCAGAATGGAAAGGTGAGCCGGGTGTCCCATTTTCGCACGGGTTAGCAACCAGCCCCGCATCTCAAACACTGGCTGTGCGAGGCCGTGAAACATCTTGCAATGATCCCCGTCACTTTTCTCTCTTCCGCTTTTATTTGAAAAGTAACCATCCGAATTAAACAGATTTTTTATATTGATCTGCTACCTTCCCCAGGCATATTCTCACTACTCCGGAGCTAAATCCTTCCTTGAACAACAACGGCAAACTTTTTGTTGTTATTTCGAGTTTGCCGAAAAATTTACCGGTTCTTGCCGGGGATTTGTTAAAGTTCGTGATCGTTTCGGTTACCGGCGTCGAAAGTCGTTGCGTATTACTCGTACAATGATGAAAGTATAAACAAAATAAGAGTACGAACAATATGAAAATATTTAACAATAATTACTAACAAAGACTCGCGGTCCCCGAATGGCATAGAACTTGAACCAATTAAACATAAACTTTTTCTTGATATTCGCATTCGTCCATAAAAGAAAATGATTATTTTACGATTGTTCATGATTACTCTAGAATTATGCAATAACACTGAGGAATCATATCATTTTCAGCTAACAGGACAGACAGCCGGCTAAAACATGGCTGTTAACGTATATGCGACCAATGTAACGACAGATAATCTCAGCCGGCACGATATGCTGGCTTGGGTAAACGATTGTCTGACTTCGTCGTTTACAAAGATCGAGGAACTATGCACTGGCGCAGCATATTGCCAGTTCATGGATATGTTGTTCCCTGGTAGCGTTCCATTAAAGCGAGTCAAGTTTAAGACAAATTTGGAGCACGAGTACATACAGAACTTTAAAATTCTCCAAGGAGGATTTAAGAAGATGAATGTGGACAAGGTACGATACGCTTTTAATTCTTCTTTTAATGGCGAAGAATCAAAAGTACAAAGTCATTTGTACTTCGCGTTGAGAGATGTTCTTTTTTTTGTAATTTTCTGTCAGGCCTCGACCGAGTGGCATTTCGTGCGCACTGTAACAATGATTTAATTCAAACGATGATAGGTTGTTACGTTGTCATTGAGGAATTTCATTAAACTTTTTCACCGGTATCATCTGGTTTGTTCGAGCCTGGAAATATCTTGAAAGTTCAAAGTAGGACGGTTCGTCTTTACTAATCGACACTTTTATATTTATATTTATACTTCTCGAACTTATGCGCAATTGGCGTAACTGAAAACTTAACAATATCTATTCAATTCTTTGCGCAAAGGAAGTATGGAGTAAATTGATGCACTTTCTGAGATAACATTTCATGTTTATGTTAACAATAATTTAATTTAAAGAATAATAAGTTGTTGCTACTGCATTTGTTGCTAAAATCTTCCAATAAATATTACAATTTAATTTAAACTATCTACAAAATTGTATTCACACTGAAGAAACAACGACGAGTTTTTTATTGATATTTTGGGTGTCTTTAAAAATATTTGGTTATTATGAAAAGATTTGTCAAGTTCTTTAACATTTTTATTGTTAGTAACAAAAGTTACTGCATATTAATTATATGTTGATGAAAATCTAGATAAAATACTATAAATTCGAAACTTTTCACATTACTACTTTATACTAGTAGAGAAGTATAGATATATATATATCGAGTTAGGGTATTATGTAAAAATATAGCCTTTCGTTACGCCGATATTGAAAACCTAAGGAATAATCAATCGACCCATGATTTTTTGTGAAACAGAATTTATCGCACGATAGCACAGCTCTCACTACTATAATCTTATGTCCTGTGTATTATAATAAAAGCTGAAAAATTGAAAACTAAGCGTACAATGTGCCATTGTATAAATGACTCAGGTAATACCTGTGGACAAGTTGGTAAAAGGTAGATTCCAAGATAATTTTGAATTTCTACAATGGTTTAAGAAGTTTTTCGATGCAAATTATGATGGACGTACATATGACGCCGATGAAGCACGTGGTGGTATACCATTGGGTTCAGGAGTTGACGGAACACACAACTTGTCTAATCCTCAATTGGTACCGTTACCACCACAAGCAAAGCAAAGTCAAATCCAACAAAAGCATTTACAGCAACGTATTAATGTACCACGGCAACACCAGGGTACAAAGTATTATGTATAACATTCATGCCGTTACCCTTTGCATGCTAGGATCGAACAATCGTTTATTTAATAGGCAATTAGAACTTTTCAATTTATGTATATATGTTGGCTGACCACTTCTTCACACTCCTAGTAAAAATGGATTTAATGATCATAAGTGTCGCTGTAAGTCTGCCAAGGAATAAGAAACTTTGACATGTAAAAAACTCTACTTGCCGGAGTAACAAAAGGGAACTTTTTGTTTGATGCTCTATTTTTCGAAATGTTTACGCGGTTTGTGTCAAAAATCTTTTGAAGTTTTTTGATGCTTTTTTCAACGATAAAACTTGCGTTTTATTGATACGGATAATATCAAAGTATTGAGCAATAGGCAACAAAAAGTTTCTGTGCTTTGAATGGCGGCACAACTTTATATGTACAGAGTGACGCGCTTGCGTTCAAATCAGTATTGTCGAATCTTACTTTTTATTCATCACAAATATATATTATATTATATGGCTTGTACATACAATATAATGTTATACATAAAGTGTAGGACGTAGATAAAAGAATGGGTAAATTCTTGTTTAACTAGAATTAGCCTGGTCTTGTTTAACAAGTGAATCACCCTGTACTGACTCTGCACAATTTCTATTAACGATTTCTTTCGAATCTTGAAATCTAACATGATGCATTAAACAATTCTTGTCTCATTAAACTGTATTTATATAAACTTTGGACAATCTTATGCTTTACCATTGCGTGAAACAATAGCCAAACTAAATAGAATGATATTAACATTGAAGATTGAAATTATCGTTATTTGGTATTATTCCTTGACAGCAGACGGCTTAGAAATATATGAATCGTGTATTGCATTTTGTTAACTGAAATAACACAGTTCCAGCTGTTTTTGCTATAAAATATTTTTAAATGTAGGCAGCTTTTGTCACTTTCCCTGCATTATGCATAAGATCACATTTACAGTACTTGTGGCGCACTTTTATTATTAATGTAGAAATATATGATAAACAGCACTGAAATTATTTGAACGGTCTTAACCGACAAATTTGTCGGTGCCTCGTTGAATAATTAAGACTGTATTGACCGCATTATGCTTCCGAAACAAAGCTAAACAATGCAGTACTTGTTATATCTGCACTTTTACATTTATGGCACCAAAAGAATGTTGTACATATTTTAGATTTTTCGAAAAAAGCAAGATTTTTCCAACTGGTTGGGTGTGGCGAGAGAGTTGTGCTATTATTTTCTAAGATTAAACCAGCATTTACACAATAGAAATTAGTAAAACTTTAACTCGCATAAATGAAATTCTGTTCTATGCTGAAAAGTGAAGTTTCTTCTAAGTTTTCAATGCAAATCGCACTTTGTAAGATTTTTCTAGTTGCACTACACACTCTGAAGAAATAATGTTCGATAGAGGATTCTTATGGTTGAATGCATAATAGTTTGAGTAGTTGCTGTTTTAAAATTTCTTTAACACATTTTCAGTGCCCTGAGTTATATTTGTGATCTTAAAATATGACATGTTAAAAGGAGTATGTTTTGTTGATTCAAAAACTCATAATCAGGCATTTTTGATTGCGGGAATTCAAAGAAGAACTAACTGTTCCGCGATTTTTTTTATATAAATTCCAAAAAGTACAGTAAGAGAATTTATAAATCTGAAAATCATTACATTCATGCAGACTTTACTTTTCCGAACTATCACGTTTATGTTTTACGAATTCATTCGTACTCGAAGTCGCCACTATTTATAAGTCACCGTTATTCCGTTTGACCTTCTTAATTTTTGTTCCCACACATTCTTCACCGATTATTTCCAGATCGTACCAATTGATAGGCTGGTCAAAGGGAGATTCCAAGACAATTTTGAGTTTTTGCAATGGTTTAAAAAGTTTTTCGATGCTAACTATTCAAGAGCAGAGCCATACGATGCACTTCTCATGCGTGGAGGGGAGCAAATGGGTAGCGGAAGTAACGCTTCGAATGCCAGTAATGCAAAACGCACAACACCACGTGATGTAAACCCGACTAGACCCCCTGCTCGTACCGGTACATTATTTCAAGAATTTTTTCTCAGTATAAGAGATGTCATCTATTAGTCTAATGTCATTAAAAAGTTTCGGCTGATGTTTTATATAACTATAATAATAATGCTGATTTCTTTACTAACAAATAATCGTGAATCATTAATGAATAGTTTCTTAAAAGTGAAACATGTTCATTTAGATCATTTTATCCAGAATGACGCCGAGAGTATTACAGAATACATGCAATTTAGAATGTTTTTCCTTACATATCGTGCCAAGTGATAGACCTGAATTTTTACATGGATTAATTAACATGTCAGCTCGAATTCGAGTGTAATAACATATTTCCAAAATATTACTTTAGGTGAGGGAGCACTTCCTGTACACGCAGATAATGCCAAGCGTTTTGGCAAAGCTAGTAACTATTTTTTTTTTCTTTTAATACCTCTATACGTCTTCCTTCCGCACCTTTTGTTCCTTTAAAGTAAAGTCGAATGTAGAACTTGAGGAAGATATGGAATACAGCGAAGAATACTCGTTCTATGCTTACGCTCTTTATGGTCTTGATATTATCGATTGCATGTTGAATGAATTTAGGAAATCTTATTATTTGCAATTTTGTAACATTAACTAAATTATTGCGTGCACATCGCGTAATATAACTTATCATCTCACCCTTCTATAGTAAGACCGCCAAAAAAAATGTACTTTTCGAGTCATGAAAAGTAGAAATAACATGTCATAATTTTACCCTCTCGATTTAGCCTTTCGGGGATTTCTTTTTTCCCTATTGTGATATAACAATTATACATAGTAATATTTCTCTGTCCGTTAAAAAGGGGGATCTTCCAAGCTCGTTTTTCGGCGGTCCTACTATAATGGAACAATTAACATAACATCCGTGTGACATATTCATATACTCCGAAAGCTTGAACCTGACACACTAGGCATGATGGTTCATCCACGACAATACGTCTTTAAAATTTCGACTGATTATTGTTACGCATAACCAGATAATCTTCAGTTGGGCTTAGATAACCAGGGATTGCATCACATTATGATTACCTAATTGATAAAATGGACATTTCCTCAATTGTTTTTAGTGAACTAAGCTTTCACTGGGAGGACAAGGTGGAAGAGAATAATAATATAAAACAGAAGTGTAATTTTTATTAGGAACATTCGGCTGAAATTAAGTCTAATTTTTGCCCTCCTTAATTCTCCCATTCTTTAAATGTACACTAACACCTAATGCGTCAGGTCTGAGTTTCCTGACTATAATTATATTGTAATAGTCAGTATAAATAGCTTGTTTAAGTAGTTTTCTTATTATATCTAGTAGTTATCATTGCATGCATCTAATTTTTCTAACCTGCTTGTTGAATGATTACAGTAATTGGTTGAGAATTCTTAGTATCTAAAAGTTATTTGTTTCTTGTTAAAGATGCAATGATTTTATATACTAACGTTGTACGAAATTCGTTATCCAGTCAACAAGGTGTTGCCGTACCGCCCACAACAAAAGACTGGAACTGTCGCAAATCGAGGAGATGCTGGCAAAATTGAGGAACTTAGCGCTCAGGTACATTAAATGTTAATACTGTGAAATAACCCGTCAACTTTGAGGGAAACGTAATGGCATTTCACTTTAGTTAATGGAAATGAAGATGTCGATTGAAGGATTGGAAAAAGAAAGAGATTTCTACTTCGGCAAATTAAGAGACATCGAAGTAATGTGCCAAGAGTGCGACGATGGTGATCCTCCCCCAATTGTACAGAAAATTTTGGAAGTCCTTTATGCAACGGAGGTATTTACTGTATTTTCTTTTGTTATTATGAAATTCTTATTTTGTTACTGGCAAAAGTAAATGATTTAAGGAACACGATTGATTCCAGGATGGATTTGCTCCACCCGAGGAATTAGAAGCAGACGGCATTGCACCCGATGATGAAGAGGAGTATTAGTGAGCTGTTCCGATAGAGAAAACGAGGGCAAATCATTCAAGTGCTTTTAAGTTTTTCGTGTCTTTGAGCCAGTATCAGTAATCTTCGCATAATTAATAAGCTATTCTCTATAGCTCTTTAAGCATATACGCACTTGGTCTGCTCGAGGTTTGGAGAGCTGATGAAGAAGTTCCACAAAACAGAAATAGACATTCTTTGAGCAGTGCATTTTATTAATCTGTACTTTACCAGCAAATAATAATTAAGGAGGAAAGTGAGTCAGCGCACTTTGCACATTTTTCACTATTGTCTATCCTATCACCGTGACACGGTTGTGTACCACCATCGATGCTACGATTAGGATATATTTAGTGCTGCTGCTGCATATCGTTGTTTGAGCTCGAACTTTTTCGTTACATGACATTCTTTTCTTAGCGTGTAATTATTCTACGAGAGCGTTACACGTTTATGTTATCGGTTATCGCTGATTTCGTTCTGATCGTAGTTATATCTTGAACACGGCGATGTGCTGTTAAGAACGATTCTAAGAAAAAATTGTGCATAATTGAAGCATTGCTGAATTGCTATCCCGAACGCTATAAGTCGGAGGTCTCAAAATTCACTGTTAAGCTCGTTACTGTGCAACCTTGCAGTACTTTGCGAAGAAATCGAAATTTATAAAAGATATTGCGATTTTACAGAAGATCAATTCTATACATCAATTCCTCTTATGATCGCAGCTACGAAGCTCGCTTGAGGATTTGAATTTTTATTACCGCTGATTCGCCGCCTGCACAGTGTTAGTGGTTTCGACCTTAGATGTTTTGGTAGTAAACACAATACTCATCTTAAAACGCGAATGAACTGAAATATGAGTAAACCTACGGCTACGAAGGAATACACTAGAAATGCATGGGAAAAGTTTCGACAGGAATCTTTAGACAACCAGGAAATAAAATACTCTGAAGGGGTGTAGAATGGAACATCGAGTTAACAATTTTCGTAGAACGATACCGTATGAATAAGTATGCGCGTGGTTTACAATCATTAATTTAATAAAAGATACTGTTATTGATTTTAGATTTTTAGGAATCGGATGTACTATTGTGGGATATCATGATTATTATTAATATACCCTGATTGGAAGATAGTTACGTGAAAGATACTTTACTATCCTGCGTTAAAATACATAGTTTGGTTTATATTACATTTATAGCTTTGTTTCATATACAACGACTATTACCGGCATGTGTTTCAAAATGAGAATTGAGTGGTGATTTAATAAAAGTTTAATAGGACCTACTTTGACTTTATTATTCTATTCTTTCGCTTAGTGATATAGTACAACATTTTTTATCAGACATGTCGATAGTTATACATATATTTCCATGTCTGGTGAAAGTAATCTGCTGAAGAAGATATTTTATTAAATTATATTGCAATTATATTGTATACTATGTACATTATGCATACAATATAATATCTTATATAATGTATAGGATGCAGAAAAACGATGGGAAACATCCGCGTGTAATTAAAATTATTAAATAATTTTTAATTATTTTCTATTTAACAGTTTACAGTCAACGGTGCAATAGAATTTCTTATTCGAGTTCTATGGTTCTTTTTGAAATACTTGAGGTCTAGCAGCAAGAATAAATGAAAAGAATAGTATAACAATGTGCGGATAGTAGAAAATTCGGTTAAAAACAGCTCATTTTTTGAATTTTTGAAATTGACTTTTATCGATATTTGCTGAAAACTAATATTTGTTATCTACGGAAATGATAGTATTTTACACAATAGAGCACAAATCTATTTTTTATTCGAATAAAATCTATTTTAAATAACGAATATAAATCTGTTATACAATGATAACATAAATCTATATTTTAATATCTAAGAAGAGAAATACTTTGCGCGAGTATAGATTTCTAAAACTATTTAGGTTGGAAATAATTACACTCTTCTGTCACCTGTTCTGAGGAAACCACAGAGCAAACAGTGAAACACAACCTAGTCGTCGCAGACATTTTTGTAAATATTCATCGGGCATCGTTTCGGAAATAGTTAATGTTACTCGTAAGTTGCAGTGATATACAATGAACAACAAAATTTTGAAAGTGGCAAACATCACACTGAGACAGTTGCGATGTTATAAGAGCACGCACGTGAAAGTTCGGTTCGCACCGAGTCCCACCGGTATGTAATAACAGATTGTTTTGACCATAACCTTGTCCCAAGGAATTATTTATTATTTGTATGACATATTCTTGATATTAACAACTATTCATTAAAACGCAAAGGTTCTTAGTATGCTTAGTATGCTTCGAAAATACCACACAGAATACCTTTAATCTATAGTTTTTTGTTTTTACTTAAACATACATTTCGAAAATCTTTTATTTTCCTCCATATTGTTTTTGAACTCTTCTTTTTGAATAACGCTATATAATCTGATTTGACGATCAAGTTACTGCTTGAATTTATACAATTTTTGTGTGCAAAATTATGCAACACTTACATTTTGAATTAAGAAGAATTTTTGAAATAAATTTAGTGTTTATTCGACTATGAGAGCCATTTACATATACATTTAGTTTTTAAGGAATTTTGGAAGAAATAATAGAAGACTGCAATGTGTTCATCATAACAAATTCCTTCTTATTTTGTTATTGCATAAATTCGCATTCATTCTTAACTGTTTTTATAAGAATGTTTGCTTTAATATAGTATTATAATGTTGTATATAATTGACTTGCAATACAAGACTAACTAAAAGAATGTATTGAATGTGAAACATAGGAGAAGTAAAACAAACATGATCATTACTGCATTTTTATATTCAAGTTTTTGTTTACATTTCTTGTACTGCAGTACAGGTAGAATTAAATGAAACGTTAGAACTACCTAGATACATACAATTCAATAAACAATATTATTGTCTAATATTATTTTTTCACCTTGACAACATTTTGATATTGTGTTTACTGAAAAAGTATGAAGAATTTGGTTCATTTGTGTGTTGTAATTCCAATACACAAGAAAATTCATTTTACAATATTCTTTTGAGTACTCAAGTATATTTTTTAATATTATTAGTGACAAAATTCAGTTATTATTGAAACAATTATAAGATTATTTGTGAATGAATGTCTCAGTTATAAAATATAGTAATATAATAGTAACATTTCTGTTAACAACAAGTTTTATTTTCTGATTGTGTTTGTTGCAATGAATCTAATCCTAGAATGAGTATTATTTTGTATTACTCTAAATGTAATCACCAGGATTGAAAATATTAACATTTCTAGTATTTGTCTCCTAATATATTTTATAAATTTGTACTTTCTTGTCTCGACTTCTAGAATGTACAGTAGAATCATATTCATACATTTCATATTAACTTGTGTTTTTTGGGAGACATTTTTCAACCTTTTAGTATCCATATAAAAGAATAATTTCAAGAAATAATTTTTTAATCTTTCCATTTGTAGTTTTCATGGCAAATCGTTTTTGTTGTAACTACTTGCAATATTAAATACACACTGTGTACCAACAAAATATGTTTAGATAACTAAGTTCTAATAACACAGTGTTCAAATGGTAGAGATTTCACATAAAAAAGGTTCTACTATATGTTTATCAGTATTTCCCAGAATCATTTCCTCGATCCTTTAAGAAATTTGAAATGTTTAACCATTTATCTCATTGAATCTAATAATACATGATTCTTTTTTAAAGACTAGAATATATTAACGCACATATTAGACATTTATATGTTACAAGTTGTAAGACAACTCAAAGCATTTTTTAACAATAGTTTTTAATACTTTAGGTCAATTGCATTTGGGAAGTTTGAGGACTGCGCTCTATAACTATCTATTTGCGCGTGCTAACAATGGTTCTTTTATTGTAAGAATCGAAGACACCGACCAAAGCAGAGCAATACCTGAAACGATTGACATGATACAAAATGATTTGCTTTGGGCTGGTATTATACCGGATGAGGATCCGATAAGAGGTGGCCCTAATGGACCTTACATGCAATCTAAACGTCTTGAAATATACAGGTAAAGTGTACTTTTGATGTTTATTTAGCAGAATGCAGTTTTCTATCCAGAATAACATTTTCATTGTCCTATTGCGCACTTAAATATGATCGGTGTAATAAAATATATTGCATATTTATAAAATACGAGTATGAGTTTTAATGGAAAAAATTTCATCATTTCACACACCAATTTGCTCTCAGGACCTTCTGCTTTTAAACAGTGCAAAGTCGGAACGAATAAACACAGAGAACACCTACTGATTTGTATATGGAGAGATATTTTTGACACTGTAAGCTTTCATATCTTTGAGAGTGTAACTTGTTACACTGTTGGTGTATACAAAACACACAGTACAGATGGATTTTGAATTTGTTTGTCTTGCATAGATATTGTGATGCGTAATCTATTCATTAGGAATCTTAGTGTGTAATTAAGAGTCATATTCTTGGATATCTCTTCTTTTCTTTTCTTTTCTTTTCTAAATAAGAGTTAAGACTTATTTGTAAATCTGTATGTTCGTGCTAAACTGAAACGGCTCTGCCAATTTTAATTTAATTTTCCCTCTTTATACAATTACGATAAAACTTATACAGGTTGTTTCAAGAGTAATTCCAATCTTTTAAAACGAATGGGAGGTCGAGTTGTACATTGTTAAAAGATAATTGCAACAACTTATTATTCTTTAAATTAAATTAATGTTAACATACAAATTAAATATTACCTGGGAATTACAACTAATTAGTATTAGTGCTAGTAAACAATAATGTGTTGTTATATTGTTAACAGGATTCTATTGTTTTTTACTTCAACTTGCACTGCACAATTGCTGTTCAGGATGCAATATTCTTTAACATATATTTACATGCTTTCTTTGTGTTAATTACAGGGATCACGTGCAAAGACTCGTGGAAAGTAATGATGCGTATTATTGTTTCTGCACAGAAGAGCGACTTGATTTACTACGCAAGGAAGCTTTGCGGTGTGGACGCATACCTAGGTATGATAATAAATGCAGAGATTTGAGTCCAGATGTTGTAAAAGAAAAAATGAAGCAGAAAGGACGCTATTGTGTGAGATTTAAGGTGCATAATCTAAATCTGTATTCATTTGATTTCCAAGTATGGTAGAATTGTTATTATTTGAATACTATATTATCCGCAATCTATACTTTCATACTAAGTTTGTTTGAATCTATGAGATAATTTATGGAATTATAAAATTCACTATCTAGAAGCTTGCTTTTTCCTGAAGAACATAAGCTATACATAACATTGTTATATAATAATAAAGGTCAAACTAGAAGAAGTATAAATGTAGATATAAAAATATAGATTGGTATTAACTGTTCTGTCCTAAACTTTCATCCAAGATCTTTTCTGTTGCAAACGACAAAAGTTATTTTATAAATAAAATCGTTATTAGCATACTTCATATGCATATGCATACTTCAATGCATATGTAGTAGTCAAAACTGCTCACAGGTTTAGCAACTAGAAATATTTCGGATTTACAAATCTTTAACTGAATTATATTTGATTTCAATATTCGTAATTGCTATTATTAATATTTGTTATTTTCTTTAAATATATGGAAATTATAATATCCTAAAATTACTTCATCCGAACAGTCATGTCCTCCGACTAGTTTGTATAATATAATTAAAGTTCTACTACAAATTATTATACTGTTCCTGGATATAATCAGGTTTTATATTTGTCTCAACAGCTCCGCAAGATAAATGAAACTTTCGAGGATATGGTGTATGGAAAGGTACTACACGATAGTTCTGCAACGGAAGGGGATCCTATTATAATGAAATCTGATGGCTATCCTACTTATCACTTAGCAAATGTGGTCGACGACCACCTAATGGAAATTTCGCATGTCTTAAGGGGGATCGAATGGCAGACCTCGACACCAAAACATTTGTTACTCTATAAGTAAGTATTTAGTTTTAAACTAGTTGATTGTACCTAGCTTCGGCCAGGTGGTGGGTTTTATAAATATAAGAATATATATAAAATTTAGATCTGTATAAAGAAATTTGTAGAAAAAAGAGTAAGATAGAAAACGAGTTGATAAAAATAGATGTCTATAAATTATAACTTAAGCCTGGAATAATTTCTGAAAATAAGATGAATGAGATGAATTTCTGAATCATAGAATGTTAAAAAAGTAATTTGGAACTGCCAGGAGCTGTAATTGTAAATAATAAATGTTTCTGAATATTTTTATATATCATTATTGTATCATATATAATGTCTGCATGCATGTATATGGGATAAAAGGAGTAATGTACTTTAGGCAGATTTTGTTCAAGCTTATAAGTTGATTTGGTAATTTCTGATGTGAATTACTAACAATACTGATTGATATGTAATCACTGCATAGAGCTGATCAGTTCCGTCAGATAAAGTTGTAGTTAAAATAGCTCCTTTTTCTTTTTGCCAAATTATGCCATTTTTTATTATTAACATGTATACAAGGTATTTTGCAAAGAGTCTCAAAACGTGTAAAAATTACAAGAAATTATAATGTGTTCTTCTCAGTCTGCTTTTAGGCAACTACAGTGAGTCCCATTAATATTCTGACATTCTCGTCTTCGACAGATAATTGTCGTATACGGTTGTTTATAACAGCATTAACTAATTGATTGTTTGTTACTGAATTCAAACATATATCATGATTTGTGGAGACATATCTATTTATTTAATGCCAACGTGTATTTTAATGAAAAGCAAGAAAGGAATGCATTATTTGCCACAGCTTTTAGGTTTATCGCCTGGTTTTAAGTTCAACGGATGCGGTAAAAAAAAGTTGTTTTTTCCTGCATTAGTCGGAGACGACGCAGCAACAAAATTTTAACAAATGCTTTCACTCGTCTCTGATGCATTTGGAATACCAGATAAACACGGGAAACATGTGGCTGTCCGAATATTTATGCGAGTCACTGTAAGTAATTTCATTGTAAATAATATTGCTTTTTATCTGCATAATTTTCTAATATATGGCAAGTAAACAAATATGAATATTTAGATACTTTTCCATAACATAGTTTACTCAAAGCTATCATTGGTTCAATGCTTTTCTTATGGATTTCAACTGTATAACTTCAATGCCAGCGTGAGAGTTTTGAAAGTGTTACAGTTTAAGATTTGAAATTTCAACCGTTGGCACTGCGATCGCGTGAAAAATCTAGCAAAATCTTTCCAAATTTCATACTTATATCCTGTCAATCAAACAGTGAATATTTTTAATTCTTTCGTAAATGTTTATATCATATTCTTCTACCAATAGGTAGTTTTTCACTCGAATCCTACCAGTAGATAAAAGACTAAAATTTAATATACGTCGTTAGCACATGCCTAGTAGAGGCGACACGTAAAAAATGTTAGGTTTAATCTTTAAATTGCGCCAGGTTTTAGATATGACCCTTAAATATACATACTAAAAATTCAAAAAGATTTTTGTAAAAATAAATCGATGGCATAACTGCTTCAATTTCCCATATAATACAACATTGTAAGCCCAAGTCGCAGAAGTTTCCGCTCCCCGAGCAGTGGTTCGCCGGGAGGGGGAAGTGGGATTGGAACAAAGCGCCGGGGCGCAGCGCAGGACGATTTTCCGTTGGAAGCCCATTCCGTTGTACGAGCTCCTGCAGGACGGACGTGTTGAGATCGGGATCTATATAACAAAGAAAGATGTGTGTAAGTGCGCGAGTGAAAGCGAAGGCGACTTCAAAAGAGGAAAGCGAAATGCGAACGGCAAGGGAGTTCGTGAGTTGAAATATGTAATATATGTTTTTAATTATTAGTTCTAAACCATGGTATTTTTTGTTTCTTTTGTATCTAAAGTTTTGTCGGTTAGAATGTTCATGATGTATTCTCGCCCAGCACTGTATATGGGCAACTAAAAAGACGGATCGAAAAGTGAAAATCCATAGTGAATAATCGAACAGACCAAAAAGTTTGTCGCGTGTCTAGAAATCCATGATGAACAATGTAACCGACAAAAAGACAAAGGATCGGTAGTCTCCCATGTGCGCTAGTCTTACATTGTTCACTACGCATTCTTATTTTTGCCTCGGTCCGTCTTTTTAGTCAACCACGTGCGGTGCTGCATAAAAATACATAATGATCATTGCAATTGATAAAATAATTAGCCATCGATAGTTTAAAAAATTCAAGCGACGCCAAATAATTCAATTCTGTTAGTTTGAAATATCGGTTAATGCAGTTTTGTCTGTAGTATTTATTATCATTATTTACGAAAGCATTTACACCTAGGAAAATCATTTTGCCTTTGCATGTGGGTGTCCTTTATGATACATTTAAAGCAAGGCTTTTTATTGTTATGGTTTAATATAAAAGCATGATACGGAATCTAAGGATGTACCACATTATTCTAAAATTGCCATCTTAATGCCAGTAAATTTTTACAATCCCATTTTACATTGTTATAAGAGTTTACTTTCATAAATTCTTTGTTACATAATACACATATGAGGAGAACAGCGTCCGTCTGGCTTTGTTACTTTATTACTGAACAACTATATATTATATATATGTAATGTACTTTTGCTCTGCCGTTTACATTTATAATGTTTACAGGGTTTGGGATCAATTATTACTTTATAGAATTTTTTTTAAAATCGGCATTCGCATTTTCAAACGTTCTGCTGTATTCACGTACATGAATACTGATTTTCTCTCTCATCAGCAACTATTGAACTCAATAACTGCTTTATTAATTTTGACGTGATTTGTTTTAATGTCTAGCGTAACTCTTGGCAAAGTTACTGTTTAGCTTTACCGGTTTGTTAGTCGTCAGTGTGATCCTAAATCTGAATAACTGCTATCACCCAGAACAATCACCGCGACAATGTATGCTTTATGTGGCACGCGTGCCAGGCGTGCATTCACCAACACGTAGTATCAACGGACTCGGCAAGTCCAAGCCTGTCTGATAGCAAGGAACGATTTACGTTTCTTTCTTGCTAATAAAGGTACAAATATAAGTATAATGATATTAGGTTTTTTCCAACTGTGAAATAATTTGAGAGTGCATATTCGGCGTGTACATGCGCAATAAAGATATAATTTTTTTATATTGTACAAATTCAAGCCTTTTGTAACAATACAGTCTGAAATAGTGGTCCTGCAATATAATGTTATACCAGACGAGCATTTTTAACAACCTTCTCAAAAATATACTTTTTTAAGGGGCATTCCCTTTCTTGGCCTGTTTTAAGTATGATTTTTTATTCTTTTTGTTAATAATTAAGGAAGAACTATTTTTCTTATACTTTATAGATGTATATTTGTACATCCATATACAACTTTCATGATTTTTTAAAAGCCGTTATATGTTGAGGTCTGGGAGCGATACAATACGGAATGTATGCAACTTAAAATTCTTAGTACTGTAAAAAACCACTCAGTTTGGGATTGTTTTTTTTGGGAAGTTGAAGTTTTCAGTGAATGTTTTTTTATTTTCGTTTTATACGTATTTTAACCTACTACTAGTAATTTTTCAATATAAAAACGATTCAAATTTAGCAAATAATCATTATGTACTGGAAGCTTGTTTTTTGCGGTAGATACTATTACTCGTAGCTGGGTTTGTTCATTTTCATATCCGATTAGATTATATTGTATTTTATACTTTTACAAAAATTAATTTAAAATAAAATGCCGACTACCAAACGTTGGTTGTTACTGATTTTCGGTTACCTATTTCCAAATATCTCATTGCCATTTTGTTCCAATTTTTATTTTTTTTAACAATTGACTGTGCCCTAGATAATCTAATAAGCTACCGAAAAATGTAACAACTATTTATTCTAAACGATCCAGTTCTGAGCAGCAGCTCTCAGCGTAAAAAAATAACAGTTTTTCGAATATAATAAATCTTTTTCCCACATTTCAAACTATTTTTGCATTACAGAAAATAGTTTTATATGATTTAATAAAATAATGTTAGGCCGCAATGGGACCGTTGCACTTGTAGAATATTATCATTCTATTTTACAGATGTATTATTGTTCACGAAGCATTGCACAAGCCTCGTCTTGTATGTTTCACGCTAACTTGGATTATTTACTTCAAGTTATAATTATTCAGTATACTAATTTAAGACTCGTTATTATGATCGAAGTTGCTTTTTGAATATTATTATATTTTTTTATAATATTATGAATTGGGCAATTCGCTGCAAAATATTACTGAAGAAAATTATTTTACAACCACCATCACTTACATTATATTCGTGTTGATTACATATACCGAATCTACATTTTTTCGTTGCTGTTGCGATAGCAATGTGAAGCTTAGTACCAGATATTCAAAAAATATTCATTTTTGCAGTGGTTCTAGTTGCACCCCGTTGAGTTCTTATAGTTCGCTATCCGTTTTAGAAGGAGTTTCGCATTTTTTAGTGGGAAAAACTACACAATATACATATATTTGGGGTGCTGAGTTCTTATTTTTGTTATACGCAGAAACCCGTTTATTTCTTCTATTATAAAATTAGTATTAGGGAGTGTGTATAGTGCAGTTAAGAGCGGACGCCTACCTAGAAGCCTTAAAAACAGATGCATTTTGAAGATTTTTTTTTAAATGTTGGGTACGAGTTCGATCAACATTTTTTTTATTGCAAGAGGCTTCTTTTGCCTAACTTTTCGTAATGTTTTAATTCCCATATAATTAAAATTGAAAGCACTATTAATTCATTTATTGTAACATGGTCTATTGACCGTAACCACTGCTGCTCGGACCTGGATCATCTAAAATCAAAAGATGATACGTGTTTGCATAGCGTATTACATCTTCTAGGATCCAATAGAATTAGATTTTTTTGTATGCCAAAGTTTCTGTTTTTAATGAAAAAGAAGCAATTAATTTGTAAAAAAATCGGTGGTTCATATTTAATACATTACAATTCTTTCCATTTTATTTTTATTAAAAATCTAATTCTATAGAGCCCTAGAGGATCTAATACGCAATCCAAACACGTATCGTTTTTTTTATTTTAGATGATCATAAATGATTACAATAAATGAATTAATAGTACATACAATTTTATTTATACGGGAATTAAAAAATTACTCAAAGTTGGGGAAAAAAGCCTCTTGCAATAAAAATAATGCTGATCGAACTTGTACGTAAGATTTTTGAAAAAAAATTATCAAAAGTACATAAGAAATCTCCAAATATTTTCTTACATTTTCGAAAATTAAAACAACTTAAACAGTTCCAGTGGCACCCCGTCGTACTTTATTTAAACGCTTATGGTGCGCTATAAGTGCGTACCATGCACAGAACTCGGTATACACGGAGTTTTTCGCAAAAACTTGAATTTTCTAGGTAGTTTTCAATCCGGCCTGTATTATTCTTGATTTTCCTTTGTTTTGTTAACAGTTCTAGTTGCACTCCGTTGAGTTCTATAGTTCTTTACTTAAATTCAGTTCTATAATTCTGCACCCAAATATTACCGTCAATGCAAGTATACCACTGTGAAGCCATGGACCGAAAGGTGTCGCGAAACTGCTAACTACCGACCATATTTTCTTTTATTCAAATGTATCAGAGAATGACCTTCAAGGAGGAACCAAATTATTTGTCATTTAGAGCCTTTTTGAGCCAAGCGCCAACTTAGCAGCTTCGTACAGTTATTATTATGTGTACCCCTGCATATTGCCTTTGTATTGGTATGCCGTAGAGTAGGCACTAGATGCCCACGGCTTCAGTTCTCCCAGTCACCACGGATAAAAAAATCATAATCGACAACGTGTTATGCGTTAGTTATACTGCATTCCGAGAGTGACAGAGTAACACCAAGTCGCAGACCCCGTGTGACAACGCATTAGCGTTAGTTGCCCTGCGCCGCAGTATCATCGACGACAACGCACCAGCGTTAGTTGCACTGCGTATACCAACAATTGCAATATGCAGGGAATGGGTCGTGACAAATCTCACAATCTGTGAGACATTGATTTCATAAAAAATGAATAGATCAGTTTTGGCGCTCCCACACAAGAGAAAACAAAGATTTACTTTTCGAAACTCACTGTATCCAAATTCCTATACGTACTGTCTGGTATGATAGTTTTTTGAGAATCTGTCAAAAGCGCTTGTGCACGGTACGCACTTTCACCATAACCATTTTTGGTGGGGAAACTAGGGAAAATCAAGTTTGGTACAAGCAGAATTAAGTACTCCCTGGAAGCTTCAGTTTTCTCCCGAAAAACTTCGTGTATACCGAATTCTGTGCATGATCCGCACTTTTAGCATAAGCGTTTTTAATGGAACTCGACAGTGTGCCACTAGAACTATTGTAAAAATTAATGCTTTTTGGTCATGGGGTGCTAGCTTCAGAAAGAGTGTTAAGAAAGATCTGCAGCTGCTTCATTGTGGGATAATAAACCACTGAGAATCCATGAGGTATTATTGAATAGAATTTTGGAGTTTTAATGATACCCATTTACGTTTTTGATATATTTGGTAAAGTTTGTTAAATGAATAATTTTTGTATGAAAAGTAGAAAAAGTATTTTTGGTTGAGTTTGGATATTTCTTTGCCTCTCGGATCTTAATGGTTTTTTCTTCACAATAGTCTGTTATAATAGAGGAAACACCAAACAAAGCACAGGCGGATTTCACTAAATAAGATTGTAACTCGTAACAATAGTAATAAGGGCGTTTCGTAACTGTCAGGATGAAGTATTTATTGAGACCTCGGTGTGGTCGTCACAACGACTCATGAGCGACTTTCTTCTTCGACGGTCCCCCTAGAACGTAGGCCTTCTCCGAAAACCGTCGCGACCGTTGACGGTTCCTTTGTAAGAGAACCCTCGATTGTAAACATAGCCCGATATATACAGATATACTGTTATACTGTGGAGGAAGGAATTGAACCCGGATAGACCCGACTTTAAACATTGAAAACTAAATCGAATTAAAATATTTCTTGAAATTACTTGAAATGTGATTATTCAATGAACTTAAATTTTATACAAAAAAATTACCCCCAAAAGAGAAGTAAAACAAGTCCCAATGCATTAAGTTATCTCCAATCGTGCGATTGCTAAAAATCAATAACTAAAATCACCTGAAATACTAAATTGAATAAACATAAACTTTACTCGGAATAACGATGCAAATCTATAATCACTCAGTAACGAGAATTTGGACACTTTGTAAAATGTTTAAAAGTCGGGACCTTCGATAGTGAGTCTTATCCCACTCTTAAAATTGACCCTCGCAGATTGGGTAGGCTCACCCGCTTGCGACTTGAATATCTTGGAAGGTAAGTTCAAATTCACTTGCTCGCAAAGTATGTCTATGACCAATGCATGCAGAAATTGATTGCCCATATAAAACTCGGGACTATCGCCATTCAATTCTTTTCTTCAAGAACTATTTGTAAAAAAAAACATCGGGATTCGATGGTGTTGGGGGGTAAGCGAACTCGACCATATTATGCATTAAACACAAACATGCACATATATGTATATAAAATATAATAAACGAACAAAGAAATCGCAACTTGCTTGATTAGATAGAAAGTAATAAAAATAAGGAAGCAATTACTGTATTAAATATGTTTTATTGAACTAAACCAGAGAATAAGAAAAAAGAAGGAAATATACATTATTACCTTGTTTTATTTAGCTTTTGATAGCTTTGCTTGGTCAAATCTTGAAATCAATTTTTTAGTCCTATCCAGCCGATTTTCCTCAAAGTTTTACATGTAGGTTACGGTAACTATACAATATTTTATCAAAAAGTGAAAGATTTGATGTTCTGATTGTCTCTTAAATTCGTATTGAAGATAATTCAAAATTTTATTCTCGTTCTTATTTGCACGCGTTTGTTATTCACTTCTTTATTTATCTGGAAACAAATTAATTATGTTTTTAAATGTGTTCAATAGTAAAACTATGTTTTAGAAAGTCTGTTCGTCTTTTTTGGGAAACGAGTGAAAGAATATGCGACCATGAGCCACGATTTTATTTATTTCTATCGCTTATTTTCTCTATTCATTTGAAACCTAATTAGTTGTAAAGTACACAAAATAATTCGAAAAACACCAGATGCATTAGAAAAAATAATCAACTTAGCTGGAAAAAACGAATACATGTATGGGCAATATCCAATACACCAGATTTTTTTTTAAATAGCAGTTTTACTGGTAATATAAAGAAACGTACCACCAAATGAGATTTTTATTACATCTTATTGAAATTTACAGCTTTTATAATACATGGAAATTTTTTATTTTACACGACGAATATACACGCCAACCGCACTGCAAAATAGAGCTTTCGATTGACATGAATACACGTCGAACGCAGTAAACTGGTTAAATATATGTTTGCTTTTTATAATGAACTTACAAATTGCATACTGTGCAATATCATCAGAAACTATCATTAAATATATGATTTTCTGCTTACATACGGCATGGTTTCTGTCAAACATAATTGACCAAGATATGCTAATTGTTATCCGCACGCAACAAAAAAAGCGAAAGGACAAATCTGAAATAAAAAGAATAGGAGTAATGCTTAAAGAAAAAAGGATTTTAGTAAAGCAGTGGTACTTATGGGGCAACCGAGAAAGACTCGGTATACACGGAGTCCGCTGGAAAAAATTGAAGTTTCCGAGGAGTTCTCAATCCGGTCTGTATCAATCTTCATTTTCCCTTGTCTTTTCAACAATTTTAGTTGCACCCATTCGAGTTCCATAGTTCTTTACGTAAATTTAGTTCTATAATTCTGCACCCAAATAGTACCGTCAATGTAAGTAGAGGATTAAGAGATGACCACTGTGAAGCCATGGAGAGAATGGTGTTGCGAAACTGCTAACTACCGACCATATTTTCTTTTATTCAAATATATCGGAGAACGACCTTGAAGGAGGAACCATATTATTTGCCAATCAGAGCCTTGTTGTGACAGGCGCCAACTTAGCAACTTCGTACAATTATTATTATATGTACCCTTGCATATTGCCTTTGTATTGGTATGCCGTAGAGTAGGCACTAGATGCCCACGGCTTCAGTTCTCCCAAAGTCACCACGGCTAAAAAAAATCAATCGACAACGTGCTAAGCATTAGTTGTACTGCGTCCCGCGAGTGACAGAGTAACACCAAGTCGCAGACCCCGTGTGACAACGCATTAGCGTTAGTTGCCCTGCGCCGCAGTATCATGGACGACAACGCACCAGCGTTAGTTGCACTGCGTATACCAACAATTGCAATATGTAGCGAATGGGTCGCGACAAATCGCACAATCAATGAAACATTAATTTCATAAAAAATGAATACATCATTTTTGCCGCTCCTAATATACCTTTTGCATTTGTATGCCGTAGAATAGGCACTAGGTGCCCACGGCTTTTTTTTATTTTTTATTAAAGCTATTGATTCAGGGGGAATCAATCAGTCTTGATACAAAGGAACTTATAGGTATATACATATAAAAATATCAAATAATTTAAGATAAAACCAACAAAGAGATAGAGAAGATAAAGCCAAAAAGGAAAATAAGAATAAAAGAAACAGGAGTATTTAAAATAACAGATATAAGGACGGTAGTTATATTTAACAGTTCGGCGAGCTTATTAAGGACAAAGTTTATGTTTACGTAGGAAGGAGTGAATGCGTTTATACGCAGCGATATTTGGAGACTTAAAAATATTGTCTAGATCTGGATCCCCCAGGGGGCGTTGGGATAGGTTGAAAGGTGCTCCTAGGTACGCCGGGAGGCCGATTCCTATGCCGACGCTATGGTGGTTGGCCTCACCAGGAGCCCAGCTGGACCATCTATTCCGGGAGTACAGAATCCTCCACCGAGAGTGGCACGTTTCGGCGTGTCACGATAGTTCCCACCAGTGATTCGCATACTGGTACCATGGATATCAGTTGCCCGCGGAGGCTAGGCTCCGTCGCTGACAGCGTGAGGTCGGAACATCGTGGTTAGTGGGTAGCCCCGCTTGCTGGGGAAGGGACCTAGTTGGTTGGGTCCCGGCGTGTGAGATGTGTACCACCAACTCGGGTGCCAGTCTTCCTTAGCTGGTAGAGCGTGGATAGTCGCTCGATGATTCTATGAGCCTGTACTCATAGTTTTTCCTGTTTTATAAGCTCAAACCTCAAGTTTTGAGCGCTTAATTTACAATCTATGTCTAGATCTAGAGTTGGATCACAGAAACGATTGAGCTTACGAGTAAGGAGGGATCTACAATCTTGGTAGATCGGGCAGTCAGAGATGGCGTGGGAAATACCCATTGATGGATAAGAACACTCACATGATTCATTGGAGATGATTCCAACACGAGAGAGAGAGAGAGGCGGGGAAACTATAATGGTTGAAGGGGAAGTCTACATAGTTGGACGATGATTTCTCTTGGAAGGGTGGACTTGTGAAACCAGGGTTTATTATGTTGGCTATTGTAGAATTTGTTGAAGTAATGGAGTCCTTCAAAGGCTGCTCTAGTAGTAATATCAGAATTTAAGTTTTGGAGGCAGACGGAGCTCGTTGCCTAAGATGCCAGAGTGGGAGAGGATTCAGAGGAAGGAGATATTGCTGTTGTTAGAAGAGTCGCAACGAAACGAGTGGATTTTACTTTTAATGTTATAGATATAAGGGTTGTTATGGACAGAAATGGGGAAGGGTTGTTGATGGCAGAAAGGGAACTGAGAAAGTCGGAGCAAATTAGAAATGAGTGCTCGATGTTAGTGATGGATTATTTAGTGGACATTTCACAGTGAGGGGTGATTGAGATTAAACAAAAAAAATTTAACAAACACAGATTTTACATAACAATTATTCTTGACCACCAAACCCAACCCGGTCCTTTTTAAACAGAAGCGAAATCCGACTTTTCTTCCAGATTTTCTGCTTCAAGTTTTCATTAGAGTTCTGTGTGAACCCTCCTAAGCATCTTATCAGGAGTTCAGGGATAGAGAGTGCCTCATATATTGGTTTTACCAAGTCCATGATGGTAGCAGAAACATTTTTGGTATGCCTATTGTGGTGGATTCCACAGGAGCTAAGCGAACGATAGTAAGGGACGTGGTTTTCAGGGAGCAAAGTACGCTAGTTGAATTTTAAGGGTCTTTATTGGTCGGCTCCTCATGAGCAACTGCCACAGATCGGCAAGCTCGCTACGGTCAGCGTAGTCTAAACAAAAGTACCGACGCATGTACGCTGTCCGAGAGTAATATGTCCATATTCGTCGCTCGCACGGTGGAGACAGAGACACCACTAGTCTGGAGGGTTGAGAAGGCGGTTTTCCAGGAAGACAGTGTCGCCGAAAGACATCTTACCACAGTGTCGTCGCAAAAATATACTACACTATAATCCTAAATACTTCCCTGTGTCTTTACTCTGTTGTAAGTGCGCCAGCTATATTTTCCTTACGGACAGAATTTATGGTTTGGCTCTTCATTAGTCGATGTTTTATGGTACCAAGTTTCCCAAATAGCTTGATACATTTTGGTCACATCATTGCAGTGGCCACGTATTGCATTCCCATAATACGTAGTGAGCTCTGTAATTCTTTCGTTGGTCAATCTCCCTTTACCACCAATTGAATGCCCATCTTCCAATTTTTTCCGTCCATACTCTTTCTTCAAATTACGAAGTCTAGTCCCCATCCTTTTTTGAACGAGACCAACACATTCTTTCTTTACAATCTCCACATCCCCATATGATTTGCTATCACAGATAGCTTTGTATGTGCTGGAATCTTCGTCTTCTATATAGTTCATACATTTTACACCATACAAGCTTTCCGATCTTTGGAAAAGTTCAAGCATGGTTTGCGACTCCATTTTCCCTGAGCTACCTGTGTGATTGATTTTACAATGTTCAGCATGACCATCATTCCACATCAAATACTCTGGCGTTCCACATTTGTTCTCCCATGAAACACATTTCTGGCAATAAAGGTTTTTCACTCCAACATCCAGGACTCGTTGCGTGTAATGACCAATGGGTGTTGTGACACCCTGAAGCAAAGAATGTCCTTGCTTTCTCCAAGTCCCATCCCCTGAAGGAGTGAGGCTCGTATTGTCACCACCATTGTAGCTCCTGTGTAGCTCGTCTTTCTGCTTTCACTGCTCTTGGAACCTACCAGATTCGCAGTCGATTCATTATATGCCACATTATTGCATATTGCCAATGCTATTATTTGGCATGGACTGTCAAATGAACAAGTGTTTTTGACGATAAAGGAAGTATTGCGAAGTCGTACGCTTCTGCAATAATTGCCATTAATTATAATTGGAACTCTAATAGTTTTGGGCAAGCCTGGGTCAAATTGTGGCCCAGTATATTTTATTCTGCAACTTTATGTGTTTTTATTCCGCCAATTTAACTCCTCCCTTAGTTCCTGTAATTCTTCGAAGTCCTCATCCGATCGCTTTCGCATATGACGGTTTTTTTTGGGGGGGGGGTGGTAGGAAAGGGGAAATGCACTTTATGCACCGTGAGGAGGATTTGATCCCTCCTCGTGTGTCGTGCTCTCGCGGGTCTTAGACAGAAACCCGGGCCTACCGACTAAAATCCCCCGCCTTGGGCTTCAAGACGCCACCCCGGAACCGCCGATATGGCAGTACTTCGGGGTGGCGCTGTTAGGTGACTAGGGGCCTAAGCCCCCGCCCGCGTCCAGATCCCGTATTTTACGGAGAAGGACAGACTTGACAAAGGCCGAGACCTTTGTCCAGGCCTCGGGGCTTGTCAGCATAATCCCGACAATGGTGTCGGGAGTTATGTGTCAGAACCCCTCCGCCAGCCCGTTGTTCATCGAGCTCCACTTCCCACATTCGAACAGAGTGTGGAGGGCGCTGTCGGATCGGAAGTCGCAGTAGGCACAGCCAGGGTCCGCAACCTTTCCCATCTTGTGGAGCGCATATGAGGGTTGGCCTCTACTATGTTCATATTTATATCCGGTTCGAAATTTTGAACCGAGCTATCATTCTCAACTTCGTGGTAATCTTGACTTGACATTGCTAATTTGAGCTTACCCATAAAGGATGACAAATGCCGGCTTATAAACTTATCAATCCTCATTGATTTCACTTCTTCTTTCAGAACTCTATGTTTGAAGTCGTTAAACTCCGATTCCACAGGTGCTGATGTCGGGCTGAACGACCTGTACACCAGTAGCGGTGGCATCACATCCGAAAAAAGTGGGAAATATGGCATTAACCGCTAGAGTTTTTTTGCAACCCCAGTGCAATTAAACCCGCTCACTTCTTCAGTTTCTGGTTCGATCCGTATCACTTCTTCACACGTTTCCATACGATTTCTGGTCCATTTAAAAATATTGACTTCCGACATATCGTCATCGTCATCGTCATCAAAAAAACAGAGCGGTTCATTTTGATTGTCGGTTGCCTCGGTTTCAGTAGCGTGTTCGAATCCTCGAATTGAATTGATTAGGTATTCTTTCGCTTTTTCAGTCGAATTTCCCATGGCCAGGTTTGGGTTGAGAGACAATGAATATGTTGCTCGCATGCTTTTTCAGGTCTTTGAAATTACGCTGGTTTCTTAAAGGGACTTTTATATGCTTCGGCACTTTTATATGCTTCGAATATAAAAGTGCCGTACTCTATTAGGTAGAGTGGTCCAGCATTGCCATTTGGCTACTATATTAACAAAATGGTAAATGTCCAATCGAAGCATACAAGATGGAACCTTGCTTGTCCTTTTCAAAATCAGAACAAAACACATTGCTAAATATTCGGCTAATGTGCTAGTTTTTGCAAATGGTTTCGCTACTCCAGCCAGTAAAGCCTTATCAAAATCGCTTATCACTTCGCGAGGGATGGCAAAGGTGGATTTATATTTCGATCCCATTCGAAGATACTCTAACAGTCAAAATGCAATCATGTTTGTTTTGTGCTAATGATAGCATTTGAAAAATTGGAACATTTCCACTGACTGTGCTTGCCACAGCTTGATATAAATATATGTGACTGGAGAGTTCGCCGTTCGGTAATTGTATTTTTTTTTATTAAGGAGCCTGTGGCATCGATGCATATCCTCTCATGGGTATTTGTCACATATAATCACTTGCCCGTCTAACCAATAATGAACATAGACTGGGTCCATGTCGATCGATCTTATTGAATTTGATCTTATTGAACAAATTTTTTCCTTCCCGTTCCTGTTTCGCCTTTCGTAGAACATGTGCTGACAGTAAATGCGACGGTTCTTGATCCCCCAAATCCATTAGTTCATCGGCTTCACTCCGCCGCCAAACTGACGGTAAAACTTTGCCTTCCACAAGTTGATTTGACACTTCAACCCGCCTGGAACCTTTCAATTACCGTTTCTTCTTGTGTTTGAATGATTGGTCGTATTTTTCTATTGAACAGTCCATTATGATAGAACTTATAAAAAGATCATTCAGAATGTCAAGTAAGATGCGTTTTTCTGGAGAATAAGTATCTGATCATATTATAATGAACTGAGTCAGGGCTAGGAGTTGACTTTACTTTGGTGGTGGAAATGGCGACGTTCAACTCACGAAATGAGAAGGGCTCTTACAGGAAGGAGTTGCGATGAACAGAGATTTTTAAGATGGGATTGGTTGGAACCCAAGGAGGACAGATTTCTTCCACCATTTTGACTTTGTTAGTGTTGGAAGCAGAAGGATCAGAGGGGGACGGGCAGGGTCCCCTGACCATTTGTTTTTCAAGATTTTGATTCTGTTCCAGAAGAAAAATGGAGAGAGTTGGGAGGTAAAAGTGCGAAAGTCTTCTCTTTTTTTGGAGAGCGTTTTTTTGGGTAAAAGCAGCTTGCTTTTTATAGGCACACCAATCGGAGAAGGAGAAAGAGTGCTGCCACTTTTTAAAAACGGCTTTTCTGAGGCGAACTACTTTTTGACATTCCGAATCCCACTAAGGAATCGGATTATTGTAGCAGCGCCTTGTAGAATTCTATGGAGGAGAGCATAAAGTTGACGAACATTTATAGAGTTCGAAGGGAGAGAGGTGATGATGGTGAAGGAGGGTCTCATGATATTCTTCCATGGTGGAAGAGTAGAGAGACCAATCTGTCCTGGTAGAAGATTTCCTGAATGACTTTTTGGTATAAAGAAGTTTGGAATTTCTGACATTTATCAGAAAGTGGTCAGAGCCCAATGGGTCTTCTAGTTGGGAGAAGGAGCAGAGAGGAAGGAGATTGTGGTTGGTGAAGATAAGGTCAATGTTGCTGTAATTGCCTGTTCTCATGGTGACGTGAGAGATGCTGTTATAGTTGAGGTTGTGAAGGTTGTATTGAGAGAGTGAGTCAAAAAGTTTGTCTTCATCTGAATTAGAGTGGATGAAGAGTGAATTAGAGAAGAGAGTTGGGATGATAGAAGCAGAGATGGGCGTGTCCTTGACAAATGTAGTGATGGGATAAACGATGCCATATCGATGTTTTTTGAGTTCAAGATCCCTGTTGAGACCTTATGGATAAGTGACGATAACTCCTCATCATCTAGAGTTTTGGTGATTGTAGGGCGGGTCTTGGGCTTCTTCGTTGTTGAGGTAGAGTGAGCAGGTCTTGAAGATCTTCTTTTTCCTGATGAGGTAGGGATGGAAGGTATGGATGGCTTGGGCAGGTAGCAAAATCCTGGTCCTGGGAGAGAGCTTCCAATCTGCTTGAGGTGGAAGGCCTTAGAGTGAGATATTGTCTTGAGAGGTGGAAAGTTTTTCTTTGACTTCGCTAGATTGGCCTGGGCTGCAGCATTAATAGGTGCAAAAATGCTGGAGCAGAGAGGCTTGATGGCACTCACAGCCTTATGAATGCTGGCTCCATTGAGGGTCATGCATTTCCTGAGATCGACATTGTAGGAATGATGTTCACATTCTTTGTGGAAGGCTCGATGAGAGCCACCACAGTCGACACAAATTGGGGAATCTTGACTATAATTTGTGAGAGGATGGATCTTTGGCACACTCTCCACATGAGACACATTTTGTGGGTTTATTATAAGCTTTGCTCGTGTGCCCATAATGTAGGCAGTTATAACATGATTTGACTTGCTCAATGTATGGAGACATACGTACATCAATTAGTCCGAATAGCTGAATGGAATCAGGTAGGATGGAAACGTGTTGCCTTTGAATGTGAGGACTACTGACTCACTTGGAGTCCATTCATGTTTGTTAGTGGCGGAATTGAAGGAGCGTTTGTTAAGTCTCGTGGCAGATAATATTTTAGCTGGGCTAGTGGATTGGCGCACAAGTGCATCCAGGTCATAATCAATATCTATTGATCTGAGAAGACCTCTGCCAGCGGTTCTGAAGAAAGGGATGTGGGCTTGCAGGATGGAGTCAGGGTGAGATTTGAGAAGGGTCAAGAATTTATTGGCCAGAGAGTAGTTTCGAAAAAGAAGTTCGGCTTTGTTAAACCCTCTGGGTGTGAGACTGGAAGCATCGCAGTCAAACGAGGACAGTACCTGAGCGATAGCTATCATGTTTCTTGTCCGAGAGTTTCTCAGGTGAGGAGGCTTAATCGTGACGTCGACTGTAGAGGAAGCAGAATGTGATGGCGAATATATGTTCGCCACATGAGGAGTTGAAGGTAGACCCATATTGAATGCGGAGGCGGATAAAAGCGGATGAATTCGCTTGGTCTTTAATTGGTTTTCCTCCAGATCATGGTTAGTCTTACGTTTTAATTTGGATTTCATAGGATCAGGCTGGGCGGCCCGATCCTCGGGAGGATCCTCCATGGCGTCCACATGGACACCATGCTAACCTCGTGCCTTCTGGCATGGGAGAGGTTAGAATCTGTAGATCGATGATTATGGGCACAGGGTATATAGGGGAAACAAACACAATATATCACTGTATACTAGACACTGCAGAGTGTGATTAGGTGCAGGAATATCTGCAAAAACTTCAGTCACATGAGTAAACCACAGTAAAAAGAAGACAGTAGGTTGTAAGCGCGTCCTAACCCAGTCAGTTTGTAGTCGACTCTTGCTCGCGCGATGCGCTCGATCTCGCTTCCGAAATGTGACTGAGGACTGCGCGCAGACAATTCGAAACTATGTACATATTTGGGCCTTGAAGAGGGAGACTATTGTCCCTAATTCTATTACCCTTATCGCAGGTCGGTTCCCGCGGCGTCACCAAGGGTTAGCTAGCGGCCCCGGTTCGACCATAAGGTCTCCCCGTGCACGCGGGACCTTCAAAACCCGGGAAGTTATACCTTCCCTAACGAGGTCAATTCTCTGCCTCAGGTCGATGCATGCATCTTCCTGAGCACGACGGCTTATAGGCCACGGTACGTTTTCACGTTACCGCGCACTAGGGGTTTGGCCAACGGGAACCGTAACTTCAAAAACAAGACACTTTGCTCTCATGGCCTGCACGCATCCTTTATATGTCGCGATAATTACGCAAGCATAATAAGTACGACGACATACGCAATGGTACAATGTTTTCGAGCGTTAACATAATAGACTCTTTCGTCGTCCATCGCCGAAACTCACAAAACAACATAATTATTTGATCTCTTAACCTATCCGCGCGTAACACAGTTATTATTATGTGTACATACCCTTGCATATTGCCTTTGTATTGGTATGCCGTAGAGTAGGCACTGGATGCCCACGGCTTCAGTTCTCTCGGTCACCACGAATAAAAAAATCATAATCATAATCGACAACGCACTAAGCGTTAGTTGTACTGCATTTCGCGAGTGACAGAGTAACACCAAGTCGCAGACCCCGTGTGACAACGCATTAACGTTAGTTGCCCTGCCCCGCAGTATCATCGACGACAATGCACCAGCGTTAGTTGCACTGTGTATACCAACAATTGCAATATGTAGCGGACGTATCGCGACAAATCTCAAAATCAGTGAGACATTGATTTCATAAAAAATGAAAGCATTAATTTTGCTGCTTCTACACGAGAGAAAACAAAGATTTACTTTTCGGAAATCGATGTATCTAAATTCCTATATGTACTGTCGCGGTATAATAAGGTTTTGACAATCTGTAAAAAGTGCTCGCGCATGGCACGCACTTTAACCATAACCATAACCATTTTTGATTAAAAAACTAGGGAAAATTAAGTTCGCTACAAGCAGGAATGAATACTCCCCGGAAGTTTTAGTCTTTCAGTTTTTATATGAAATCCTGTGTATGATACGCACTTTTACTAGAACTACTGTCAAAGTTAATGTTTTTTTGTTAATGGGATGCAAGCCTGTGCAGGGGCTTTAAGAAAGATTTGCAGCTGCTTCATTGTTGGGTAACAAACCAGTGGAAATTCATCAGGTATTATTGAATAAAATCTTGGCTTTTTAATCATACTCATTTACGTTTTTGGTATATTTGATAAAGTTGGATAAATGAATAATTTCTGTATGGGAAGTAATAGAAGTAATATTTTTGGTTGAGTTTGGATATTTCTTTCCCCTGGGATCTTAATGGTTTTTTCTTCACAATCGTCTGTTATAATAGAGGAAACACCAAACAAAGCACGGACAGATTTTACTAAATAAGACTGTAACTGATCACAATTATAATAAGGGCTTTTCATAGCTGTCAGGATGAAGTATTTATTGAGACCTCGGTGTGGTCATCACGACGGCCATAGGCGACTTTTTTGTTCGAGGGGGGGCTGCGAGCCTCGCACGTCACCGGTCTCCCAAGAACGTAGGTCTTCTCAGAAAACCGTCTCGACCGTTGAAGGTTTCGTCGTAAGAGCTGCGAGTGCAGTCACACTCGCTCCTCGATCGTAAACATGGCCCGATGTATATAGACACACTGTCATACTGTCAAGAAAGGAATTGAACACCAATAGGTCCCGACTTTTCATTCTGATCTGTTTCGATTTTAAACATTGAATATTAAATCGAATTAAAACATTTCTTGAAATTACTTAAACTGCGGTCATTCAACCACTTTAAATTTTATACAAAAATATTGCCCTCAAAAAATGAATAAAGCAAGTCCCAATTCATTAAATTGTCTCCATCCGTTGAATTGACAAAAATTAAAAACTGAAATCGCCTAAAATAGTAATTTGAATAAACATAAACATTACTTGGAATAATCATACAATTCTATAGTCACTTAATAACGAGAATTCGAACACTTTGTAAAATGTTTAAAGCTCCTCGTGTTCTTGGTTAGTGGAGTCTTATCCCACTCTTGAAATTAACATCAGGATTCGAGGGGGTTGGGGGGTAGCTGAACTCAACCATATTATGATCTCAACCATTAAACACAAACATACCCTATGTGTGGTGACGAGCTTTTCGGGACTTTGAAGAGTCAGGGTGCCGAGGCGGTATAGTCGTTTCCTCAGTTTTATAAGACAGCGGCATCGACGGCCACTTATAACAACGACAATGTAAAGCGATCACTCGCCTTGGATGTACTTTGATCCCGTGGCGAGTCGCAGTTAAAGGACTTCGATACATTGTCTTTCACCACCGATTGCAAAAAGGATTTGGCCACAGAGTGGGGAAAGCTATATGCTTTCCGGGCAAGCCGACTGTGGAAAAAGAACACAGTACTTCCTCCAAAACCTCCATGGCAATTGGTGGCCCTTTCAATTAATACTTAACATATGAAATATAATAAATGAACAAATAAATCGCAATATGTTCGATTAGATGGAAAGCTATAAAAATAAGGAAACAATTGCTACATTAAACATACTTTTATTAAACTAAACCAGCGAATAAAAAAATATACATCAGTACCTGGTTTTAATTAACTTGATAGCTCTGCTTGGTCAAATCTTGAAATAAGTTTTTTACTCACTTCTACTGAGCCGATCTTCTCAAAGTTCTACATGTAGGTTACGGTAACAATACAATATTTCATCAAAAAGTGAAAGACTTTATGTTCTGATCGTCTCTTAAATTCGTATTGAAGATAAATCAAGATTTTATTCGCGTTCTTATTTGAATGCGTTTGTTATTCACTTCTTTATTTATCCGGAAACTAATTAATTGTGTCTTTAAGTGCGTTCAGTAGTAAAACTATGTTTTAGAAAGTCTTAGTCGTCTTTTTTGAGATATAAATGAAAGAATATGCGACTATAAGCCACGATTTTGTTTATTTGTATCGCTTATTCCTTTCTCTATTCATCTGAAAACAAATTAGTTGTATTTTTAAATGTCTTACTAATAAGCTTGTCGCAGAGAAACCAGGCATTTCTTGATTGCTTTTTGAAAATCTGCAAGAACTCTTATCATTTGCTAAACGACCAATGTTTATATGCTCTTACGAAACCTCACATAATGGCTCGACATATTAAGTGTGTGTTTACTTTTTAAAATGGACTTACAAATTGCACACTGCGCAATATCGTTAGAACCTATCATCAAATATATCATTTTCTCCTTGAATACCGCATGGTTTCCATCAGACATATTTGGCGAACATATTCTAACTAATCTTTATACGCAAGCAACAAAAAAACCACGAAGGCAAATCCTAAATCAAAAGAATACGAATAATGGTTAAAGAAAAAAGGATCTCACTAAAGCAGTGGTACTTACCGAAGGTTTCGTATATTAGGCTGTTATACTATGTGTTTTCCATCCGTTTCTAATGCTACCGTTGGAGGCTAAAGTATGAGCTGTCCCTATCCCATCCATACCGTCTAGTACCGGCGCATTTTATATGTGTAACAACACTATTAGGTAATAATAAAAGTATTTGTACCCAGCAATGGTCTTTGTACTTATCAATTGACTGTAACAGTTGCCATGCGACTGGCGATTACGGAAATGTCGCTTGCAGCTCAAGTTAACACACATAAAGTAAAAAGGGACAGTGTCATTACTCGCGCGGGAACGATTTTATCCAATAACAATTGTTAGCGTTAAACAATTTCGGAAAAATTTATATTGGGACCAAACTGTGAGCATAACCTACAAAATAGGTAAGGTTCCATACCGATCGGTCCATCCATCTCCGAGATCTCGCCGGATAAACGTTAAAAAAATATATATAGCGTTTGAATTGAGTACCTTTTCCTTTTCGAAATTGGTAAAAAGGGACAGTGTCATTACTCGCGCAGGAACGCATTGCATTGGTGTTACGGAAGAGTAGCGCCAACCAAGAATAGTGTCTGCTGGGCGTACCAATGGTATTCTCTTTCTACAAGGATGCTGTTTTTCTATGCGATTCAAACCATTTTGGTTTGCTTGTTTAGCTAATTCGTTTCCGCAAAATGCTATACAGTATTTTTCTTTACACCTTGAATAGAAGAGTGCTGGTCCGTTGAGAACAGGCTCTACAAGAATAATGAGTTGGGAGGGGAGCCAATACAGTTAGTAGCAGCTTGTTTGTCTACTACTCTATGTTCTCCCCGCCAATAGTAATATAACATACAGCAAAAAGCACAAGTTAATCTAAACAAGTTATACCATTTCGAAGTCTTCCGCACACATTGTGGTCAACAATATATTCCTTTCTTCTATTTAAGTTTCTCTTACGTTTTTTATAACACTGGCGCGAAAGACATTCGATTTATGAGCGTGATGACATTTGATGAAAAAGTTCCAAGGCTTGATTTCGCGTGGATGCAACTAAGTCGCGTCCCACGTATAAGGGAACCGAGAAAGCCTAAATCAGAATGCGTCGAGCGTCGGGAGGTGTTGCGTCGAACTGCGTCGAGAGCGATTATTCACAGAAATCAAATAATAAAGTAGTATTTTCCACCTTCAGAACACTTCCCCGTTAATACCTTCCCACAGTATTTATGTTTTTTTTCTTTACAGGGCGTTCGGTTGGGAACCACCTAAATTTGGACATTTGCCGCTACTGTTAAATTCAAGTGGTTCAAAATTATCGAAACGGAACAGTGATACGTTCGTGAATACGTATAGGAAACAGGGCATTTTTCCCATAGCATTATTAAACTATATTATTCTTGCTGGCGGTGGGTTTCACACGGAGACAAACCAAGCATATATAGAATCTTACGAAAAGTTAATTAAGCAGGTTGGTCTATCATATTTCTGCATAACACATCAAACCTGGAATTTGTCCAATTTTTAATTGTACTTGTCTATTGTTATAGTTTGACATTTCTGCAATTAAACCAAGTTCCGGTAAACTGCAACCTGACCGGCTGCTAGAATTTAACAGATTCGAACTTAAAAAATTAATTGAAAGTAAAGAAGATAAGAAAATATTGGTAGAACGGATACAAAAACTCGTCACCGAAGTCATTTCAGAGAGGTACGTATCATGCACGAGTTTATTGTCGTTAATCATTAAGTATTGGAACGGATAGTAGAGCTATTATACCTAAAGGATGTCTGTCTTGATTTTCTTCAATCGTCTTTCCAAGAGTAAAGCCCTCTTTGCATGATTGTTCCCGCGAATCTAAAGGTTGTTCTATCAATATTTAGCTAAGATATATAATTTGCGACTAAGTAGGCTCATAACTATAGCCGTAAACATAAAATTGCGTCTTTCGGTGTTCCACACTTGGGATTTATTTACAAAGAACTTTGCCAAATGTTGCTGTAAATAATTACTACTTTGGTATGATGTTTTGAACAACTATAACAACCTAGAGCAGCAAAAAAAGTCGCATTTTCAAAAATTGGGCCCAGCCAAAAAAGTGTAATTTTGATTTTCCTAACACGTTTTTGGTTTCTTGACTCGTTAGTTTGGAACAATTTAGAACAAACAGAACAACCTGGAACAACGAAAAAAATATTGAAAATCGAGAAATGGGTGGCTAACTTTATAGATCTATCAACCAGCAACATCGAGAATTCAGTATCGATTACTAGCTTTGTTCAAAATTGTATTGTGTCATCTTTCATAATCTATGATGAACAGAATTCAAGTTGGCTCATGAGTTTTAATATGTTATAGTAAGTAACCTAAGAAGAATAAAAATCCCATAACACACATTTTGATGACTAAGAAATTGCCGATCAGTCAGTCCTAAAAAGGATTGTCATCATATTGCTTAACACCTTGTATATCACGCGTATTCAGAATTCAAATCTTTGAACAATTCAAAACTGATTTAATACTTGTGATTGTTTTAGGTATATTCAAGCTGGTACGGTGCAAGATGAAAAGTATATATTATCCATACTAAATTGGGCCAAAGATAGAGTGCATACATTACACGACTTTGTGCAACCAAATTTATTATTCTTATGGACAATACCGACGTACACGGGGAAGATCAATACAGAATTATCAGGTACGATTTGTGTTATATTTAGTTCATTTTATATATATTTGTGTATAAGTAAACCTTGAAGTAATAATACGAAGTTTTTGGCATGAGTGCCAACGCATTTTCACGTTGCTAAATGAAATACAATTTTTTCATCGTATGATTTTTATTGTAAGATCCAACTTTTCTCAGCATTATTTAAACCATGTAATAGTAGAGGTTTGACAGATTCTCTAATTACCATTCTAGGTTAAAATAACTTCGAACATAGAAATCCACGACGAGAAGTACAAAACAAAGAATTATTATCTGAGTAATCATTTATAAAAGGGGCTTTTACCACCGATTTCGACGATCTTGAAATATATTTTGGGGGAAATGATTCTGAGCAACTGTTTTCTACTGATGTGGCTGCCGCGGTGTTTTAGCTTTAGAGATATACACAAAAATATTTTGAATACTATGTTCAACGTTACGTGTTTTGTTGTGTTCGGCGATAGACATCGCAACGCGGAGGCGGGATAAGTCCACGAGCGTGTTAAGGGTGTATTAGACCTATTTCAGAACAGTGCGAATTTGAACAAAATTGACGACGTTCTTCTCTTTCCCTTTTCGAAAGGCCACAAAAAGTTCCAAAGGGATTCACAGAACCGTTATTGAGTTATTTCCATTTGAAATTCCATTGATTTCGAACGCGTTCTTTATAGTGAAAGCACTTTTGTCGAGTGAAATAGCAAGAAAATGTTGAAAAACGTGCCAGCTTTCTGAACTTTGTTATACGCATAGTTTATGTACAGCCGAAAGCCTGTACAAAATTTCAGAACGTTTTACAATACCGTTTTGTAGAAATTTATTATATACTGCGAAATCCTCTCATTCAACACCTGTATGAAGTTAACCACCCATTTTGCGATTTTTAATATTCTTTTAGTTGTTCTATGTTTGTTCTAAATTGTTCCAAAGTAAGAAGTCAAAAAACCCAAAAACCTGTCGGAAAAATCAATAAAAAGTTTTTTTGGCTGACTCCTTTTTTGGTTGTTCCAGGTTGTTGTAGTTTTTCTGAACATCGTTCCAAAGTATTAATTGTCTTGAGCAACATTTGGCAATGTTATAACAAAAACAGTATGGAGCTCGTTCAAGAGTGCGTTTTGTATGAATGTTCTGGTAAATCTAAAGGTTGTTCCAAGTTGTTGTTCTATGTTTCGATCATATTGTTCCATAGTCACAAGTCGCTGGTACAATTATTTCGACCAAAACACTCGAAAAACAACAAATTTACGCGTTCGAGGGTAAAGTGCCCTTTGTATAAATGTTCGGGCGAATCTAAAGCTTATTCCATGTTGTTCTATCAATATTTAGCTAGGATATATAATTTGGGACTATTCGGCTTACGACTATAGCCGTTATCATAAAATTGTGTCTTTCCTTTGCTCCACACTGTTTTTGCAATGTCTTTCCTAAATGTTGCTGAAGACAAATAATAGTTTCGAACAATGTTCAGAACAACTAGAACAATATAGTTAACTACTTAGCGCGAGACGCTACCGAGTCTCCTGATCCTAGCTACCATTTGTGCCATTTGCCACTATGTTTCCTACACGTAGCGAGTAGATATTTAAGAAATTCGAATTTCGGGTATTTTTGTCTACGGTTGTACCTCCCATACATCGTGAAACTCTCAAGAATTATGTTTTTGTTCTACACACAATCCGATGTGACTGAGTACTCGAAGAACACACAATGGTACACTGGAGTATCAATTGGGCTAAAAAAATTCTGGAAGAACGGTTCGACCCCCTAAATAAAACCTTATAGCAAGTTTTTCAGAATGTGTCTTGGTTGCCGAGGAAAAAATGCCGAAAATCTGTCATACGGAGTGTATGACAGCTCCTTACTCTTTAGGCGTGCCTGTAAAAACTGCATCGAACTCTCTGCCATCCTGGTACGCGAGAATTTCTTAATAATATTGTTGCGGGTTGCACCCGCGGAACGCGGTGGTTTTATACACTATATGACCGATCCATACCAATTTTTTTCTCGGCAACCAAGGCGCATTCTGAAAAAGTATTACAGGGTTTTGTTTAGGGGGTCGAACCGTACTTTCACAATTTTATTCAGCCCAATTGGTGTTCCAGGCCAGATTATATGTTAATAACATAAGGTTACACTGTGAACCGATCTGTGCAAGCTTTTTTCTCGGTAACCAAGGCGCATTCTGATAAAGTATTATAGGGTTTTGTTTAGGGAGTCGAATCGTACTTACACAATTTTGTTCAGCCCAATTGGTGTTCCTGTCGTGGCAAGGACCCCTTGTTAGATCGAAATTGACCGCACGGCCACATCGATTTTCCAGAGCACCAAGCCTAGAGTGATCAAACATCTTTTTGTACGGCGACTGTCTGTAATCGTGAGTGCCAACTCGCCTCGTCTACCCGTCACCGAGCCATTCTTTTTATATAAGTCGGTTAACTTGTCTCAGTGTCGCTCGTTTGGTCCTTTTGTAAGACATTTTGCACGATCTGATTAGGTTGCCAGCGGTAAGCTGATCATACGATTGTCTCTATGGAATCAGGCTTACTTAACATTTCCAAAATCACAAATTAAGTTTACGTAAAAGAAAAAAACATTCAAGAACCGACCCTGTGTACTGACATGTATACTTTAAAACTTCGGATAAAATTTATTTCATCATGTGGGGCCTGACAAATGGTAATTTTGCAAGAATTTTAAGAAACCTGGACTCAGAATTACTCGAACACAACGTTATAAACATAATATCTCATGTTCATCAAAATGTGTATTTGACCCAAATAAGATTCAAGTACAAAAAGGCGCCAACTAGTAATTGTTTTAGTTAAAGGTTTCTTGAATTAGGCTTTACAATAAAGGTTTTAGATATCATACAAAAAGGCAAAGTTGTTATTCAAAGATACCTCAATTTAACCTCGCAGTTTTCGCGTAAATAAAATTGACGTGTGCGAGGTTGAAGTTTTGTGCACTGTTATATTACGTAGTTCATTGTTGGTATGACGCCGCAATGTGTAAGATGGGGTGGCAACAGTGATATGATTCAAATACGATGATACTGAACAATCGCTATGTTTCACCCCAGCTAACATTAACTTTAGACACTGAAAGAGAGGCTTAGAGATACTTTGCTTCTGTTTGTAAAACTCGATAATTTTGCGCCTTAACTCAATGATATTCGTTATCCCCTGGATCATTAAATATCCAAAATATCCAATTTATACAAATAACCTATTTGATATAAACACTTTTATGAAATGTTCATTAATCTTTTTGGAAATCCCATATATAATTGTGCGTTCAACTTAAGGGTTAGTTTTTTACGTACTCATCTTCACGGCAATTTTTACATTCACAGATAGCCTTACGAAACTGTGTGGAAAATTAGCCGACGAACCGACTACAAATTTCAACATTGGCTGGGTTAACCCCTTTTTGAAGGAGTTCGCTAAAAGTAATGATGTACCATATGCAAAATTGATGAAAACTTTGCGAATAATGCTCTGCGGTATTCAGGTAAAGAATTTGATCTCCATAATTTTCAAAGTATTAGTTTCTTTATTACAAGTAAATGACATTTGTAATACTTGCAACTTAAACTAAGAAGACTATAACTAAATATTATGACACGAACTCTTGGACAGTCCATGCTCTGTCCATTAGGCTCATGCTTGACAGCAGACAAAAGTTACCCCTGGTTTTCTGGCTCTCCTAATGGAGGAGTGTAAATATACATAATGGACAAAAAAAGTATTCGCACACTCACATTTTGTAAAGTAAATTTTCTTAAAGAAGAAACCATTCTGCTTTGAGAGCATTTATTGTCTCTTAAAGGGAAACTTTATTCTATATAAAAATTTACTACAAGAAAAGGGGCATTTTTTTGTCCATTATAATTTTATAATTATACACAAATGTTTCGCGCATCATAATGAATTTGGAAGACCTGGAAAGATGTGATACCCAACTTTACGGGGTAATTGCCACTCTAGCCACTAGGAAAATATATGAATTTTGACAATTTTTTATGACAAGGCATTAAATACAATATAAATTCTGTAGAACGGCTTTATTTGCATATGCTTTAAAGAATATTTAGAGTTTTTTAATTTAATTATTTTCGACAAAATGGCGGGGCTAAAGCTCGGCAAGTGAAACCGTATTGTACTCTGCGGCCGAAAAGATTTCTCTTCTAATTCTCGATCTAGAACAATAAAATAAACAGTTTTTCATTCTGTAGAAGCTTAGTTCGAGAAGTACGTAGTGAAATTCAAGAATGTTATAGTTTGTCAGAATGGCGCACAATAGAAATAAAATTTCTCTTTTCGATAAAAAATTATGTGGAATTTTAAAAGAAATCTTATTCTCTATTGTGCGCCATTCTAACAAAAAATATTTTTTAATTTCGCTACGTACTTCTCGAACTAAGCTTATACGGAATTGAAGAATGTTATTTTATTGCTCTAATTCGAAAATTAGGGGAGTAATCTTTCCGGCCGCAGAACTCTACATGTAATGAGAAGTTTCATTTACCGAGCCCAACCCCCGCCATTTTGTCGAAAATAATTAAATAAAAAAACTCTAAATACTCTTCAAAATATATACAGTGAAGGCTTTTAAAGAGATTTTGTATTGCATTTACTGTATTGTCATAAAAAATTGTATAATTTCATATATTTTCTTACTTGCTAGAGCGGCATTATCCTTTAATCACATCAGGTAAAAATTCTCAATTTGTAATATTTACGGATGTTGAGTAAATACATTGACGCTACTCAATGTTAGAGTTGGAAGCTCTGCAACGGACCACACTCCGTCGCGGGATAGATGGCAGTGGATCGGCGTGATCCGTCCAAAAAATCAGTGTCAGTAGAAGTATAGTCTTACTTCCAATTAAGTTTAGAAAATGTTGATGTTATCTCTAAGGTATCGTGTATCTAATTTTGGTATCGCCTAATGACGGTATCATATTCATTTTGAATCGTCTTCGAAAACGGAGATGTTAAATGAAATATTTGGTAAGTATTATGTTTGGGTAAATACATACAATACTTATTAGCCTGTTTAATTCGTGAAGCACGACAAATCTGGGGTTTGGAGTTTGATACGAGTAGTTAAATCGACTGGGTATGAATTGTATGCTCTTCGACTCGGTTTTATATGATTAATGCAATGTTAATATACGGTTGTTTGATACTACAGGCTATACCGTGAAATGTCTGACAAGGGAAGTACTTGGGAGCGATCTTTCCGATTCCTTTGACATTGTCAGGATAAATTTAGACAAGTGGTAAATGGAAAACCCTAAAGGCTTTTCATTCGCAAATGCGCGGAAACAAAGTTAAATTTTTTTTATTAACGTTCCACTTTGGAATTAATGTCCCACGTTAATTTTGTATTAACGTCCCCCATCAGCCATCGCTTTTCCCTGTTCTTTCTCTTTCCTCCGCATGAGCCACTATTCATGAAGCCGAAGAGTATTTATTCCTTCTGAAGGGCACTGATGAAAGGTTCCTCCATCATCATGGTTGATTTTTCGACCGAAATATGTTCATCATAGACCTCCGTAATAACTGGACCATTTAAAAAATGGGCTGCCAAAAATCAATATGAGGGCAGCAAAGCATTCCATTCTCTTTTCGACTGTTCTAAGGCGCGCTTCGTTTGAGCTCATACTGTTTCCATTTTTCACGGAAGGAAAATGCCTCCCCTGCACGGTTTTTGATTCTGATAGTCTAGTATAGTGGGACACCGTCACCATCACGTATCAGGGGACTGGGAAGTTTCGCGACAAGTAGTAGTTTGATTCCTTCACAAAATTGAGATATAACAGAAAAGATACAAGAAAGCCAAGTTTTCATTCAAACGTACCTCGATTTCACTCGCATTAGCAATTAAGAATAAAAAAAAACTTGTCGTGTGCGTGCTTCAATGGAGGCACTTGCCTTGGTAATATTGCTAAAAAAATCTTTTAAAGAAATTAAATTGTAGTAAAATTAGTGTTCGGTTTAAATCAGTTTCCCATTGCCTTTTTATCTCGCAATGAAGAGTCCAGACGCCAAGTTTTTTTTATTGTTAATTTATTGGCGATTGCTAATGCGAGTTAAATCGTGGTATCTTCGAATGAAAACTTGGCTTTCTTGTATGATATCTACATCTTTTTAGTTATATCTCAATTTTGTGGAGGAATTAAACTGCTACTTCGCGCATTTTTTTAAATACATTCTAATGTTTTCCGACGGATCCGTCTATCTCGAGACGAAAATTGAAAATATATATATAAATATATATCAGCGGGCGAATGCCTGGGATACTTATCCCGAACTGCAGCGGTTTTCGGTCGACATAAAACTTTCACTTTAATTCATGAAAAAAGTTACAGCCCCAAGGATTACTTTATGAATTTTGTAATCACTTTAAAACCCATTCATACGTTCATCGTACACGTTTGTAAAATTCGTATTTCGGTGTGTCTCAAGTATTAGTAATTAATAATGTAAAGGACGATGCAATACGATAGTGAGGAGTTGAATTTCATCTTTTAGCATAAGAAATTTAAGTTTTGAAAGTATTGTGGGTAATCGTTGTATGAAGTGATAGTGAATCACACAGGAGCCATTCATTGTAAAGAATGCATTACATTTGTTAGTAACCTTTGTTTATTATGTTCTGATTATAAAAAGGAATATTTTCTTAGTTCTTTGGAACTAATCGTGACGAAACCACCTCTATCAATATTTTTAGGTAGTTTCAAATGGTCCTTTTTGCAATAGATTATGAGTATACTGGCGAGGTATGACTTGTAATAAATGAGTATAAATTCCTATACTATCAACATTTCGTGTTAACTTTCTATTCTTACGGACGTCTGTTTTCTTAAGGGGGAACATACATTCGCAGGGCAAAAACAAAGTGTTGATATAAATATTTTCAAAAAATATAACACATTTTTGTCATAAGCGGAAAAAATATACGTATACGTAAATGCATGATTTAAATAACATTTTAAACTAATTTAATTATTTGATCTATCATAGTTACAAAGTTGTGGCTATGAATGTATGAACGCTCATCAAACACTCAGTTTACGGTACCCATTGTACATGCAATTTTTATCTACCGTAGATGAAATAATTTTTTTTGAAACTGGACACAATTAGTGCGCAACGACGTTGTTTTGCGATAAGACGTTCATCGTTTTTGGGGGAACAAAAGTATAGTCATTTGAGGATGAAAACTTCGGAATTTTAGCTATTTTGATTTTAAAATGTCGCCGTTTCGTCAAAAATGAATTTCCAAAATCGGCTTCGTTGCGCACTAGCTGAAGGGGTTAGTTTCTACAAAAAAATATTTCATCTGGTTCAGATAAAAATTGTCAGATGTACAATGGATACCGCAAACCGAGTTTTTTTAAAAAGCATTGATACATTCACGGCCACAAAATTGTAACTATGATAAATAATATAATGAAATTAATTTACAATGTTTTTAAATCATGCACTTATATATATATTCCGCTTATGACAACAATTTTCATTATATTTTTTGAAAATGTTTATATTGACACTTCGTTTTTGCCCTGCAAATGTATGTACCCCTTTAAACGATTTTTTGATACCTGTCGTCTTATGGTGACTCTCGTTGGTAATGAATGATTCAGTGTCGGTAAAAAGAGTACACGTCTATCGATATAGATACACTGATTCTATGTGCATGTAACAGGTCTAAAGTGTATTTTTTACGTGATCGTTCTTAGAAACATTTGATCGAAACTGTGGAAAATGGGGATGCACAATAATTTTAAGTATTACCGGTGATTGAACGCTTCGATTGTTTGATGCTCATAAAAATGTAACGTTAGACTTGTGGTGCAAAATTTATGTAATACGGAAGCAATGAAGAAAGAGAATTTAGAAAAATTGAAGCAAGTCTTAACAGACCGAACAAAATGAGTGCGAGTAATGAATAAAATGACACAGGAAGTAAGTTTGCATATGTGTACTATTTTGTAGTTGTTGGTTGCGATAAATGGAATAAGTGCCCGTTTGGGCTAATTGTCGCCTTTCAATTGCTGTCGTTAAGCGATCCACCAATGATTCTGACATGGATGTGGCATAGCCAGAATCATGCGCGGGGAAGTGAAGGTCTTCGGCATTTAGCCCAATTTTGTTATTTTACACAAACTGTCAATTTTCATGATGGCAGTTTTATTAAAAGAAGTAGTTATTAAGAAAAGAACAATGATTATTCTGTTACCTGAATAACAGTTTATTCGGGTTCTTGGGTGTACTTATTAATTTGGGTACTATTGGCCCTCCAGCATATGTTAACGCATCATGCCTGTATGAAATAATATTTATTTAGCTACAAATCCTGGTGTTTCATTTTCAGGATGGGCCGCCCGTTGCTGAAGTAATTGAAATTTTGGGGAAGGATGTGACGTTACAAAGAATGAACACCTATCTCGAACAGAAAACCAATTGAAAGTGATAATAGTATAAGCAAGAATAATGTTTCAGACTTTACATCGCAATATTGTGGTCGTTCAATAAATATGCGGAATAAAAAAAGTGTCAATGCGAAAATAAATGACACCACTAATTTTTATATTAGATCATTCATTTTATCCTATAACTAGGTGCTTGAAAAAATAAAGAACTATCGACACATAGGTAGGAACAATTAAGAGACGTAATAGCATTTTGTGCCAAGTAAGGATCATTTACAGAAACGACAGTTTATTTCCGCGGCACCCACACAATAACCGTTGTTTTCTTTCATTTCAAGCGATAATTCGAAAAAGAATGGTCCAATTGAATCGTCCTGTTTTTGCATACATTGATGCTACAACGAGAGCAATCGGTGTTGTCATTACTGCAATATGAATTTATGAACTTAATTTTCTTCTTGAATAAGACCCCTTGTGGGGGTGAGTCTAGTTTTGACATTTCTGCGAACAGATGTCGCACACGATGCTATGTGTACCTAACCAACGAGATGATTTCGTAGAACAGAGAGGCTGTTACGGTGTTGATAATTGGACAACTCCGATGATTTCTAGGTAAGTCAAGTGAAAACACATGCATCTGACACTCTGGTTCTCGCTGAACGTTCTAGAACCTTAGTCATAAACCGATGATATATCTCTTTGTTACGCTTGGTATTGCATTGTGGAGGAACAGAAGTAATACCTACCATATAAGACCTGTATTATAACAGCTTTTTCATTTTTAATAATGTAGGAATAATGGCAGGAAACGACAATAGTGAACACGATATCGTGGGAGTATACTTCGAATTAGTGCAGTAAGTGACCGCTCGCTAAAAATATTCCTTCGTGCACACACTTGTTCGTTCGGAGCACTCGATCCCTCGTTGGGAGTCTTCACCTGGTGCACACACCGCCCCAGTTCACCTCTTGTTACTTCACTCGCATACATACATATTTGTTCGCCTGTTTATGCTCTCACATTATACACGCCTACTTTATTTCGTCCTAGTTTTACAATAAACTATCGTATTGTTGCGCGCCACGATCATGGAATGCGTAAACAGGCATAAAAGACATAAGATTATAGAAAAAACGAGATGTATATTCGTGAAGTGATATAGAATGTGTGCACAACAGCCGGAACGCTTATCCGGGGTGTCGTATGGTCTATGGTCGGGGCGCTAAAAGAATGCACACGGCGAGGGAGCGTAGCCAGACGGACCCGGCGGGGATCTTAACCTCTCCAGTTACATTTCGGGAGTTCTGTAGCCTGATTTCCCCTCACGTGCTTCGTAGTGTTGGCTCAGCGACGTACCCAAGGGTACGTGTCGTGTGCATTCTCTCAGTGGCCCGACTATAGTTGTTAGCCAGTCGAACGATGGGGTCATCAAGGATCCTCTTCAGGGCTTCAGCCCGGTGTAATTAGGTAGCAAGTGCGCCAGGGCCGTAACAATAGTATTAAGAGAATGATAGTAGTTCAGAAGAACGATTATCGCATTTTGATATCCTAATCTAATGCGAGAAAACATGTTATTTACACATTTAATATGATATATGATCGAAAAATGGATAATGGAAAAACTTAACTACTTGGTTTCAAGGAGTACCGTTTCGCGGCACATCGACAGATTAATCCCCGGAGGGACCGCCGGTATTCTTTATGACGAGGTTATAACGGTTCCTCACCGATCCATACGATTGTTCCAGATCCGCACAGCATGTGTCACGATCTTAGCTTGAGCTCACAAGCTGAGGCGTGACGCCAGGTGTGGATCATTTCGGCCCACGCATTCTTGATTAAATTAAGATTTGACGACCGCGCCGACCACCTCACAAGTTGCAACTTGGGATGAGCGGCAAACCACGCGTCCACTGCCACGTGAGGTGTTTACCAGACTATAATTCTTGACGCCTATTTGAGCACACCTTCCTGATGGAGGGTAGGAATAACTCCTCGAGGACTTTCACATACACCTGGGAGTTGACGTGCGGCGTGATTTCCATGAGTGATCCAGGGCCCAAGGCTCGATCCATACCTTCATCTAAGAGAAGAGGACTCTCTGCCACTTCTTAATTTGTAATAGAGGAGCGACTCGTTTAATCACTTAATAAGAGGAACTAACTAACGTGCCTTTCTCGCATTCGTGAGGTGTCCACCGTTTCTAAAGTATTCGTAAAGGAGGGTCATGTAATAATATTAAGAGCGTAACATAATTGTCAGGATTGAGAAGGTAACGTCTCCATCTAGCGACACCCTTGCAAAGAAAAGGCCGCCCACGTCTGCGCCTAGCGACAACCTTGCAAAGAAAAGGCCGCCCACGACGTCAGCACCTAGCGACAACCTTGCAAAGAAAAGGCCGCCCACATCTGCATTTAGCGACACCTTTCCAAAGAAAAGGCCGCCCACGTCTGCATCTAACGACACCCGTACAAAGAAAAGGTCACCCACGTCTGCAACTAGCGACACCGTTGCAAAGAAACGGCCGCCCACGTCTGCATTTAGCGACACCATTGCCAAGAAAAGACTAACGTCTGCATTTAGCGACACCTTTGCAAAGAAACAGCCGTCAACGTCTGCATTTAGCGACTCCTTTGCAAGGAAAAGGCCAACGTCTGCATTTAGCGACACCTTTGCAAGGAAAAGGCCGCCCACGTCTGCATCTAGCGACACACTTGCAAGGAAAAGGCCAACGTCTGTGTATTTAGGGACACCTTTGCAAAGAAAAGTCCGCCCACGTCTGCACCTAGCGACAACCTTGCAAAGAAAAGGCCGCCCACGTCTGCATCTAGCGACACCGTTGCAAAGAAACCGCCACCCACGTCGACATTTAGCAACACCATTGCCAAGAAAAGACCAACGTCTGTGTATTTAGCGACACCTTTGCAAAGAAAAGGCCGCCCACGTCTGTGTATTTAGCGATACCTTTCCAAAGAAAAGGCCAACGTCTGTGTATTTAGCGACACCTTTCCAAAGAAAAGGCCGCCCACGTCTGCACCTAGCGACAACCTTGCAAGGAAAAGGCCGCCCACGTCTGCATCTAGCGACACCCTTGCAAAGAAAAAGCCTACGTCTGCATTTAGCGACTTCTTCGCAAGGAAAAGGCCAACGTCCGTGTATTTAGCGACACCTTTGCAAAGAAAAGGTCGCCCACGTCTGCATCTAGCGACACCCTTGCAAAGAAAAGGCCAACGTGTGTGTATTTAGCGACACCTTTGCAAAGAAAAGGCCGCCCACGTCTGCACTTAGCGACAACCTTGCAAAGAAAAGGCCACCCACGTCTGCATCTAGTGATACCGTTGCAAAGAAACGGCCGCCCACGTCTGCATTTAGCGACACCATTGCCAAGAAAAGGTCAACGTCTGCATTTAGCGACTCCTTTGCGAGGAAAAGGCCAACGTCTGCATTTAGCGACACCTTTGCAAGGAAAAGGCCGCCCACGTCTGCGTCTAGCGACACCCTTGCAAGGAAAAGGCCGCCCACATCTGCGTCTAGCGACACCCTTGCAAAGAAAAAGCCTACGTCTGCATTTAGCGACTCCTTTGCAAGGAAAAGGCCAACGTCTGTGTATTTAGCGACACCTTTGCAAAGAAAAGTCCGCCCACGTCTGCACCTAGCGACAACCTTGCAAAGAAAAGGCCGCCCACGTCTGCACCTAGCGACAACCTTGCAAAGAAAAGGTCGCCCACGTCTGCATCTAGCGACACCCTTGCAAAGAAAAGGCCAACGTCTGTGTATTTAGCGACTCCTTTGCAAGGAAAAGGCCGCCCACGTCTGCATCTAGCGACACCGTTGCAAAGAAAAGGTCGCCCACGTCTGCATCTAGCGACACCCTTGCAAAGAAAAGGCCAACGTCTGTGTATTTAGCGACTCCTTTGCAAGGAAAAGGCCGCCCACGTCTGCATCTAGCGACACCGTTGCAAAGAAAAGGCCGCCCACGTCTGCATTTAGCGACACCATTGCCAAGAAAAGACCAACGTCTGCATTTAGCGACACCTTTGCAAGGAAAAGATCAATGTCTGCATTTGGCGCCTCTTTTACTAGGAAAATTTGCACTTGTGCATTTAGGGACTGCATGGAAAGAAGAAGACCTTGTCAAAATTATATCACTTCTGTTCGTTGAATTTATCAAAGAAATCTTTGTATTCAGATGATACCTTTCATCATTGGAAATCGCTATTGTATTGTTAACTACCTGGCGTCGCTCGAGAGGCATTTCGTGTGCTCGTGATGGGCTTTTTGGCGTTTGTAGTTGTGGCGCCAAATGCGAGCACATTTGTTTGTGAGGTAAGATCATTTTTGGGTTGAGGGACAAAACTACTTAGCGCTATTTTCACATTTTAATGTCTTTTGAAGGCAGTATTGTTACGGGTGACACCCGCGGAACGCTGATCGTAGAACTAGAAACTCGGGATACGAAGCAAGACAACACAGATTTATTAGTAGGAACCTAAGGACATCCTTACATTCAGTTCATATCCTTACGTTCATTTATGATACAATTTGGGATCTCGGGGTCGACACGTTTGGCAAAATGTCACCAAGTTGATAGGGATAGTCAAGGGCAGTTCAGATGCTCATATTTCAGATGGTATTAAGGATATAGTTCTTGTGGAGAACAAAACAACAAAGTGTACGCAGGGCCGTGACAGTGTGCCCTATGATACAAAAATTGGTAATGAAAACTCTAGCTTACTTTGTCTCAGGGCACAGTACCTCGTACGTTCTCCACCGAGCCATACAAATGGGCGAAATATTCAGGTCGATCCCACAAACCGTTCCAGATCCGTTCGACATGGTCCATGATTTCAGCCCGAGTTTGCAAGGCGACGTGACGGGTCGCCAGGTATGGATCATTTGGGCCTACACATTCTGAATTAAATTGAGACCTGGCGACCACGCCGATCACGTCATGGTTTGAAACTCGAGATAAGCCGCGAAACACACCTCGCGTGTGACACGCAAGGTGTGGACCTGACTATTGTCTCGAACTACCCGTGGAACTGGCAAGTTCTTCCGGGAGTACGTCTCCCTCATTGAGGGCAAAAATGCCTCCACGAGGATTTGCACGTACTGGCGGGTGGGTATGCATATGCGGTTTGACCGCTACAAGTGATCCAGCTCCGACCGTTGTGTTGCGCCAGAGCCCAAAGGTGGCTCTCTGAATGCGCAGACTAGCAACGCATCCTTTCTTGGAAAGGATGATGCAGTGTCCAAAAGGCAATGACCTACCATTGTAGCAATAGCGAGCGCATACCGATTAAGTGTCACGTTTAACAACGAGGCATTTCGCCACTTCGCCTAATCAGCAGGGCAACGCCCGCATCGAACAAAACCAGCTTCCAATGTTCCGGTCAAGGACTCGCCTTCCAAGTCTCAATCGGAACACATCAGTGCGAACCAGCAAGTTTCTCTGTATCTCTTGTCAGTTCTTTGGTTATACGTTACCAATAAACGTTAAGTTTGGTTTAATCCCGGTGGATTCCAGTCCTAAAAAGCGCTACGTGCCTGACTGCTCCCCATCCCGCTACACGCTCTTCGCCGTTGCCACGCAGGGCACAACATTAAATGGTGGCAGCGGTGGGATACGTAATAGCATTCTGTTGAACCAGAAGCTCAGCACTTGGCATTGGTTGTGCCACTTCTAAAAAGCCTATTAGGCCAGGAACTTTCTTCTTCTTAATATTTGGCATATCAATAGTTTTATATTTTCCGCTTAAATCGCGTAGGATATGCGAAACTTTCGTCTTCAACGCTTTTGAAAACTGAAGGCGTTGCTCAAGAGAAGCGGAATTGGTAGAGTCTGAAAAGTCAAGATCTCTGGTTACATTTTCAGACTCAACGTGTAGGCGATCTATCGCCCCATATCCAATAAAATTGGTTGTCGGTATTAGACTTGCCGGCATTAGTTCGTCTGAAAGAGGTCTCCAGTCATTCCGCTTTTGTAAGGTCGCTTCAACGCGCCTTCTGGTCACTAATGGCGCAGGATAGCATTCATATGCCTTATGGTTTGCGGCGGTTATTTTGCCGAAACTGCCCGCATTCGTGCCATCCTCGGGGATAGCGGTAGATGGGATGTTAATTTTAACTTCATCTCCGCATTGTGTGGTCGTCCCAGTGATTAAGGAGAAGTATTCTGCGATTTGTTCCGGTAAAGGATAATCCATGTACATCTTCACGTCCTTATCATTGACTATGTCGCTGTCTTTTGTCACGTTTTGTTTATAGTCAATTAACGTGGCTGAGGCAAGTGTAGTGCAATAATGTTGAAACATGCACCTTCGTAGTGTTCGCGCAATACGCCCATCTGCGTATGCTAAATCTTGCCACGTTCTGTCTACTAGAAGGGGGAATGTCGACATATCCATGTTAAATCATCCCACATTCGAGTACATGGGTATTCCACCCGAGACAGAGGTTGGGTTATACAACGGGTCCCTAACTTCAGTTTTTCCGTCTTGGCCCATGGTACTTCGGGAAGAGGTTTTTCCTCCTTCTCCGGTTTATCTTTCTTCACGCTTTTATTCTGTTCCCAGGCTTGTGCTCTGGCGTTATTATGTTGAGCGCGGGGTGGGGTCGAGCGGTGTCCAGACGCGACTGCCTGCTCAAAGGTGGAATTAATAGCAACATCATCATTCCATGATCGAATGGTGCCATTGTCTCGCCTATTGCGTGGGTTGTTATAATCACGCATTTGTACATAGTCATCTCGTCGCGGTTCACCGCGGTATTGACCATGACCAAATTGTCTTCCGGAACCAGCCATCTAGCTACGTCGGGTGCGAAAATACAACTGTAATTGTCACTTGGTAAAGACGATGTTGGGATCTCGATAGATTACGTATTCGGGGTCGTACCACACGGAATCGACTGGCGCCAGACACGCATGGCTCTTCCACCGGCTGAGGAAAGTACTTTTTCGTCAGTATAAATTGTTGTTATATCCTTTTCAGTTTGCGGGATCCAACTCCTGACGCACAAAACGTAGGCGATCCTCGCGATAACACGGCGTCAGGAGCTGCTTGTGCGCTGACCGGTAACAGCGGATACCGGCTTTCCGCAGTCTGTTGTCGATTGATGTACCTTCGCACGGTACGCGGATGAATACCAATTTCTGCTGCGATATAAACTGGAACTCTACCCACTCGGTACATCTCGACAATCCGCGCATTTCGGGAAACGATATCGATAGAACACACGAACACGACACTTTTGTATTTTCATTTCCTTGAGGTGTATTCATTCATTATTTTAAAGGCATTGGTGGGAAAGCTAATCCCATCAAATGTTCAAACATGGTGACACACATTGCATAGACCAAAAGCATCGCCTCAACATGCGGCAGATTTCAGACTATATTTTAATGTATATTATAGGAGATTAATTGCTTGTATATATTTATATAAAAATTATTATTTTTTGTGTATAGTGCAATATTTACAATATGTATTATAATATCACTCGAAATCATTTTTCGGTTCTTGTATAATTCAATGCGCATTATCATATTTGGCGCCTCCAATAAACCTTGCGGCGAGACGAAGTAGATTCGTGGTATACCGCGTGGTGAATTTAGCGCGTATTATATAACAGCAGGAGAATCTCGAACACGATGAACATCATAATTGAAAAGTCAGCCGTTATGAATTCTCCATTGGAGAAATAATAATTTCTCACAAATTATCCATATGGAGGAATTTGGTATCAGCATTATGTAGCCGACAGAAGCATCGGATTAGCCAGGAGCTCAGGAATAGGTGACCTGTTGACATAAGGTTCGGTTGGTTTTCCTCGTAGAGGCTATTAAAGAAATAGGCTCCCAGATTCTTCATCAGTAGAATCGACTGGGTATTCTCTGCCATTGCGCCAAGAAGGGCGTGCACATTCAAACGCAACTGTAATTGTAGGGATTTTCCTCAGCTGCCGGAAGTTTCAATGTTGCTGACTGTTCGATAGCGAACTAAGGAGTGGAGAAGATTCTGGATAGACTTCAACCTTTTATCTTTTATTATTATATTTTGTTTAGTTCACTCCGTTCTGTTAAGTTTTGTTAAGTTTGGTTTCAATTTGGTAGGATAGTTAGATATAAGTTCTTTTGGTTTCACTTTTCGTTGTAGGTTTTATATTCCTCATTTAATAAATTAACACTGTATGAATAAATGCTTACGACTTAGTTTACCTCTTTTCACAGAGTAGATCAGATAATTTGAGCAAGCGACACAAAAGATGTACAGGGTGATGCATGAGACTTGGTATCAGCTTTTTACCATCGAATTATCGGTAATATCGACATTGCGTAATTGTTTTGTTAGCCGTGTAATGTCACTTGTGCCGTGTGTCACTGAGCACTACACGAAGTGAATCAGGACAGATACCGGCGGCCTATTGATTGATTGGGAAATGCAAAATCTCGAGGAATCGTAACATGTGCACTTCCATGAAACTGTTTTATTTTAAATTCTGAATTACATGGTAACCGTATCAAGTCTTGTGTTACATAAAATTTCTGTGAAATGAATCTTCGGAGAGCGGGCTATGACTATTAGGATGAACGTTTGTCCAATAACAATAGTAATTGTCGTCAATAGTAATAGTAATACAATCTTGTAGTTCCAATTCAATTCCGAACGTCTGATATTTTTCTCAATTTCTCGCTATTCGTGCAGGCAAATAAATGATATTTTGATATTAGTAATAAGCTCGTCTCGTGCCATAGCATATTTGCGACTGCATAGGTTACCGACATCGGTTTTCGAGTAAACGGAGAAATTGCCGGCTGCATATTCAATTCTCATTAGATACGAGTGGGTGACAATGAATGCAAGCGCCTGCTCACATACGCATATATGGGTCATTCCGCGTCAACTGTCGAGGTTTATTCACACATGTTCGATGATTTTGATCAAATTTTCTGTATTTATAGTTCGCAATGAGCCGATTCAAATGCAAAAACCCTTTGCTCGCTAACTCAATTTTTTTTTTAGTTACACGAACTCAGTTTTGGGTCAATTTTTTTTTAATAATTTATATCTCGGTAAATATTACGGATAGCCATGTCGTTCAAACGCCAAAACGAAGGTAAGGAATTGAAGTTTGATAAAAAAAATATGCCATTGAGAAATACTTGTTTGGAATAAATGTTAATAATAAAAGTTTATAACAAATGCTTGCCATTTCCAAAGGGGATCTTCGATTTTGGAAATAAAAATTGCTAACCGTTGCTGTAAGTCTCTTGCAACTACCCTCCAAAGGGTTTCCGGGAACACGACTTGGGGACCGAGTTATAAATTATTATTGCCGAGTGCAGCCTGTCAATCTGCCGCCGGTGCGCACCACGCTTGACTGGCGCGCGGATGTTAGACTCGGCACTCGGGGTAGGTACATTAAAAATGGCCATACCTGTTTAGTACCTTTCTGTATACTTGCCAAAACACAATATGTAAACCGATGGTACGCATCCGCATCCGGTAAATACCGCTAACCGGTAAACCTATTAAAAATCAATATGCCGCGCACTTATTGTTCTAATCCCTTATTTTTACCGCATCACTCGTGGTGTACAAAAAATCTCATAGTTTATTATAGTCATTAACATTTTGCACCATAAAAGTTTCGTAATAATTTCGGATATTTTGCAGCATAATACAATCGCAGTACATTTATCCCAACAAAAACTTATGCAATTTCTAGTAGACCATTTTTCTGCATTGGGTGTAAACAAGATTTATTACTTCTCCGCTGAACGGAATTTTTATGCTACATTTCAAGATAAAAGTACATGCGATGGCTTAGGTGGAACCATAAAGAGAACTGCTGCTCGTCTTAGTTTGCAAAGGTCTTTCAACAATCAAATAATTTCACTCTATGAATTTTATGATTGGGCTATATCCAATTTTGAAGTAATTTCATTTAACTTTTGTACTGACGAGGAATATAACACTCTAACCAATTTTTTAAGAACCGTTTTTTTCACACAAAACCGATTCCCAGAACCCAAAAACACCACGCGGTTATACCATTAACTGAATCGTCACTTTTAATAGATCGGTATTTACATTTAGATAATTAATACGGCCAGGTGATTAGATTAAGGCGTAACTCAAATTCTCTAATATATCGGTATTTCGAAATAATTCAAGTGCATTTGAGTCCTGCAAAACACATTTTTAATGTAGCCTTCTACCGGTCTGAAGCCCGTGTAACACAGAGAGGAAACGGTATTTATTGCTTATTGGCATCCCCTAATCGCACAATCTGGATGTGGATGCGTACCATCGGTTTACATATTGTGTTTTGGCAAGTATACAGTAAGGTACTAAACAGGTCTGGCCATTTTTAATGTACGTACCCCGAGTGCCGAGCAATAATAATTTATAACTCGGTCCCCAAGTCGTGTTCCCGGAAACCCATTGGAGGGTAGTTGCAGGAGACTTACAGCAACGGTTAGCAATTTTTATTTTCAAAATCGAAGATCCCCTTTGGAAATGGCAAGCATTTGTTATAAACTTTTATTATTAATATTTATTCCAAACAAGTATTTCTCGATGGCATATTTTTTTTATCAAACTTCAATTCCTTACCTTCATTTTGGCGTTTGAACGACATGGCTATCCGTAATATTTACCGAGATATAAATTATTGAAAAAAAATTAACCCAAAACTTTGAGTTCGTGTAACTAAAAAAAAAATTGAGTTAGCGAGCAACGGGTTTTTGCATTTGAATCGGCTCTTTGCGAACTATACATACAGAAAATTTGATCAAAATCATCGAACATGTGTGAATAAACATCGACAGTTGACGCGGAATGACCCATATATGATATCCTTATATAACATGTTTTTGATTATTTATATTTATATTACAAATTATTATGTCTAAATAGAATGTTATAAGGAGCTCTTGGGAGAATACCACTATAATTCATATATAATAATAAATCGGATTATAGACACTCAATGGTTATCTAATAAATCGCGCAAAATAATAATGCAAAAAATAGGCAATTTGATTCCCTGTTCGTTCCTGCCACGCTGAAACAGGATTCAATGTGGCACTTCAGCCTTTTCACCACGTCAAGGTCAGAAATCATCGAAAAGGAAAAATAAAAAAATTAGCGCAATATTTGGAACGATGCCAATAAAGAAATAAATAATAAATAAAACAAAATAATTTAAATTCGGTGGTGTTATATAATGCCACCCCGATTGTTGACGCATAAGGTCATCCGCCGACGAAAATTGTTACGAGTAGCTCGTAACATATCGGGCGTAATCGACGTAAATGCGACACGAATTTTATGCCGAAGATGATCGGGATTTCTCGAAACATCTTGGTAAACTAAGTTCTTGATATGACCCCATAGGAAAAAGTCCATTGTGGTCAGATCAGGACTTCGCGGGGGCCATTCTATTGGACCGTGGCTCCCGATCCATCTATTACGAAATTTTTCATTTAAAATTGCCCTGGTCGCGCGTGAAGTATGCGCGGGATGCCCATCTTGTTGGAAAATGGGCCTGCGGCGAACCTGCCAGGGCACATCTTCCAAAAGTGGGTCCAGGTGCTCATTTAAAAATTCGAAATACCGCCTGGCATTGAGATTTCCTTCAAAAAAATATGGCCCGATAACGTGATCGTCAACGATACCGGCTCACACGTTCACGGTGAATCGGCCTTGCACTCTACAAACCACAGTGCAACGCGGATTGCGATCAGCGTAGTGGTGGATATTACGACGATTCGGCATTCCCGAACTGGAAAATGACGACTCGTCTGTCCACAGGATCGAGCGTAGCAATGGATCTTCGGCGGGATCAAATATATTGACCTATAAATATAATGAGATCTCTTTAAATATACGATTTAAAATTCGATACCGTTTTTTCATAAAAGTTAATTAGTGTGATTTACCTCGTCTCTGATCCACTGACAAAATTCGACCCTCCGCTCGAGATCGCCAGGATTTAAACGTTGCACCGGTACTGGCTTGTATGGGTGCATGCTTAAATCGAGCCGAATTATTCGAGCCACCTTTGATTGGCTCAAATTTAACTCGCGCGCGATGACTCTCGTGGACGTGTGGGGATCCGTGTCAACGGCATCTTGGACCCTGCGAATGTCATTCACAGGTCGCTGCCGCCTATTCCTGTTCACAGGATGGGCGCGAAAAACACCGTTCCGCCGTAAGCGCCTGTCCACCATAAAAAAGAAAGCTGGTGGAGGGTGCCTTCTCGCCGGATAGCGCTGCGCGTAGACTGCGGCCGCATCTCTTTGATTGCGCCCACATATAGCGTAAACGCCAATCATATCAGTCAATTCATTATTACAGTGGAACACCATGGTGTCGTGACTGGAGAACTGACTGAGAAGAACTGTTATCCTAACTCAATCGCGAGGGCTCATTCATAGATGTTTATACGACCCCTTGAAAAACTGGGCGAGCCGGTAGGAAATAAACCCTGGTGACCTCGTGACCGCAACAACGATAACATTGACGTAATAAAATATGCAGGTAGTGCGGACACGAAGCTTGACAGGAGTTAATTTGGCAAGCATTAAATAGGACATGAATCAGTAATTCTTCAATAGTAAAATAGAATTACTGAAAAGTTAATACACGTTGCGGCAAATGGAAATATTAAATTAGAAGGAGAGCCAAGTGCTAACGATAGATAAACAATAAGTTTCATACGGGACGTATTACGAGCCGCGAACGAAGAGGGAATTAAATTGCCTATTTTTTGAATTATTATTTTGCGTGAATTATTAGATAACCATTGAGTGTCTATAATCCGACTTATTATTATATATGAATTTTAGTGGTATTCTCCCAAGAATATAAAGAATATAAATAATCAAAAACATATTATATAAGGATATCATATATATGCGTGTGTGAGCGGGTGCTTGCATTCGTTGTCACACACACATGTCTAATGAGAATCCAATATGCAGCCGGCAATTTCTCCGTTTACTCGAAAACCGATGTCGGTAATCTATGCAGTCGCAAATATGCTATGGTAAAGCCGTAGCGGGTAGCGGTCAGCTGGCATCTCGGCTTGCTCCGCGCGGGTTTACCGCGGTATTACCGACCGACCCGGTGCGGTCGGTCGGTAATACTTTATACTGAGGCAACTGATACACCCTGTACTTGTAGGTTAATTACGTGCTTAGTGGATCCTTTAGCTGATCAGGTCTTAAGAGAGAGCGAGCGCCGGGCACCCTCGATATTTATGGACCCAGGTAGCCTTCTGGAAGGTTCCCTTTAATACGTCACTTCCGCTTTGAAGTGACGAGAACCTTCCACAAGCAAGTGAGATGATGTCCAAAAGAAAGAGGTTTGATTGTCCATACTCGGTGTCCACATTGTCACAAAAGTATTATTAATAATTTCGGGTTTTGTCTCCGAAAAAAGCACTGGGTTGTTTTTCCACTGAGATGCCAAAGTAGTTACATCAAGATTTACGAAACTAAAATGCGTTGTCACATTCGAGAGATTAAAAATATGACAAGTGCCTCCACTCTGAAGTACTATCACAGGATTTAAAAACCTTAAAACGTACAAAAAAGGGTCCGAAAGGGGCAGCCTACACTGAATTTCATGCTCCGCGGTTTTATAAAATTCAAAACAAATATGTTTTATTTCTGAAACATCCGCGGTATTTAAATTTTCCAAAAAGGCTTGGCTTTCCGGGATAACAAATACGTCCTTAGTAGGAACAAAAATTTTTTCATTATCTAATTCTACAAATTGCTTTACTGTTGTGTACTCTTTGTGCACGAAATTCTGTACCAATTGCTTCCAAGACGCAACACTACTTTCAGCTATTTTATGAATCAACAGACCGTTTGATTGAAACCGCGCATTAAATGAATTAAAAATATTTAATACATCATATACATACTTATAGCATATGCTTTGTGTTGGTTATAAAAAATTAAATCATAAATTATGGACGATCTGATTTTTGTTCTCAACTACAGTTAACTAACAGTATTGTCGCAGAGCCTCCCAATTTTCAAGGAGGCAAGCCACGCAATTGTGTAAAGCGAGCTACCGCGTGAAAGATGGTTTCAGCAATTTTCGAGATTCTACCTCGAAATATTGCTGAAATTCTGTAAGAATCGCGACGCGCTTTCGACTATTTCCAATGTACGAAGTAACACCTCGAACCAATTGTTCCATGCACTGCGGAATTTTGAGAATAGCCGTATGGACAATTAAGTGCATGGAGTGGCAAAAGCACGGAAAAACTTGCAAATCGGGCACGTCCTCCTTCAAGGGGGTCATGAAGGAGTTGTTGCGCCCCAATATGACTGACGCATTGTCAGAAGCCATGCCCACAATTTTTTTTAACGGTATCTGTTTGGACTCTAAGCTATTTTTAAATAACTTATTGTAGGTATTTTGGGCGTTGGGATGTAATTGAACTGAGACGAACGAACTAATGGATTGTACGAAATTTATTGATAGTCTGCTCTCTTGGATCGCTTGCGTCCGACTGCCGATCTTTTCATCGGCCAGCCACAAGGCAACGACGAGCCTTTGTTTTAACGGTCTTCGACGTCGCACAGCGCGACCGTTACACCGTCGTAGTCGCAACATAGTGTCTGTGCGAAATTTCATCTCCCCTTTTCTCACATCGCCTTACATTATATAAATTTGCCGAACCTGAATCGCGAGCATCTACTTCTATAAGCTCTAATAATTTGGTTACAAATTTTGCCCGCTATTACACAGATACCGCAATAGCACGCATAACGACTTAGAGTCGGTATCATCCGTGCTTTCATCTATTAAAATTGAAAAATAAGTATTTTGTAGTGTAGTAGAACTGAAACGAGATGTTCCAGTTCTATTTTATGCAAAATATTTTTAATGATTGAGGTGCACTTCGTGCGTGCAACCGACATATCAAGGGCTGTGTCGGAATCGGGGCAGATAGATTTTATTAAAAGAAGAATTTGCTCTACTAAATGAATTGAAATGTCAGTGGTCGCGAAAAATGTAGCTAGCTTTAATTCGCTCCCTTTGACACGCATTGCGAGGCTCTCTGTGCCAACAATGTTGCTGGTGGAAGCAATTGGCCTATCATCACTACTCATAGACCCGGAAGAACTAGCTGCACGGCGAACAGCTGCAACGTGAGAGGGAGTAATTGAATGCCGTATTAAATTTATTTTTCCACCACTAAAAGACGATGTCTTGTTACATGATCTACAGAAAGCTTTATGTTGACCGCGTTCCGGCGCCGACCACCCCTTTAAAGCATTGTGGTTTAACTACCGTGAACATTCTCTGGCCTAGGGACGGGACCAGGCGGCGACCTGGGACCTTCTCCTGTTACTTGGAGTTTTCGGGATTGGTGCCCGCAGCTTCCGCCCCCTTGACTAGGGCAAGGTGTGCCACTGGTGACGCTTCCGCTGCCACAGGGGCTGTTGGAGCTGGTTGGGCCGCCGGCGCCTGGGCTATAGACGGGGAGGACACCACTTTTGTGTCCGGTGGTGTAATGGGCTTCGAAGCCATCGGGGGAGTAGCCGGTGTCAGAGGCGATTTCTCCAGACTGTCCGCTACCTGCTTGGCTATCGTAGCCGCTGCGGCCACCACTGCCGCTACGGGTCCGTCCGTCACATATCCTGTTAGAGCCGACAACGCCGGCTTGACAATGTAGTTTTTTGCCCACTCCCATAGAGATGAAAGCAATGGTGGGTCGAGATACATGATGGCGTTGGTTTTAAGGGTGTATTCGGAGGGATCCAAGATAGCATATACCGAATTCGACACGTACCAATAACGCTTACGGCTTATAGCGCTCCTGAGAGGATGTACGCTGGCACAAAAAGTTTGTGACTCAAGGAGGCCCCATGACTGTGAGGTCTGACAGCCGGTAGCCATCTTGGTATAAGCGCTGGTATTATCGAACCAGTACACGACCGATCGTATTTTGGATCCCTCTTCTGACACCTGTATGAAAGGAAGATAACGTGACAGGTCGATGGTGCACGTACTGTACATCTTACTTAAGCCAGTGTTGTGTTCTAACATCAAGGCCCAAGAGACTCTATCACCACAATCATACATGATCTCTTTTTTGAAAGGAACCATCTCAGTAATGTCCAGCTTGTTGACCCACTGAGCATTAGCGTGGAATGGAACTGAGCTGAAAGATAGCCAATCATCGTTGTCAAAGGGATCAACAGAGTAATAGTTGGGAATACATCTGTTGTCCCAACTCGACCAACCACTGAAAGTATCTTTAACAGCTTTGTGAACTACTAGGCCCTGAAAAACAGTTTTTCAGGTACTCAATGGCAGTACGAACGTTTACGTACTCATATCGCGTGTCGAAACTAGCCCACTCCCTGGGGGTGAGATCCTCAATAGATAGAAAGACAACCCCTTTATACTAGTTACTTTCAAATAACTTAGAACTGAACTTGGGATCGTGCTAAGGGCTATTTCGCCTTAAAAAGACTCAAGACTGGACCTTGTTAATTAAAAGAATGGCTAGTTACTTCTAGTAGCTCAGAACAGGTCTTGGGATCGTGCTAAGGGCTATTTCACCTTAACCAGACTCAATCCTGCTCGTTGATCATGAAAGAATGCCCTAGGCTAAAGTTAAACCTTACTATTGCTCGCCGGATACACCTTGAGCGGTAAAAGTGTATCCTCGTGGGATCTTTTATTATTCTTTTCCTGTATGTGCTTATTTAAATTAAGGTTGACTGAACAGGAATTTCTAATAAAGAAACACTGATTTTCTTAATAAAACTAAAACAATGTTCAATATATTCCGATTGAAAACACAATACAAAAATATATAATGAGAGTTTCAGCGGAAGTGAAATGTTGTTACAATTTTGATTATACTTAAAATGAAATCATATTACGTTACGATATTGAACGGGGGAGAAACTAAACGTAAGAACTGTGACTTGCCTAACGATCGCGATATGACACGATGTACGTACGGTACTACAGAGATGCACCGTGTATGCACGCCGCATTGCTCCTCTACTAGAAAGCTATAAACACTAGAGATAAGACGGAACGAAAGGAGTCGCAGTCACAGTTTTAAGGCTCGAAAAATACGCAGGAATATTCTATGTAGGAAGCTAGCGAATTCTAATTATTGAATCTACGTATGAAATAATGTTAAGAAAAGTAGTCCGAGAGGATGAATATGTAACACCTCTTCCTTTTCGAAGTCGGTAAAAATATGAGTAACAGAATCGAATGCACATGTCGAGTTTACTGATAAGAATTCGTATTTATGGTTATTGGAGTACGGCATAAACTTCTATTAGATAGTAAACACTTTTCTTCTGTGTTTTTGAAATATGCTTATTAATTGCTTTATTTCGGGCAATGTCCGAAAATATTTGGGTTTCTTTTCCTCAGGCAATGTGTTGCTTACAGGTGACTTGTTGGAACAACCATGTGAGTTGTGACGAAGTGTCCTCTCCTAGCAAACAATAAGACCGGAAGGTTGATCACAAGCGTCGTTAGGGAAAAAAATAGCATAGCCTCCAGGCAAGGTCGACCGTTAATCCAATTTCATAATCTGTTGTTCGCTCCTAATTCCCTTTGAATTTCGCGTGAGCCCTCTGGACACCGTTCGCCAGGGGCGTATCATGACCACTTGCATCCTAACGACCATCTCGAAGATCGTCACCAGCAGCTACGAGACTCCGGCTCGACGAGGAGGCTCCACTGCGGATGATAGCAGCCCACGAAGGAGTTCCAATGCAGTATTGGCCACACCAATTTCGCAGGAATTCTAGGCGGTTGGGAAGGCACATCCAGGTGGAAGGATTCATCGGCAGCGGCCGCTAGGATCTTCCAATAGCGCAGGGGTACGGCCCTGTTGCGGAGGCTCCCCGAGCCTTGGAGCCCGAGTCGCGTTAGGTCGCACTATCGGCCAAAAGTCAGGGGGTAATAATATCAAATCTATTAAAGTCCCGCACGCGGAAGGAGCGAACACTCGTTGTGTAGATTCGTGCTCGACTTCGTGAATCCAGTGTTCCGTTGACACCGCCTCAAAACTACCTATTGGTAAGCGACCATCTTTGGACCTAAATTATATTTCGTTTCGACGTTGGACCGGTCAGGGGATTGTCCTGACCGAGTCGTGTACACGTCCCGTCTCTGTGCTCCTAGTAGTTGACCCACTGTGAAGTCTCCACGAGTTTTTACCGCGAATTAAGTCACGACATTCCTGGAGGGCTCCCGATCTCGCCACGAGTCTGATTCCGTCCAGTAGCCTAAGTTTGGGTCTCGAGGTTCCCCTCAGGAGCTGAATTGTACCCGTTTCCGGGGGTCTCGCCATCGCGAGACTTCACCGATATTAGTTAGCCGTTTCGCGCCATAGCTAGATCAAATTCGTCTGCTCCTCACGAGCATCTTGTACCGTTCGTGAGCGAAGCCAGTCTCTTCATTCTCTCAAGCCACGTTAGTTTGAACATCTTTGTAACGTTCAATAAATTTCGAGGCTATTAAAATCTGTCTTGGTTGCGTCTCCTGCCGAATCCACCGCTTTCCTCTTTCACCGGCCTCTGAGTTGCCGCGGTAGATAATCAGACTGCGACTTCCCGGAAGTTCCATCCGGCGGATCGCCTGTCCAGTAAGACTACGTGGTATGGCTGGATACCTGGCGCCCTTAGTTCCGGAATCGCAGTCGAGGGTCAGGAATTAGTATCGCGTTTATGTCTGGCGTTTGGTCAATTTTGTGAGTCCCGTTAATTCAGGTCTGGTTAATCCAACTGGCTGCGGGCAGCTTTATCCCCGAGCAGCGCCAGGAAAATTCCTGACAGAGTGTTCAATCGAGAAATCATTATTTAAAAAGAGCTCTTCTTCGTTATTACTCTCTTCTTTCAGGCAATCATATTTATTTTCTTCATCTGCTTTCCCTCTGCAGTTTTCGAACGGTATTAAATCGGAGTCATTTATTGTTATACTAGCATGAGTTTCTCTCGTCCGCTTGGCAGGCTCGGGGAGAATGCTACCCGATGACCCCCGGTGAATGTAACAACAAAAAAACTTATCATTTTATTTGTCGTCTATTCCGCGCTTTCTGACGTGATAGCATTATAATACACACATCAATTGTCAGTACTTTTTGTCTTCGAACAGTGGTATTCCATTGATATCGGTTCAGTAGTTTTCGCGCCATATCGGAACAAACAAACATACAGAAAACGCCAACAGATTTATATATGTTGAGTTGAGATGAGATGAGATGGGATGAGAAGATTACAATCATCTTCCACTGCTTGTGATTTCATCCGCCACTGATGAAATAATTAGTATTTCAAAGTTGGCAAAAATTAATAAATCTTTCCAACATCACAAATTGATTGGTTTTGATGATCAACATTTTCGCACTTATTTGTGTCTTGCGTGTTTTCAACAGCTGGCCAAGATTTATCATTTGCTTTCCTTTCGGAATTGCTTCGCACTCCTCCAATTCCTCACCCGTGCTTTGGAAACGCTGATGGATCGTCTAAGTCAGCTCTGTCGCCTTTGGTCGCTCTTAATTCACGCACGCAATCTTAGTTGATTCGTTATTCGCGCGCATATCGATCCCGCGCGCAGGAATCGATCGCCTCGCTACGCTGCGACTAGTTGGTAAGGTCACTAGATCGGTCTTGAATTAAAAGACAGGTGTATTAGCCGCTGTTCATTAGTTTTGGCGCTACCCCTTGCCGCGACGGTTGTTAAATGATGTGGCGAGTGCGCAGCGAGATTGGCGTGCAACAGGAGTTTTGTGGCGGGCTATTCTGCCCCTTCACAGGATTCCATTGGCGGTTTTACACCTTGCCTCAACCATTGGTTTAGCCACAAGTATATGAATTCCGTGTCATTTCGCTCGCATAGCATTCGATGGATTGGAAGTCTTGAGTTTTCGAAATTGAAGACAATCATATATAGAAATATATGTCGTGTTTTTGTCTTGCTTACCGAATGCCGCGGACTACTGGAAATGAATTACTCGACAGATTTTCACAGAGTAATGTTTCCATGCGTTTTTTCGGAAGCCTGGAGTGCCCCCCTCGCCCATCACTCATGCATCATAATTGCATCGCCCGCATTCTCGCAATTCTACTCGCTCAGTGTCCTTATCACAGCCTGGGACCGTGCGTGGCGACTTGATCTCAGATTTATAAGTCGCGGATATGAGTAACGCGGCGTACAATATTCGAAACCCTGCTTTCGGCAAACTGACATACTGGGACGCTGACTTGGATCTGTGCTACGCTAACCCGACGCTTTGTTTACGGTAATTTCTTTGGGATGAGACCAAGTCTCGCATAGTATTTTCAAATAATATTTTACGAGGTTGTGGGACATAACAGTCGGTTGCCTTACATTTCTGATACAAGCTAAGACGTCTTGGACGTCTTCCAAATTCTGAGGGGCAATACTCTCTGCAGGCTCTTAGCCTCGCAAATATTATGGAAATCACCCTTTCGTCCACCTTAGGGAAGCATGGATATGTTCCGAATATCCACGCAGCTAATCACTTTTTTGTGAAACCCTCAAGCTCACTAGATGCATATATTCAAATGAAACTTGTGAGACCACCCCAAAGGATAGCGATGATTATGGACGCCTACCCTCTTTGTAATGTTCTCTGTCCATGCAATTGCGATAATCCTGATCAGTCCTAGGGGGATTATTTATAATATTAAAAACGTTTAGACGCACGCTCTGTCTACCACAGACTTTTCACTTTGAGCAGTGTCGTTCGACATATGGCCACGGCGATTAAGGATTACTAATCTAGCTGGTGCATCTGCTATACAGGGTGTCCCAAAAATGTTGCATGATATAGCCATCTTGTTCGGGAGGGAGCGGTGATGATGATGCCGTTTTTAAAAATTAGCGTTAGGCCTCCAATTCCGAGTTATTCAACAACAAAGTTAGGTAACGCCCACCGAGCTCTTGGCAAGTCCTGGCCGGTTATCCCTTGCTCCTAGAAAAAGGGAGGTGGCGGAAAACATCTTGCCGGTCGGCCTGCGACAATTACTATGGAGGACCGGCGGGTGCTCAACCGCTTGGTTCCTTCGAAACCGAGCGGTCAGCAGTCCCTTGCATATGCCGTTTTGAAGACCGAGCATGTCACAGTACGGCATCGCCCGACGGACACACTTTGCCTTTCCTCTTGCTTTCAGTCTTTCTTAGTACACGCTTCCAATAACTGATATCCCTGATTAGTTGTTTCACGACTCCCGACTAAATCAGATTGAATCCGTCCAAATCCAGTGAAGCAAATTTATCAGGGGCCTATGATACTTTTTTCTTCAAAGTATCAAAGTGGCGCCGGGACAAAACATTGGAGCTGTAACCGTGATGATCCGAGATCGACTCCTCGGCGTCGCGGTTATTTTTTTTGTAATTTAGTCAAGATTGCAGATTCTGTAGATTTTTCATGAAATCAATACAACGGGAAGCGTAATTAAAATTCTCATTGAGAAAAAGAGAAACGAAATAATGTTCTCAAGATTAGAGACCTATCGCTTTAAACTACTGACTACATTTCGTAGCATATCGAGAAATGTGTACCGGGAGTAATTGATGCTTAACATAATTTAACAAGGTATTCCAACTTCAATAAAGTTTGCTCAATCATGGTTAAAAAAGTTAAAATTTATTCCAATTTATTTGGGTGTCGCGAAACGACAAATGAGGCTACTCAGGGATCTTGCTTATCACAAGCAAAATTAAAATTTCGGAGAAAAGGCATAAAACTGTAAATGAAAAAGTATTTCTACTATTAGGTATTAAACATGGATCAAGACAAAACAAGAAACCCAAAAAAATAACCGCGACGCCGAGGACTCGAACTCGGATCATCACGGTTACAGCTCCAATGTTTTGTCACGGCGCCACTTTGATACTTTGGAGAAAAAGTATCATAGGCCCCTGATAAATTTGCTTTACTGGATTTGGACGGATTCACTCTGATTTAGTCGGGAGTCGTGAAACAACTAATCAGGGATATCAGTTATTGCAAGCGTATATCAAGAAAGAGGGAAAGCAAGAAGAAAGGCAAAGTGTGTCCGTCGGGCGATGCCGTACCTTGCTATGTTCGGTCTTCAAAACGGCACATGCAAGGGACTCCGGACCGCTCGGTTTCGAAAGAGCCGAGCGGTTGAGCACCCGCCGGTCCTCCATCGCGATTTTCACAGGCCACCGGCAAGATGTTTTCCGTCACCTCCCTTTTTCTAGGAGCAAGGGACAACTGACCAGGATTCGGCAAGAGCTTGAGGGCGTCACCTAACTTTGTTGTTGATTAACTCGGAATTGGAGGCCTAACGCAAATTTTTAAAAACGGCATCATCATCACCGTCCCCTCCCGAACAAGATGGCTATAATATCATCCAACATTTTTGGGACACCCGGTATAATACCTTAAGTTTGAAGGTACCTTTGTACCAACATCTGAAATAAATCTAGAAAAAAAACTGATGGGATCATGCGACTTTTGGGGAGTCACTTATAGATCCCTACAACTATTGGCATTGTGTATAATACATTCCGAATTATGCACTGAATTAGCCAAAGATCTGTCCCTGCTCCATTTAGAGTACATCCATCTGTGCTAAGATCTAATTGTAACTCACTGACACTGGATGATTGTGAAGTATTGAGATTGTTGAAGTATTGTTATATAATTCAACAATTTCGTCCTCGAGATCAAAATGCATATACTCCCCTAGTTCAACGATGAATGTTCAAACTGGGGTACGTGGAGTATTTAAAATTGTTCGAAAATCTCTGAGAAAACTCTCCTTTACCGACCTTAACGCAGCCCCCATTATCATTGCTGCTTCGGTGTTCGCTGGTCTCGCAAAGTAGCCATTTCGGAGTAGAGCAGCTGTAAATGACTTATAGGTAAAATGTTAGCACTGATACGGCGTACAAATACATGATCATAAAAGTAATTGTCACTACAGAAATAATTCGTACCATGAATGGCTCTCAGCATTCTGGAGTCCTTGAGGCACCTCTTATTCCCGCCGAACCACGAATGAGAGATTAGGACCTCGTCGGCGAAGGCCTCCTTGAAGCATATATTATCGCTTTCTTTAGGGAGAAACCCCCAAGAAATACGAAGTATTGGAACTAAACAGAAGAAATAATAATTAATATAATTAGTACACATCGCACAATGAAATAAAAGCTTGAACTGGTTGTACTTACTGTATGGTGGAATGCGGCGTCATCTAATCGTTGAAACTCCTCCATCGCTGCCTCCGTGCGGTTGGGGAGATGGGCCGGCTTCTTCTGAACACCTAGCTGCTGCAGCCGCTGCTTTTCCATGGCCACAAATTGGTCCAGCCGCTTCAAGATTTCAGTCTGTGTCGTATTTAATGTTCCGCAAACACAGGTGCAACTGGATTTCAGGATACACTTTTACCGCTCAAGGTGACTGACAGCGGGCCGTGTGAATGTGTGTTTGCAAAAGAGTGTGGATGAGTGGTAGGGCGACTTAGTCCAAAATGTCTAATTTTCTAATTAGATTAGTACATGTGTTACGAGCCAGGCTTCGCGTGTCCTAAAATATGCTCTAAGATCGTGGTAAGGGCTGTTTCACCTTAACCAGGCTCGAGTCTTCCTAGTTCCCAGTCGGCGCTATGTCAATCCTGGGATATTGCTGAGTGCTATTTCAACTCAACCATACTCAGGTCTCTAATCTCCTATTAACCCCTTTATACTAGTTACTTTCAATAACTCAGAACAGAACTTCGGATTGCGCTAACGGCTATTTCATCTTAACCAGACTCCGGCCTACCCGTCGTTCATGAAAGAATGCCCTAAACTAAAGTTAAACCTTCCTATTGCTGCTCGCTGGATACACCTCGAGCGGTAAAGATATATCCCCGTGGGATCTTTTCTTATTATTTTCCATATCGTGATTATTTGAATCGTTGTTGACTAAACAGGAATTTTGTAATAATGAGACAGTGATTTTCTTAATGAAAACTAGAATAATGTTCAATATATTCTAAATGATAAAACAATACAAAATACAAATGAGAGTTTCAGTGTTTACGAGATGTTTTTACAATAGACTTAAAGTGGGTTCGTATTACGTTACGAATTGAACGGAGGAGACACTAACGAAAGAACCGTGATTTGCCTAACTATCGCGGTTATTCACAATGTACGTACAGTAACTGTAACTGTTTCAAAAGAGATTGGTGCTCGATCGACAACGGCGTAGTATTTAATTTTTAGTAGACACAAAATAGACGAAAAATTCGGTTTTTATGCAAAAACACTGGTTAACGTTAGGCAAGGTTTTATTAAGATCGATCTACCAATCTCAGAGTTCTCGCGCAACAAACATTAACAATAAAAATAAAAAATATATGTATATAGCGGCCGAATCGAGTACCTCCTTCTTTCCGAAGTCGGTAAATAGAATGAGGTGACTCTGGATATGCCTGTTACCAAGTATGTATCTATATATAAGAATACATAATTCTATTTTAATTTGGACTTCGATAAAAAAGAAATTGATGCCCAATTGGAACATCCACTAGAGGAAGAATATGGAGTGAATGCAAGAGAAGTCAAGGACTGTGTTTGTTTGTGATTATGAGTCTATTTATTCAAGAAATATTTACATACATGATTTATAAAATATGAATAAGTTATTTCTTGTCCTTTTTCTAGCGTCTGTTAGTACTCCGGGTTCTTGTACTTGATACATTTTTCTTGTCTATTATCCACACCGTTCTTGTGTTGATGAATTACATTCTGTGGATTCAGTTAGATCATAATATTAATAATATATGTGGAATAGGTTTCTAAAATCAGGTTCAGTCATCAGGTTCCGATGCGTACTCTCTATTGGTGTTCCCTTTTCCCTGGAAATGTCTTTTGAGGGTTAGTTGATTTGTTGTGCATATACAATAGATATCTACACTGCTCAAAAGTCATATGGCATAGATAAAATTTGGTCAAAAATAGGCCAACTTTGGCTAACGACCACACAGCCAAAAATCAACGTAGAAATATATTTTTTATCTCAAAAGAAAGCTTGAAATCTCTACTTTACGATGGTGTACTTTCATTTTCAATTGAGTCCACCATTAATCCTGTACTCCCTTAAATCTGACAGCATGTTTGTCAAATTAAAAATTGCAAAGTTTGTCAAAGTCCATGGGCTTGGACAATTTTTTTCCGGGGGGTTTATTTACAGCGGAATAAAGTATGACCTTTCCCCTTTAATTTGGTGTATAAAACAAGTGATTGCGACTTTTTCCTGCAAAGTTACAGCACATCGAAGTTACCCGTGCATTTTTGCCCATGCACTGTCGGCATTAGTGTTACCCGATGTGCACCGCGGGGAGGTTGCCGATCAGATTTTACACATCATGTGTATGTGTGCGTGTACAGTGCAGAGATAAGGACCCGGCGGTTCGTCACTCCCGCCGTATTTAATGACTCCAAACCCTCTCTGCTTGCGCGTGGGTGTATGTGCGTGTGTGTGTGAGTGTGTGCGCGCATGTACCGACTTTAATAACGGGTGTTGCCACCGCGTGCTTGAATGACCGCTCGAAGTCTATCGTTCATGTTTAAACAAGCTCTTACGTCAGCTTGTGGGATAGCATCCCAAATTAGGATAAGGGCTTGTGTCAACTCTTGAAGGTTGGTGGGTTGCCGCCTTAAGTTTCGTAATCGTCGACCCATCATGTCCCAGATGTGTTCTATTGGGTTCAGATCTGGGCTATTTGCAGGGTGCGGAAGCGCTTGAATGGAATTTTGAGCCAAAAAATTGCGGGTAATGGCTGCAGTATGGGGCCGTGCGTTGTCTTGCATCAAAATGAAGTTTCTTCCTAAACGTTGCCTTAACGTGACCACGTGAGGTTGCAAAATCTCCCGAACATATCGAACCGCTGTCACGCTTGGTGCTGGTAGAACGACGAGCTCAGTTCGTTGATTTGCGGCAATTCCTCCCCATACCATTAGGGAACCTCCGTGATACGCTCTTACAGGAGCAATGCAGGATCTATCGTACCGTTGTCCGCGACGACGCCACACTCGGATTCGCCCATCCGAGCCAAACAAAGTAAATCGGGATTCGTCCGTGAATAGCACATTGCTCCACTCCTCTTCTGTCCAATTAGCGTATGTTCGCGCATATTGCAACCGAGCTTGTCTGCGCCTTGCGTTTAGCATTGGCGCACGAGCGCGAGCTCGCGATCTATGGCCTGCATCGTGCAAACGATTTCTAATCGTTTGATCGCTTATTGGGCGCCCTAGTACTCTTTCGGCTATGTGGCGGGCTATCGTTACTGGGTTTTGCACGACAAACCTGACAATAGCACGATCTTCTCTTGCTGATGTGGAACGCCGCCCTTGTCTCTGGCGTTGCTGCAATTCTCCCGTTTCCTGGTATAGCGAATGGATTCGCGACACCGCCGACTGACTAATCCCCAGCCGTTGCGCGACATGCGTTTGCGAGAACCCCTCTCTGAGTAGCGCAATAATCTACCCTCGTTGAATTTGATTCAGAGGTCGCATCTTGATGACACGTCTAAGAAACTTTTAAGAAGCTAAAGAAATTTATCAAGAAGCAGTAGGAGTTCTTCCAAGGGACTAACAGAAGAATCAGTAGAAACTGTCTCTAAACGTATTCAAATGTTGTAGGTGATTGGCCTTTCAGTAGTATGGAGAAGAATTACCGCCAATCAATGCATCGATTTTATTGCACCAAGAGCCAGTAAAGCGATTCGTAATGTTTTACCGTCTCGTTTACCAATCAAAAATCGCATACGATAGACTTCGAGCGGTCATTCAAGCACGTGGTGGCAACACCCGTTATTAAAGTCGGTACATGCGCGCACACACTCACACACACACGCACATACACCCACGCGCAAGCAGAGAGGGTTTGGAGTCATTAAATACGGCGGGAGTGACGAACCGCCGGGTCCTTATCTCTGCACTGTACACGCACACATACACATGATGTGTAAAATCTGATCGGCAACCTCCCCGCGGTGCACATCGGGTAACGCTAATGCCGACAGTACATGGGCAAAAATGCACGGGTAATTTCGATGTGCTGTAACTTTGCAGGAAAAAGTCGCAATCACTTGTTTTATACACCAAATTAAAGGGGAAAGGTCATACTTTATTCCGCTGTAAATAAACCCCCCGGAAAAAAATTGTCCAAGCCCATGGACTTTGACAAACTTTGCAATTTTTAATTTGACAAACATGCTGTCAGATTTAAGGGAGTACAGGATTAATGGTGGACTCAATTGAAAATGAAAGTACACCATCGTAAAGTAGAGATTTCAAGCTTTCTTTTGAGACAAAAAATATATTTCTACGTTGATTTTTGGCTGTGTGGTCGTTAGCCAAAGTTGGCCTATTTTTGACCAAATTTTATCTATGCCATATGACTTTTGAGCAGTGTATGTGCAATTGCACTCTCCAATGACAGTGTGTCATTCGTCAGCTCTTCACATACGCTGGGCAGCTCTTCATATTTACTGCATCGCACCGCCCCATGTAGTTCGTGGCCTATCATGTTCACTGTATCACCCTTAGAAAAACTCTGTTGACTTTATAAACTCTATCGAAAGGATTACTCGTGACTACCTTTTCACGATCCTTTCCTACTCCTTCCTACTCTTCTTCTTTGCGCTTCCCATCTTCCTTTGTGCCTTTGCTTCTGCTGTCGGTAATGCCAGCGCTTTCCCGAGCTCGCCGATCTTGTTGGCCGGCTAGGAAGGCGGGGAAACTTCGACCGAGCACCCTCGGAATCTCGAACCCTCTGGGTGCTTCAATGGGCGCCAGGCCCCGTGACCGCGACCGAATTTGATTTTAATAGACAACCCAGAGGAGATGAAAAACTCGAGCGAGAGAGAAGGCTCAGTAGGAAACGCGGTTGATGGCCCGACTGACCAGTTTTAAGAGGAGAGTGGCTGGGAACAAGGGAGGCCACGAACGGCACACCAGGGCAGGCTATTTCAATCTCAAGGAACACGACTTCTTAGTTCATAACAGTCGCCCCGTTTATTTAAGTCGGGCGAGACCGACGGTGTTTACAAGCTAACCAACCTAAGGCAGACCGAGCTAACGTGCTCTCAATCCTAGGCGACGGGGGCCTCTGTACAATCTAACCCCGCGGTAGGGAAACGCGTCGCGCGATCAACGGATGGTTGGTAAGTGTGGGAAGATGGCGGCCACTTTGCCTGGCGAACAATGCCGTACAATCTACCGCGTGACTCGATTGCGACTTGCGAAGTCGCCCCAACGAAGGCAAGGTAGTTACAGGCTTACTGGATTCTAATTACTCCAGCACAACAAAATGCGAAAGGCCCGTTTACTGGGCTCGAAACTTCTACACGAAACTCCCAGGGTACCGGTGGTAACTGCCGTTTAATCTATCCAGTCCTAATCTGCCCTATGAACGCGCTTCCAGTCGCCTGGCTTCACAAATCGCTAATATTCGCAGATGGATAATAGTCGCGTCGACTGTCACAATCCAAGTGACGATCCTGCGCCCCTAGCCTCCCGATGTGTCTGGAGTGGCGGACCTCCATTCTCCAGCTGACTTGTCCTTTGGCTGACGATCCGTCCTCACGGGCACTTCCGTTGGCTTCCGGATTTGCCCCAGCCCATCCGGCCTCCCAGGTTGCGCGGTCCTGGTATCCGGAATCTGCTCCTCTCCTATCTGTCGAAGTCGTTTCACCAGGTCGCCTGGCCTCGCAGCGCCCAATTCACATTAATGCCTGACTTACTACCCGCCCGAGCCTTCCTTGGAGTAACGGTGGTAACCTAGCCGTCTGTGAGAGTGAGGGAGATAGAGTGAGCCAGCGGGCGTTCGCCCGGCCTTCCTCACCGGGGCGAGGAGTAACTGGTGACTAGGCAAACTGGCCCCGTCACAACTCTTACCTCATGATGACTGCTGTTGAAGTCTTCTACAGTCACCTGCTTCTTATTAATTTAATTCTAACATATATCTAAATATAAGAAATACAATAAATACAATAAGTACATTAAATAGAATAGAAATGAATGAAATAAACGAAACAAATAAAATAAAAGAAACAAATAAATAAGTATAAGGTAAAAAATATTAACAGGAAATATACATGGTGAATGAAGCGTAAATTAAGCGAAGTAGCAGTTCAAAGTGGCAAAATCTTAATAATAAAAAAATTGTAAAAAAATAATGATATAAATTAGTTGAATTATGCAGCATTAAATGTCGCGGAGTTGGTTCAAAATTGTGGCAACTTTTGCATTCAAAATTAGCTCTAACGACGCACAAGACATTGAGAGTTTTATGGTGGAGTTTATTTCTATTCTCAACTTTAATATTGTTGACAATAGAAAAAAACTCGCTCTGCTTCGGCATTAAAGTGGGGAAATGACATCACCGGAAAAATAACTTTTGATAAGTTAGGATGTTCGAGCGCGCCAGAAATATTTTTTTAGTGACAATGTCAGACCACATTGACAGAAAATTATTATTAATAATTTCAGGTTTCGTCCGCGAAAAAAGCATCGGGATGATTTTCCACTCGGATGTCAACGCAGTCACATCAAGATTTACGGAACTAAAATGCGTTGTGACGTTCGAGAGATTAAAAATATCATTAGTGCCTTCACTCTGAAGTGCTATTACAGGATTTATAAATCTTAAGAAGTTAAAAAAAGGGTCCGGAAGGGGCAGCCGACACTGGATTTCATGCACCGCGGTTTTAGAAAATTCAAAACAAATATGATGTATTTCTAAAACATCCGCGGCATTTAAATTTTCCAAAAAGTTTTGCCATTCCGGGCCAAGAAATATGTCCTTAATAGGAACAAAAATTTGGTCATTATTTAAATCTACGAATGGCTTTACTGTTAGATACTGTTTGTGCACGAAATTCTCTACCAATTGCTTCCAAAGTGCAACACTACTTTCAGCTATTTTATGAATTAACAGACAGACGACTGAAACCACGCATTAAACGAATTAAAAGTATTTAAAACATACTGCAAAAACGAAGCATATGCTTTGTCAAACATTAAATCCTATAAATTATGAACGGTCTGATTCTTATCTTCAACTACAGCTAACTGAAAGTATTGTCGCAGAACCTCCCAATTTTCAAGGAGGCGAGCCACGCAATTGTGTAAAGCGAGCCACCGCGTAAAAGATGGTTTCAGCAATTTTCGAGATTCGACCTCGAAATATTGCTGAAATTCGGTAAGTATCGCGACGCGCTTTGGACTATTTCCAATGTACGAAGTAACACCACGAACCAATTGTTCCATGCACTGCGGAATTTTGAGAAGAGCCTTATGGGCAATTAGTGCATGGAATGACAAAAACAGGGAAAAACTTGCAAATGGGGCACGTCCTCCTTCAAGCGGGTCATGAAGGAGTTGTTGCACCCGAACATGACTGACATATTGTCAGAAGCCATGCCCACAATTTTTTTTAACGGTATCTGTTTGGACTCTAAGCTATTTTTAAATAACTTATATAAATTTGCCGAACCTGAATCGCGAGCATCTACTTCTATAAGCTCTAATAATTTTTTTACCATTTTTTTTCGCTACTACACAGATACCGCACGAGCACGCATAACGACTTAGAGTCGGTATTATCCGTGCTCTCATCTATTAAAATTGAAAAATAAGTATTTTATAGAACTGAAACGAGATGTTCCAGTTCTACTTTATGCAAAATATTTTTAATGATGGAGGTGCACTTCGTACGTGCAACCGACATACCACGGGCTATGTCGGAATCAGTTCAGATAGATTTTATTACAGGAAGAAGCTGGTCTCCTAAATGAATTAAAGTGTTAGTGGTCGCGAAAAATGTAGCCAGCTTTAATTCGCTCACTTTTACACGCATTGCGAGGGTCTCTGTGCCAACAATGTTGCTGGTGGACGCAATTGGGCTATCATCACTACTAATAGACCCGGAAGAACTAGCTGCACGGCGAACAGCTGCAAGGTGGGAAGGCGTAACTGAATGCCCTATTAAATCTTTTATATCAGCATTAAAAGACAATGTCTTATTGCACGGTCTGTTATGGTACGTACGCTTTGGTTTTTTCTTAGCGTTCACACAACCTCAGATGCTCGTGTCTTGATGACAAGTTGACAGAAGTAAGAGAACTGCTTGACATGTTCAGTACTTGGTCTTTTATAAGGTGTGCTATCGCCATCTCATGTCACGGATGGTTTTAATGTTTTTGAGTTTATTGTCGTTGGTCCTCGCAGAGTGACTTGGCTCATTATTCTGTACCCTTGCAGGTAGTCGGGACCCTTGAGGGTGTGCCGAGGCCTTCTGGCATGCTCCCAAGGTTATTTTATTATATTTTACAGAGTGTGTTCTGCCCTGCCCTCCTCCTTGCCGGCCGGTGTCGAGCTCGCGATTTTTGCGCGCCTTTAGGCGGCTTATAACCCACGTCTGGGAAAAGTATGGACCCCGGTTGCGGCGGTGGAACATTCTGAACTTTAATAGTATCTTCGACCTCTAATGCCAGAGTATCGGTGCTCCCTAAGTCGGAATGGTGCCTTTGAATCAGGTATTACCGACCGAGGTAGCGCGGTCGGTAATACCTGAGCGCGGACCTATTGTGGAGGGGGCGTGACTGTAGTGGCGACGAGACCAGATGGCCTATGCCGAGCGGAGCGGAGCAATTCCGAACCGGGTCGGCCGAGAGGCCAGCTGGCCGCTACCCGCTACTGACTGCATGGGTTACCGATATAAGTCTTGCAGTAAATGGAAAAATTGCCGGCATTGCATATTCGATTCTCATTATACATGAGTGCGTGACAATGCGTGCAAGTACCTGGTCACACACGCATATATATAATAATATTCTTATTTTATCTCTATATTTTTGATATATATGTATATATAGATTCCCCGCAGAAATGTTTTATATATATTCATTCATTAAAACTCCTAAAAAGATAACAAAAAGGATATAGATATCATATAAGAAAGCCAAGCTTTCATTCAAAGATACTTCGATTTAACTCGCATTAGCAATTAACAATAAATTAACAATTAATTAGCGGTTAACAATAACAAAATCTAAGTTAAGTAGATGCTCTCGCATTTTCACGTGATCATGTAAAACATTACCGAGTCGAATATTAAATGATGCTGAGCTTTAGAAAATACAGCTGTGTTATTATTTACTTCATACAAAGGAAATACTTTTGACATGAATATTTTGTGATCGGTATGCAATACCGTTTTATTTAGAGAAGCAAATACTTCTATCGATTTTCTATCATAATAAGAGGACACACAATATCTATCAACATTCAAAGTGCCACTGAATTTGAGAAATTATAATTCCCAGTGCCATGTAACTTGAAACATTTTTTAATTGCTTTCCCGAAAATTTCAAAAATTCGTATAAGTAACAAATAATAAAAATAGAATAAGAAATATAAAAGAATAGAAATAGATTAAGAAACATACATATAATGTATATTTCGCTACGCATGCAAAAATTTGCACTAACGCGTATACCCAGATCTTTATTACATCTAACGCGAGACCCAATAACGCTTTCGAAGTCCGATCATATTTTTAATTTCGACGAAACCGATCCCTCACCACAGTTGTCAAATTTGATGAGGATTTGGATGGTGGTGCAATGCTAAGTTTATGGGAATCGGAAACGTGTTATGTGTGTACTGTCCATACGCATAAACTTAGAATTGCCCCATCACCAAAATTTCATTCTTCACACCCTGATAGCCAAACCCGTCGGTAACAAATTTTGCAGAATCTGGTACAGATATGAATCGTCAAAAAGACATCAAATTTGATATTGAATCTGTCAAATTTGATTTTGGTATCAGATTGGGAGCAGAAATGTAGCAGATCCTGCTAAAGCAAATTCGTGACAGAAACAGACCAGGCCTGCGACCGAATCGGGCGTTAGAAACACAGCAGTCTCTGCTCTGACGAGAGCCATTTAAACTGTAAATGGTGTATGTATACACCACCGGCATTTAATCGAAATACACGCGCTGTTATAGCCGCAATAATACAACTGAGATGATAATGAATGAAATCAATGTGAATACAAAGAATATTTTATTTAACCCACGTTTATATATTATTATTTCTTGTATATAAGAGAATTATAATAAGCATAAATATATCAAATAAGTCAGCTAATATATTCTATTGGAAGAACTCATACTTTATTATCGAGAGTATAAGTTTTACTAGTGTTCAAATAAAAATGTACGAAAAGTGTACATATATAGACCGCGGTTCTCTTTGGAGATCGATCCGTCGTCCGTAGAAAATCAATTGGAACCTCTTCTGCTTTTAAATCAGCGCGCGTTACCAGAGTGAACGATTGCATCCGCAAGAAGCGCCACAGTAGCGGTAGACCGTCACGCCCCTGGTTACTAGTCAAAGGTTACACGCACGTAACCTCTGTGAATGTTTTTGTTGATTTTAACTTTACTTAAACTTAGTTTAATTTTTTGAATGAAAGCAATAGTTTCTAAATAAAAACTAACTCTGTAGATAGATTAATAACATATATTGGAATAAAGTGAAGGCGAGAACAATTAAATGCAAATAATGTTTATTTTTAAATTCATCAGTTTGCATATGCATTTAATCATAGACATTTATTATTCTTCGCTATCTTCTTGTTTCCACAACTGGCTGGCGGGTTTCCTCTTCTTGCTGGGTCCTCTTTGCCATCTTCTCGTTTCCACAACGGGCTGGCGGGTTTCCTCTTCTTGCTGGGTCCTCTTCGCCATCTTGTCGTTTCCACAACTGGTCTGGCGGGTTTCCTCTTCTTGCTGGGTCCTCTTCGCCAGTACTGGGCTGGTGAGTTCCTCTTCAATCGTCTTCGCCATTCTCTTGCTCCCAGTACTGGTCTGGCGGGTGATCATCGGCTCCTCGTTGTTGTGGCCCTCTTCTTCTACTTCGAAGCCTCTCCTTCGCAGTCTGCAGTGCCGACTTCAAATATTGTGCCACTGCGGACTTTGTCGGCTTCTCGAAGTTTCTGCTCCGACTTACTGTGGCTGAAAACGAATTGTATGTAAAATATGTTAATATATATTGAATTTCCGAATTTTCGATAATAATACTTAATGTAATTGTAGAACAAACGATTCGTACCTTGAATAGCCCGCAGCATGCGGGAATCACAAAGCCGTCGTCCTTCACGGCCCAACCAGGAATAGCCTTCGAGAACCTCATCGGTGAATGCCTCCCGAAAGCAAAGGTTGATGGCCTCCTTCAATGTGAAGCCACCAATGAATTCAAAGTAATTGACCTAAACAGAATGAATAATAATTTATATACATTTCACATGAAAAAATAGGATGAAAATGTATTTTGATTGCACTTACAACATCCTGGTAGGTGGTGTCGTCTATATTTTGAAAGTTACCCATCGCTGCGACTGAGCGAATGGGTAAAGCGGCCGGCTTCTCCGGTATCCCACGTTGCTGCTACTGCCGCTGGCCTATGAGGATGCAGTCCTGTTTCCGGGAGACGTCCTCCAGCAATCCATTTATTCTTCTATCAACATAAAGATAATCATACATATATGGCAGTGATAAGAACAAGTGATCAATACTTATTGCAGCATCGTTTCAAAACCATCCATCCGGGCATGCAGTGCTCTGTGTTTAATACTCATATTCATTGGAAAATGCTCTTTTCATGGAGCAACCATATAGATCCTGTTCATCATCCTGCTCCTACATAACTCCACCTGTCACCGGGCGCCCAGCTCACACTATCCCAACCTCACCTGGTGATCTAGAGATCCCAGATTGAAGTCTGATCAGTCTGGGTGTGCGTACCATGCACACCCTGGCGAGTATCTCATGAACTGCTCTAACTGTTCGTCATCTCTCGGGCGCTGAGAACTCTCGCCTCGGAGACGTTGAACAGTGAGCATCTCACATCTGATCACATGTCCTGCTCATTGTATTTCTCAAGCCAAATGGCTCAGGTGAATCATCATTATGATTCACAATTGCATGACCGGTTCATTCCACAGCTTTTCTCACGAGGAATTGTAGCAAGGCCACGAAAGTGGCCTTTAGTGCATCATCGGCGCAATACTGATCTCACGTAGGAGCTCACACCTCCTACACAGTATTTTGAACCGTCCACAAGTTCCTCTCATCATGTGTGTCGAACTTCCTTCTGGAGCTCATCGTGCATCTTCAAGCACACATTGTCTATCTCATACATGACCCCATGCTCACCAACGAATAGTTGTACTTTTGACTCATCTATGGATCATAGATCGATGGGTCTTTCTATATACCACTGTACATAGCTGGAAATAGCACACGGCAACGCGAATGTGACTGGACATCCACCCATCCATAAATTCAGAACATCTTATTTATTTTTCCAAATACAGTCCACTATTTATTTTCGATTAAGCCACCTAGCTCATCCATTACGCTATACTCTGAACGGAACAAATATTTATATGAAGGTACGCTTCCAGATGTAAGAAGTTTGAATGAAATATTAGTAGAAACTATTTATTATCTACATCTTAACAAGAAAAAATACAAATGCAAATAATGTACTTAATTTCTGGATTTTCTGATTCATTGTAGCTGCGCCCTGTGTCCTGTTGTCTTCCATAGGTGGGAGGATGGAGCTCTGTCAGCTCGTGTTTGTGCGTGGGTAAATGGGGCATAGGTAACAGGTGTGCTGGTGTTTGGAATGTATGTGGAGGCATCTGTAATGGGTGTGTTGGTGTGTATGCTCTATGGATCGTATGCGGATGTGTGTGGGTGGTGTGTAATGGTGTGTTGTGTGTTGTAAGGGCTGGGACTGTAGGCGCTGTGTGCAGTGTTATACTGTTCATATGAAATGCTGGAGTTGCCCTCCAGTGTGGCCCTTAATTCTGCGATACTATCTTCCATAGCCTCCACGGTTCTTCCTGTCATCTTCCTCTTCTTTCTTAGTGGCTCGTCTTCCGACGATGTCGTTTGATAGCCAGCCGGCTTCGCTATCAAACGCTTTGACCGTTCCTCTTCATTCTGAAATATTGAAAAAATTAGAAACGTTATTAAAATATTAAGAAACTGGTTTGCGCGATATAGATAATTAAAAGTTGTAATATGGATAACTTTCGTTATTATTATCCATTGCGCGGTGGTTCGAAGCTCTTCACAAAACTTTTCTCGACAAATTCTCGCTCAACGAAACAATGACACCAGAAGTCGCGAGTCTCGGAAATGAGAATGACTGGTAACAGTCGCGACACTGGCACCCTCGCCGCTTCGTAAAACAAAGGATAGATTCCTTTTTTAGCGGGAGATTTCAAAATATATTTGTATAAAAATTATGTTTTTAATACAGTGCAATACGTGCAAAACAAACGTGTTTGTGTGTGGGTGAATGGGGCATGGGTAACAGGTGTGCTGGCGTGTGGAATGTGTGTGAAGGCGTGTGTAATAGGTGTGCTGGTGTGTATGTTGTGTGGAATGTATGTGGAGGCATGTGGATGGTTTGTGTGCTGTACGCGCTGTGAGTGTAGGTGTTTGCGGTGTGCAGTGTTTTAATTATTGTAGCTAGTGCTGGAGTTGCCCTTCAGCGTGGCCCTTAATTCCGCAACGGGGGCCTCACCCGCCCGCACAGGGAAGAGCTCCTCCCTGAAGTGGGTCAACTTAGCCTGCATGAGAGCCCCTCGTCCATCGCCTCGATGATCCAGGCACCCACGTCAGCTGAGGAGCTGACCCGCATTATTTGTACTGTCTAAGCCTTCCAACCGAGAGCCTGAGCCGCACTCTCCTTCCCCGGTCCGGGTCCCGAGCCGCTGACCCGTTCAGGGCTCGCGCGCCGAGTCGACCTGGCGTTTCTGCGCCTTGGCCGACTCGGCGCACTCACCCGTGGTCTGGCGCTAGCGGAGTCCTCGCCGACGGAGCACAGCGAGGCCTCCGACATCCGCCGGGTCAGGACCTCCTGGGTAAGCGCAGCGGGCAATCGGCTTAGCACTATCGTGCAGTCCGGAGCTACCCGCCCGGTGACCGACACCACGGAGGCAACAGACGTGTCCGAGCCGTCGGACTCGCCGCCGCTATCCTCCGTGGGCCTCAGGACCACCCGTTTTTTTCTCTTGCGGCTTGGTCGCACATTGGAGGATGGCGTCGGTGGCGGATCCATCCTCCCTCCCTCCATTGTAGGCGCGCTTGGGGCATTAAACGGTGCGCCGGCCAAGTGGCCCACTGGCGCATCGCTACGGTTGTCGGGTGACGACGAGTTCGGGCCCGCTTGCACACTCTTACCCGCCGGAACTGGGGAATCGCAACCGTGTTCGGTAAACGAAAACTTTTTAGAACCTCTCTTTATAGCTGATTTTTAATTCGGGGTTTCTTCCTCTATCCCCCTTGAGGCAAGAGAAATCCCCGGGGGTATCCGCCCCCGGTCGGTGTATGCGTACGTGTGTGTGCCCCTCTGTGATGTACTGTCCCGCGAGGTAAGGGGACCAGAAGGGAGTACCAGTGTGAAATGTGTGTGAACCTGTACCCTCCACGCTGTACTACCCCGTGAAGTTGGGTGCGTGGGGGAAGTGTTAGTGTGTGTGAATGTATGCGTGTATGTGCGGTAAAATTTTGGTAAGTTCCTCTTCACAGAAGGGGTCCCTGCCAGAGACCGAAGGCCGCGCCGGTATGACCACGCTACTCATTAGAGGAACTGCTAACCCTCTCACCACGTCAAGGTGTTGCACCACGAGGGGGGTCACTCACCTGATTTTTTTTACATGGGGGAAATCCAAAGGGGCGGGGATAAGTCGGACTCTTACCAACTAAAACCCCCGGTGGTCGGGATTTCTCGACACACCTTGGTACACCAAATCTTTAATGTGACCCCACAAAAAAAGTCCATTGGGGTGAGATCAGGACTCCGCGGGGGCCATTCTATCGGACTGCGGGTTCCGATCCATTGGTTTGGAAATTTTTAATCTAAGATCGCCCTGGCCGCCCGTGACGTGTGCGCCGGATGACCATCTTGCTGGAAAATGAGCCTGCGGCGAAACTGCAAGGGCACATCTTCCAAAAGTGGGTCCAGGTACTGATTTAAAAATTCGTAATACCGCCTGGCATCGAGATTTCCTTCAAAAAAATATGGCCCGATAACGTGATCGTCAACGATACCGGCCCACACGTTCACGGTGAATCGGCCTTGCACTCTACAAACCACAGTGCAACGCGGATTGCGATCAGCGTAGTGGTGGATATTACGACGATTCGGCATTCCCGAACTGGAAAATGACGACTCGTCTGTCCACAGGATCGAGCGTAGCAATGGATCTTCGGCGGGGTCAAATATATTGACCTATAAATATAATGAGATCTCTTTAAATATACGATTTAAAATTCGATACAGTTTTTTCTTAAAAGTTAATTAGTGTGATTTACCTCGTCTCTGATCCACTGACAAAATTCGATCCTCCGCTTGAGATCGCCAAGATTTAAACGTTGCACCGGTACTGGCTTGTATGGGTGCATGCTTAGATCGAGCCGAATTATGCGAGCCACCTTTGATTGGCTCAAATTTAACTCGCGCGCGATGACTCTCGTGGACGTGTGGGGATCCGCGATAACGGCATCTTGAACCCTGTGAATGTCATTCACAGGTCGCTGCCACCTATTCCTGTTCTCAGGACGGGCGTGAAAAACACCGTTCCGCCGTAAGCGCCTGTCCACCATAAAAACAAAAGCTGGTGGAGGGTGCCTTCTCGCCGGATAGCGCTGCGCGTAGACTGCGGCCGCATCTTTTTGATTGCGCCCACATATAGCGTAAACGCCTATCATATCAGTCAATTCATTATTAGAATAGAACACCATGGTGTCTTGACTGGAGAACTGACTGAGAAGAACTGCAATCCTAACTCAAACGCGAGGGCTCGTTCATAAATGTTTATACGACCCCTTGAAAAACTGGGTGAGCCGGTAGGAAATAAACCCTGGTGATCTTGTGACCGCAACAACGATAACATTGACGTAATAAAATATGCAGGTAGTGCGGACACGAAGCTTGACAGGAGTTAATTTGGCAAGCATTAAATAGGACATAAATCAGTAATTCTTAAATAGTAAAATAGAACAACTGAAAAGTTAATACACGTTGCGGCAAATGGTAATATTAAATTAGAAGGGGAGCCAAGTGCTGACAATAGATAAACAATAAGTTTCATACGGGGCGTATTACGAGCCGCGAACGGACAGGGAATCGAATTGCCTATTTTTTGCATTATTATTTTGCGAGATTTATTAGATAACCATTGAGTGTCTATAATCCGATTTATTATTATATATGAATTATAGTAGTATTCTCCCAAGAGCTCATTATAACATTCTATTTAGACATAATAATTTGCTGATAGGATAGTAATATAAATATGAATAATCAAAAACATATTATATAAGGATATCATATATATGCGTGTGTGAGCGGGTGCTTGCATTCATTGTCACACACTTGTGTCTAATGAGAATTGAATATGCAGCCGGCAATTTCTCCGTTTACTGCAAAACCGATGTCGGTAACCTATGCAGTCGCAAATATGCTATGGCAAAGCCATAGCGATCAGCTGGCCTTTCGGCTTGCTCCGCGCGGCTCGACACGAGTCGCTTGGCTTCGTCGCCAGCTCAGCCTCTCCCCTCCACAATAGCATTGACCGGTTGATAATGTTGCTACCGACCGGTCCGCGCCCAAGAATGACCGACCGCGCCGGGTCGTCGGTAATACCTGATACTAAGGCAACTGAATCATCATTAGTAGGACGAATTGTGCTCTCAGTATCGAGATTCTGCGACAAACTTTTCTTGCGTTTCTAATAAAATTGGACTTGCTAACTCTTTACCTAGAAGGCAAACGTGAAGAACTACTTTATAATATGTATACATATATTTTGAGTATTATTAACATTGAATAACTTCAGAAAATGTATATTGAGTAAATTATAGTAATTTATTTAAAAATATATTTTTTTCTATAAGATGAATATAATTCTATGAAGATTGGCTTGAGATATTGTAGAAGAATTTCTGAACGACATATTATCATTTAATCAAATATATCTATGGTTAAAATTTCCTGAACGAAAGATAAGTATATATTTTACGTCTAAGTATTACAAACTCACTAAATCTTCACTTGCTATGGAACATATTCATATGAGACTGTCATGTATCATACATTAGAATTAGAATGACCAGACCATACAAATTATTTAACAGTTATTATTTAATTCAATCATTTCCTTTGCACGTGTAAGAGGTATAATCGGAACAAGAGCGTGAATTGTATTACAAATGGTCCAAAGTTTTAGGATCTTTTAGACATATTGTCCTTAATATTTTTGAATTATGAAGTAAAAAGATTTCTTTATTTTTTCACTTCCTTTCTTCGATGATATGATTTACTAAAGGACATAATATAATTGAGACGAATAAAGTCGTATACAAATTTTGGGATGGGATTTGAAAATACAGAGAACATGGACGAAATGCAGCACGAGTTTGCACAAGCAATTTCAAATTTACCTGTGCTGGAACGATTTGTGCAGACACTTTTCTTTTCTTTTACCAGCCTCGTAAGCCTGATTGTTGGTAGATTTGAGTTTAACATTCTGCTTATATCCTCCAAATACTCTCGATTGGCTTAGTTGGTATTACATGAAAAATGTTTACATATTAAAGATTTGCCCGTCACAGTCTGGAATGCGTGACTACAAGCATGTAGTAATTTTTGTTTAGCAAAGTCATAAATATGCTCAGTTAACAAATTTTAAAATTTAGCAGACAGGACAAATGGTCATTTTTAGGGTCGTCATTTTAATGTCTACAAATTTGATAGGATGAAAGCAAAATAGGATTCATTATAAAATGATTTATAGGTAAATATCTCTAAAATGTGACTTCCAACTTGTCTTAATTTTTGCTTGACCAATTAAAAACTAGTGCACTTTAACAAAATTCGAATTATAGCAACTAACATTTATCATTACTCTATAAATAGTTGTTTTAGCATAGGATGAAATAGGAAGAGTATATTGTAAGCGTACATGGTGACAAATTTCACCGATATTAGCATGGAAGCACGAATTTCGAACATAGATCGATTTTTGCTCAATGAACGTACAAACTAGTATAATCTAATAAATTTAAAATTGCAACAAAAAGGCATTATTATTATTCTATGGGGAATCGGCTGAGTATAGCGTAAATAAAAGCGACAATAGTATACTATTGTACGAGCAAACTGATTTGCCGCCCTAGTGCAGCCAGCGCGTCGTCATAGAATGTGATTCAAGTGTTGGCAGTGCGGGACAAAATTTTGGCAGCGGCCATGTCGCGGTGCGAGAATTGAGAACTAACGTTATCTAAAATATCCCGCCAAATGTGAGAATTACTTTTCACGATTATCTCTGAAACAACCAAAAGAATAGATTCGGACGGCTTTTTTTTTTTTTTATAGAACGATTCGTCACTGAAATGGTCCCTCGACCATAAATCCATATGAGCTGTTCTTCCTATAGATATGGTGTCCATCACGGTTGCCACCACATTATCTCCTTGTCTTACTTCCCCCGAGAAGTAAAAGTCATAAAATCTACTTAGGATCTTTCGAATCATACCGTGATTCTGATTAGCCAAAGGAAAATGGGCAGTTTTTGTTAGTTCGCGCAGAGTCTCATCCGACCACCCCGAGATAGAAGGGGCCGTTGCTTTAGGAATATGAGATAGGGTATTCTCGATCCGATGGGAAAGGGCAATCGCTTTACTTTCCAAGCTCGACGTCATCATAATGAAATTAGATGTCTTGAAAAGGCCTCCTATATGATTGCGGCGCCCAATATTTCACAATAATTGGACGGCGAAAAATTGGATTGCAAAAGGTTTATACGGCCAAGTATCAAATATGCGGATATGAAGAGCGAACACACCATGCTTCCCAGAAAATGTGGAACAAGATAGATCTTAATCACAACGCTATTTCTAAAGCAATGGTAACAGGTGGCGGGTATAACCAACTGGAGGAAATGATGTCCGCCCGAAACGTAGAATGCACGTCTAAGAAAATGCACGAGAAGTGCCAGCAAAACATCATCGATGGATTTGAAGTGGCCGTACAGCAAGAAATGGAGGGAGCTGCGAGAGATGAGAGAGAGCTAGCAATCGCAAAAGGTGACGTTCATCCTGAGACAAATACCTCCATCATCTCAGTTGACGCCGATGGAAGTTGTTTGAAAAGGCTTTACCGTGGCGGGGAATATAACTCTACTTCCGGCGTAGGAGCCATTGTAGGATACGCCACGAAGAAAGCCCTTTACTATAATGTGAAAAACAAGTTCTGCATGATTTGTCTCAAAGCAGCGAAGAAGAAGCATTGGGACCGTGATGCAACTTCCACAAGTATGAAATCCACTGCAATTGTAGAAGGCTTCAAGCGCAGCGTAGAAATGCATGGCCTGATATATGGCATATTAGTTAGCGATGGTGACAGCAGCGTTACCAAAAAGATAGCGGACAATGAGCCATATAGAGAGTACGGGATTCGTTTGAAAAAGACAATGTCGCAACCACGTCTTGCGATCTTTCTGCAGGAAGCTATATGAAGTAGTGTCAAAAGTACCTTTCAAAAATTCACGTGATATCATCAAAGGCAATATTCTCCGCTTGCGCATTGGCATACAAAAAGCTGCAGAACACCGGTACACAGAACAGTTGACGCTTGCCGCACAAATGCGCTACTTCAAGAACGATTTGAAAAATGTACCGAGTCATGTTTTCGGTGAACACAAAGAGTCTATGAAATTGGGATATTTCTGTAAGAAATATTCGGACTCGAAGAACATCAACCACATACCGTAACTGAATAACACAGGACTATACCAGCATATAGGGGATATTATAAGGCCGATTTATGCAAACGTTGAAAGTATGCAATATGGGCTCAATAATAATACCGTGGAGAGTTTGAACAGTGTTATTGCAAAAGCATTGGAGGGAAACGAATAAATTTTAGACGAAAGGGATCTTATCAAGGCAGAGTCTCTGCCACAGTCGTTGAATTCAACGTGAAAGCAACATTGAGCCGGCTGGCTATAGCGATGGATAAGAAACCAACACCTATTTTGACGAAAATGGAAGAACGTCGTAAACACGCATTAGAAATGGCGAAGAAATACAAGAAAAACGCTTTTGCGTCTTTGTGAAAATACCAGAAGCACTCGTGTGATAAGGATTACGGCTTCGATGCTGACAAACCGGACATGGAGAAAGCAGTCTAACTCTTCTGAGTTAGAGAGACACATGGCAATGCTGTATGAACGGCAGACGTCCCGATGGAAAATTGAAGCAGAAACACGCGATCAAGCGAATGATGCAAGATGGAAGTCATATCGAAGACAACTATTGACTACATCCAACTTCAGTTCAGTATGTCGCGCACGAAAGAACATGCCACGTGCAAATAAAGTAAAGAGCATACTGTACCGCGAAGAACGTTATGTAAAACGTTGAAATTTACTGAGTAAATACTGATTATACTTGTAGCTATCATGCTTTTATATTTTATTCTAAATAATTAGGCAGATACAACACTTTACAAGTTCATTCCTAGTGCAAATGAATTATGGATTGTGTATGCAGATTGTATATATATTTGATAATATGTGTAGATTGTTCATACTTGTACTAACAGGGTGCTGTAAAGAAAGATATCTATTTAGCAAAGAAGTAGCAAGTTAGTTCTCCTTATGTACTTAATGTGTATGAGCTTTGAGATAATACATTCATAGGAGACTGAAAAAGTTCTTGGTTTAAAGATAAATTGAAGTAAGACTTGTGTATGGAAACTGTAAGACTGTAACATTCTGATATACATATACGTACTACATATGTAACATAATATGTAATATTTCAAAATAACTCTTTGTGCTTTACTGTTACTAATAATTTTCTCCCTTTAGATTTCAATGCATTATATATACGCTGATGGTCAATTCTATTCCATGAATATGTTAGGTGTTTATTCAAACTAATGAAAAGAAAATGGAATTAGTGCAGCAAATACAGATATCGCTCAATAGAATTTCAGTTTAAGCTATCCGTCCAAGTCCAAACTATTCTTTTGCTGTTTCAGAGATAATCGTGAAAAGTAATTCTCACATTTGGCGGGATATTTTAGATAACGTTAGTTCTCAATTCTCGCACCGCGACATGGCCGCTGCCAAAATTTTGTCCCGCACTGCCAACACTTGAATCACATTCTATGACGACGCGCTGGCTGCACTAGGGCGGCAAATCAGTTGCAAATTGAAGGCCTCAGGGAAGCGCACGGATGTACTGAACGGACGCATTAGAGACGAGGGACGAAACCAGATTCAGACTGCGCTTTCATAAATATTCTACATAATGTTCATACTCTTCAACACTAAGAAGGCGTATAGAGTGGTGGATCGTGCCAAGTTTAAGTTATCCAGGAAAAATGTGCTTGCTCGCCATGCTTTGTATTAAAATAACTCTTATTAGATAAGCGTTTATTCGCGTACTAAAAGTAATATGTTGTTTTTGCTGCAATTTTATTTACTGAAAAATGCTAGCTTATGAATTCACTAAGCAAAAGACGTTCCAAATCTCGTTTTCTTAAGTTTTACGCGGGTGGCGCGTGTTACAATGTACTACTGTTTTCCGCTCATGCTTCACTGGGACAGCTTCTTATTGAATGGTGGAATATATTTCCAAAAATCCATGCAATTTTGGAATCGCGCTTTCTAAACTTAAGTGACGCTTCGGTGAGATGTTTCAATTTGCTCGTACAATAGTATACTATTGTCGCTTTTATTTACGCTATACTCAGCCGATTCCCCATAGAATAATAATAATGCCTTTTTGTTGCAATTTTAAATTTATTAAATTATACTAGTTTGTACGTTCATTGAGCAAAAATCGATCTATGCTCGAAATTCGTGCTTCCATGCTAATATCGGTGAAATTTGTCACCATGTACGCTTACAATATACTTTTCCTATTTCATCCTATGCTAAAACAACTATTTATAGAGTAATGATAAATGTTGGTTGCTATAATTCGAATTTTGTTAAAGTGCACTAGATTTTAATTGGTCAAGCAAAAATTAAGACAAGTTGGAAATCACATTTTAGAGATATTTACCTATAAATCATTTTATAATGAATCCTATTTTTTGCTTTCATCCTATCAAATTTGTAGACATTAAAATGACGACCCTAAAAATGACCATTTGTCTTGTCTGCTAAATTTTAAAATTTGTTAACTGAGCATATTTATGACTTTGCTAAACAAAAATTACTACATGCTTGTAGTCACGCATTCCAGACTGTGACGGGCAAATCTTTAATATGTAAACATTTTTCATGTAATACCAACTAAGCCAATCGAGAGTATTTGGAGGATATAAGCAGAATGTTAAACTCAAATCTACCAACAATCAGGCTTACGAGGCTGGTAAATGAAAAGAAAAGTGTCTGCACAAATCGTTCCAGCACAGGTAAATTTGAAATTGCTTGTGCAAACTTGTGCTGCAATTCGTCCATGTTCTCTGTATTTTCAAATCCCATCCCAAAATTTGCATACGACTTTATTCGTCTGCTTCCAAACTGTGTGTGTACAACTTTACTCGTCTGCTCTCAAACTGTGTGTGTACAACTTTACTCGTCTGCTCTCAAACTGTGTGTGTGGGTATGCGCTTCGAACCAGGCCCGATACGAGTTGGGTTTCAAGGGTGTCAGGGGGGTGGGGGTAGGTTGTCACTTGCAGCTCGTCCTGCTTATCACAGGGCTCCTCCCGCGGCTTCACCAAGGGTTAGCTAGCGGCCCTGGTTCGACCATAAGGTTTCCCCGTGCTCGCGGGACCTTCAAAACCCGGGAAGTTCTACCTTCCCTAACGAGGTCATTCTCGGTCTCAGGTCAAATACAAATACAAATGTGGATTCTTACAGCAGAAACACAATTGCGTCGCTGACTCGTACAGTATTCGCAACATTTACCTTAACTTGTTCTATTTTAATAACAAACAATAATTTCCGTGCGGCGCAGTATTATTAATTTCCTGGTCGTCTGAAGTCTCGTCGATTTCTTCGATGATTTCCTCAATCATTTCATCGTCCATTTCTTCAATGATTTCTTCGACGCTTTCTTCAACGACGATTATCTCCTCGTCCTCTTTGCATCTGGTTGATATATTTTCGAGGAGCTCTTCATTTTCTACCTGTAATTCCTGTAAAGGAAAATCTATTGAAAAGAAAGCAAGAGAGGTATAATGACGTCGAGTCGTTCCTTGGAAATGCAACCAAGGTAAAAAATGTAACTTTGAGAAAATGATTATCATCAGCAATACTATCGATACACTAACATTTTTCAAGTTTGGAAATTATGAAATCGGAAAGTCCGAAGCAGTCAAGGACAAAATCTGAAAAATTAAGAAAGACTTGGCAAATAGTAATCCTGAAACAGTATATACGTGCAATTTGTCGTTGCAAATTCTGTAGATACAGAGAGAAAGACGCATCATGACTTTTGAATAATGCACAAGAAATAATATCATTTTCAAGGAGAATTTCAATGTACATTACAGGGAACGATGAAACTTACCTTCGTCGCCAGCCTTTACTCATGGACCTGCGTTTTGAACTCGGTCGGAGGCGGCCTTTCGCATTTCGTCTCGCGGTTCGATTGTCCTTCGGAATATCGCTATTCTTCTCTCCTACATCTTCCATTTTTCAGAAATCGCTGAACTTTAGCGAACCCTATCACTATCAGTTGCAAAACGTACCGCGAAACTTTACGGGATGCGGAATGTCGCAAAATAAACACGAAAGTCTTAGTGTACCGTAGTCAAAAATAAATAACTTGCGTATTTATATAGTTCAAGTGTGTCGCACGTGTTTAGCGTAACGCACCAAGCAATGAACTGATGAACCGCAGCAGCGTGATCGTTCGGTTCGCGGGTAGCGGGACGAGAACGGAACCGAAAGCGCGATGTTTCCTGCTTTCGCGCCCTGTATATTCAGACACTCAAACAGTGGGCGCAAGGACGACTACCTAGGTAAAATTGCATAGGTGTGTGATCGTTTGACTGCGGGAAACCGTACACAAGTGACAGTTGCATTATTCAGTGGATAAGTGTTTTTGTATTGTTAATTTTTTTGTTATTTTCCTTGCAATTCTTGATGTAGCATCTCAGGGCACAAAATTTGTCTCAGTGCTTTGCGCGCCGTGCCACGTTCGGTCGACACGTGCGGCTAATACGTGGCGTGACGTTCGATTTCGGTCAGGTCCTTTGTGTAAGTGGACCCGACCTTCAAACGATTTTCTACCCTGGTAGAGGAACCATCGGCATAATCGTAAGTATCTTTACCATTTCTTCTTTACGTCTACAGACACGCAACTTCCAGTTTCTCTCTAATCTTTCTCGCTGCATCTAAATAAACGACTGCAAAATCTGTTTTTTTTCGGTCTAATATTAATAGGCGTAATGGAGTTGCCAAAATCGCATATTGTGACTGCACATTTCTGTATCCACGAAAACAACAAATTATTTTTTACTTTTCAACGCATTTTTTGTTACTTAGTTTTTACTTTTCAGCTTTTTGGAATTCTGTCAGTTTTTTCGAAGTCGATCACATTTTTTACTTCAGACGATAACTGCGTGCATACCAAACAGAAAGACACCGGTTTTATCATTTTCAGATAACTCAGGACCGAGAACTCAACCGTCAAAAAAGACGTCTTGCGCGCCCGCCTGAGCATACCAACGATATTACAAAGTAAAGAATTATATAAAAATTTGTTTACTTCAGAAACAAGTATGCACTGTAAAGACCAAGTATCTCATTTAACGAATAATTTACGTGTACCATATAATTATTCTTCTATAAATGACGCGAATAGTAGAGTTTCTTGGCGAGAAAAAAGAACATGGTGGCACCTTGTGTTTTTCAATATTTTTGATGGACTGTATTCGCCACTTTGTCAGAAGATCCTTACTATACATCCTTTTTAACAATAGACGACTTGCAACGACAACTTGCAACGTAGACCTTCTAAGCAGAATTGCTAACACAAAGGGATTCCTAATTTCTCGCGAACAAAACAACGCTAGACGCTGAGGCGATGATACGCGAACGATAGACGGAGACGGGCGATAGACTCACGAACGGCAAACGCGAGCGATAGACTCACGAGCGGTAACCCCCCTGGTAAGTGGTAATCACAACGATGAAAAGATTCGGTAACGATGATCACGCGAGACGATAATCGCGAGAACAATATCCACTCGGACGATACTCACACGAGCGATATTCGCGAGGGCGATATTTACACAAACAATATTCTGGCGTAGTTGGGCGATCAGTTATTCTAGGCGAACCTCAATTTTTCCAAGATTGACTCAAAGGTCGGCTAATCTCAGCAGAAAGGGGGAGGTTCACGAATCAGAGAAAGAGTGATATTCACAAAATAGTCGAACCATAATCCCACAAGTTATATAATTTGGGCTGAAGTCGTCGCTGCTTAGCTTCACCACCAAGCGTTTCACGAAATGGCGGCCCGCGGGCCGCCGCGATGTTCGAAAGTAACCACAACGTACGAGGATGATGAAAGCGGGTGATAGCAATAGTAACGGCGATAACGGTGGAAGAGCGAAGAAGAATGAATTTTCGACCGAAAATGTCCTATCTTATAGGAATGCCTAGCGCTCCGAGGGCTCGAGGATTGGCTCCCCATGACGTACCACCACCCCCTGATTGGCTCAGGGGTACTTGCCGTTCTTACCGATGACTTCTCGGTACCCGCTAATCCGCGCGGCGTAAGTTCGCGGGAGTTCGGCGGCTCGGCCAAAAACCGCCGCTTCCCCGAATTGAACCAAACAGAGCTCTGGCTCGCGCTAGAACTCTGGCAGGGCCGCAGGTAACCCTTTGGATACTCTGTCCTATTTAAAGAGAGGAATCCTTCTGGCTGGCAATTCCTCTGCCAGCCAATAGCACCAATGCCCATTCATGCAGTGTGCACCAGTGTGTGCTCCGCAAATGGAAGTCGCAAAAATGTCGGGAACCCCAGCACGTTGCCACAACGGTGGATCAACGGCATGGACAGAGGAGCCGGTTCTTCCGCATCCCAAGCCCTTTCCGGAGCAGGCAAGCGGGTGTCCCTCTGACCTTCCGACCGAGAAATCGGAGGGCCCTGACAAACTAGCCGTTGCAGCGGCCGAGGAGTCATCCTCATATTTGCAGCAAGCGATTTGTGATGCGGCCCTGGCTACGCGGCGATGCGTAGCCGGCCGATCCAAATGCTGTCGTTCTTTCTTCCTACACGGAATTGCTGCTTGTCTGTAATCCCATAAGAATAATAACGCGAAGAAACACCAAAATCGCGACACCGGGTATCCCATGGCGCGCTCAAGTGAACCCGTCGATTCACCTATCCCCACCCCGTGCCCCGAGCGTGTCCGAACTCTTCCCCCCCTCCGGAGGTCCTTGTGCTAGAATCCCCGTGCTCGTTACACGCCGAGAGTACTCTGAAACTACCAGCTTTGGAAGGAGGGAAGGTTACATGCCAAGACAAGATAGCCGGGTTAATAAAAAGATGAAATTATTATTACGTTTATAATACAAAAATAACAAAAAGGTTATTTTCTACCGCGAAGGATAAGAAGATCGAAAAAGAACAATGAGATTTGGAAATGACTAGGGGTGTTTTAACAAAGAAAAGGAGGAAAAGAACAAACAAAAAAGGAAAAGGCTTAGTATTGCCGGGTTCTCTGATGGGGTTCGCCCCTGTACCGGGCGTAGTCCGTGGGGGTGAGGGTGACGTCTCGGGGTACTCGTCCAACCCCTGGAACGTAGGGCCCGTCGCTCCTCCAGCGGGCCTGGCACCGTGGGCATGAGCGGACGGTGTACCCCCCTAGGGGGTCGTCCAGGAGGCACTCGATCAGCATCTCCATTTCTGTATCACTAATAACCTCTATGGAGGCCAGCGACAACGATGATGTGGGCCGCGATAACGGCCCCTTCCAAGTCGCGGCCGTAGAGAGGTCGGCCCCCTCCTTCGCAGCGGGGATTTGTTCTGTCTGATTAGATGCGTCCCTCACCTCCGGGAAGGGTCGGTTGCAGGCCCCCCAAGCCACCACACATAAAATTGAGGAACTGCTTGATCTGCCATCTGGTTGTCGCGATCGGGACCTAAACGCGCTGCGGGCGGTTTGAAAGGTTTAAAACGTACTTCACAGTGTTACGCAATTGAGCCCAGATCATGGTCGTGATTGGTTCTGTACACAACTTAAATATAAGAAATGGTATGACTCCTTGCAAGTACTGGGGTGGTATAGGTGGTAGAGGCCTGGGTATCGGACGGTTGAGGATCCGAGTTCGATCCCGTAGTGCGATGAAATATTTTTTAACTTTTCCATTGGTTCTGTCCACACCTTAAATATAAGAAATGATGTACTACTGAGTGATACCGTAGTATAGCACAGATGGTAATAGTGGGGTGGTTGTCGAAGATGTAAGTGTTCGACACCCGTCTCGGTAGGTTATTTTTTCTAATTTTGTACCAATTATTTTTCTTTTATTTCAATTTACATTACACTAAAACTTTACATTAGTAGCCATGTGAAAATATAATTGCATAATTCAAAGGTTTATGACCAACTAATTATAAAAATTAAACAAAAATATATATATAAAGAAGGAAGACGATTAGTAATCCGAAAGCAAACTACTTTTTGTGAATAAGTTATGTAATTAAAAAGGGAATTACGTTCTTACGGAAGTACACGAGTGAAATTAAATTAAGCATTAATTAAGATATTCTAACAAATATATAAAATAAACCTTAATAACTAATACTGAAAATAAAAAGAATGAAGGAAAAGAATAAACAGTGAAGAAGTACAGTTAAACGTAAATACATCTTTATTAATATTGCACAATTTACATATAAATGTTCCAAAGACAAAAGTACGTACTTTATATAGTACGTACTTTTTATAATGTACATTATTATAATATGCGTCCTGCAATTAGTTCACTTTTGAATAATATTTTGTGTATTATTCTAAAGTCATCCAGATCTCACCACGTGGAGGTTGCTGAAATAGAGATCCAAGTTGTCCAATATAACTAAACTTATATAATTCCATAATTAATACTATATTTCATGCTGAATAATAAGCATGCACTCCCACCAGAAACACAAAACCCCACACATTCACAAGAAAGACATGCACTGAAACTTCACTCTACACTTCACTCTTTCTTAATATTACCGTATTTACATTTTCTAGTTCCTAAACTATAAGCTAAACGCATGATGTCGTCGGCATTATTATTTACATCTACTGCGCCCTTTAAAATTCGTCTAATACTAACGCAATGTTTTTTTATTAAGTAATTTACAAAATTTTTTACAATATTTATCTTTAATTCTGTACAATGGGCGCAGTTCGCGAATTTAAAATCTATCGAACCCAGAATATGCATTATGATCAGGGAGGTGACTTTCTTTATGTGTGCTATTCGCGGAAAAAGATAGAAGCAAATATTTGACGTGGCAACTATTGCACTATACGCGGCGGTTTCGTTATTCGCGGTCTTTAATTCTAAAATATAACCGTAGCACACATCGCAATCAAATGAACGTAAAACTACGTTAAGTAGAAAGTCTTGGGCATGCTTCCTCCCTGCATCGTCGAGCGGAGCATAGGGATTAAAATCCAAAGGAAATTGAAATTCTTCTGCCTTATTTGACTCTACATATACTAAATTGTCCTCTATGCTCCTATGGTCCAAAATATTTTGGAGACTTGTAATGACACCCGTGGAGGATTCTGTCAATACAGTTTGCATAACGAGAGTGGACCAGACTCACTTGATTAAATAAAAGATTTTTATAGTAGTTCTGAAAATCGCTAGTTACGAAGACCTTGCTGCCGAATTTGACAAAAAAAGTTTTCAAGATGGTCCTGATTAAAATTTTGCGGAAAAAATTATTTGAATCCGTAATTAAATAATAATGTGTGGAGTATTTTAAAATTTTGCAACGTGGAAACCCAGTTGCGTAACACGATGGGACGACTTCGCTGACTGGGCCTCGACGCTTTAAACCGCATTGATTGAAGTACCGCGATACCGTTATTCCATACAGATTCTTGAGCGCATGGCTCATGACGTGTCGGAATTTTCGCTTTTAAAATATTACTACGCGAATCATGCAATCCTCCGTTCAGGGTGTCAAACAAGTCATTAATAAATAAAAGCAACGACGCGGTGTCTAGAGCATCCCGAGGCAGTTTTCGAGATTCACATATACTTGTTAAAGATAGTTCCGCCATGGAAGTCATGACGGAACTCACGGTGCGGCTAAATACTTCTGTACAAAGCGAAACTTTCATTTTTTCTTTGTGAGATGGCTCCAAATGGGCGTGGGTCAATTTTTCTAATAATTTTATTACTCCGTTCCGCGATTGATCAATAAAATATGCGTCAACTATATGCGACCATTTCGCTACTCTAATTATTCCATCTTTTAATCGGAATTTCAAATCTTTATCAATTAAATTGTTTCTCAAGCATTTTAACAAATGAGGTGCATCATACAATGGTACGATGGTCAGACCTTCTACTGGAATTACCGAATTATCCTCCCCTAAATTCGACTCTACAATTAATTGGCGAACAGCCTTTACAATACTCCGTGCTTGGTCGCATATAAATCCAACAATATTCAGACCCATTTCACACGTCGCTTTTATAATTTTTCTAAACATAGTAATAATATCGTCCGACTTATTGCTAGAAGAGCAATAAGTATAAGCAATAGCTTGTTTCCATGGATGTTCGCTGCTAACACTGCGAAGCATCCATACAGCCGCGTGGGACACAATAAATTTAACACGGGCCGACCCATCGTCCATAAAGCCATCTATCTGGTCTAATTTTTCATTAAAAATTAAATTTGTGCTGAGTTGAACTTCATCGTACGTTAACGTACAACATTTATCCATTGAATTTTTAAAGCTTTGTACAAGAAGCTTCAAATCTTTAAATACCGATTGGCATATTCCGGGCTGTACGTCGTAATTTATGCTAAAACGCCTTAAACTTTCAACGCTAGGCAAGTAAAATACCTTAGACAGGAAATTAAATGCCTTAGCGTTGGTCCTTAAAAGCGTTAAAGCAAAAATCCTATCTTCTATATTATAATTTCGATGAAACTTACTCGTCCCGGCGTTCCGCAGCTGGCACTCCACGAATGTCCGCGCTTCTTCCGGCAGACGATCTAGTGCAGCCATCTTCGTCTTCGTCGTCTTCAGCTCTTTGGTCACTTCTCGAAGTTTCCTTCTGGATTGATCCAGAGCTTTCTTCAGGCAGGCTGTATACTTATACAGCTGCCGGTCTTCTTTGCTTAGGTCAGCCCTCCTAGCGGTCCTAAAATACTGCAGTACCGAGACTGCAAAAAAGTATAAAATAAATAAAACTGAAAATACTATTAGCATGCAACATTCCATGCAAAGCGGCTACAACAATACTAATAGAAAAACATCTCATGCAAACCGGTTAGAATAATATTAAAAAAAACATTCGATGCGGTTAATGCATGCACAATAATTGCACTCTAAATACAAAATAAAGACAAATCAAAAATCAAAAAATTTAAAGATAAAAATAAAAATTATGCCATTTCCTTGATTAGACATATTTTGGCAATTTGTCGATTCACGTGTGGGCTGTAATGGCTGCTCTCTCCTAATTTCAGCACAATCAGCCTGGAAATGTGGATGGGACCCTTGGATGGTTTGTACCTTTCCTCAGTGGTCGGGTTGCCTTCTTCGTAGGACCTTGGACTACATTTTCTGGAAACATAATATTTTTTGTGCATACGCTCATTTTAATGCGCCAAGCTTCTACTTTAAAAGTCTCAGATCCTAATTTTTCCAACATTCATTTTTCTTCTAGATAATCGCAAAAGTTTGATGCTCCCTTCTCTCCTTCGAAATTTCGTAACTTCAAGACACTCTATGGAGCTTCTACATTTTTTTCTCGGATTTCCATTTGCAGGCCCTTGTAGAGTGAAGCTTCCTCTTTACAAAGAGCTACAAAAAGTTGATTTTCGATTTTTTTAAATCATTTCGTCGCTACTTGAATCAAAAGTGTGCTGCCAGCATTAGAGTAACCCAAGGTACACCGCGTGGAGGTTGCATGGTCAGACTTGTACCTCGTGTGTGATGTGTATGTGTGTGTTTAGTTTATGTTTAGCGAATATGCTTCCAGAGTTTGTTTATTTGTCTGTGTATAGTGTAGTCTTAGTGTGTGTTTAATGTGTATATTCTCAAAAACGAATATTTCCACCCCGTTGCCTTATTACCTCTTGGCATCGTTCGCGCATGTTAATACACCGACGCATTTCCTCTTGGGGAATTTTGCCCCAGATCCTTCGTAGTGTTTCAGCTAATGACTGTAATGTGAGTGGTGGTCTCTCTAGCTGTCTCAATCGCCGACCTAACATGTCCCAGACATGTTCAATAGGATTTAAATCTGGGCTCACTGGTGGGTGATCCAAAGTCGGGACGTTGTGCGATACCAAAAATCTTTGGGTATATTGCGCTGAGTGCGGCCGAGCATTGTCCTGCATAAGAACGAACCCTGGACCGATTCTTTCTTGCATTGGAAGATCGTGTGCATTTAAAATCTCATTCACATATCGTACTGCATTTAATGCAGGCAATGGAATGACAACCAAGTCGCTGCGGTGAAAGAATGATATGTCGCCCCAAACCATTACTGATCGACCATGAAAAGCTCTTATTGGAGCCACATTTTCGGCATTATAGCGGGTACCGGATCGACGCCATATCCGTTGGCGGCGATCGTTGTTAAAAAGTCAGAACCGCGATTCATCCGTGAATAATGCACGACTCCATTGTCGATGTGTCCAGTTTACGTGGTTGCCCGCATAAATTAGACGTTGACGCCGATGACTAGGTACAAGGACACACTAGGTACAAGTCCGACCGAGCAACATCCTGGTAGTTGTACCTTGGGTAATTCCAATGCCCGCGACACACTCCTTAATAACAGTGCGATAAACAACTTTTTAAAAAATCGTACCCAACTTTCCAATAGCTCATTTTAAAGAGGGAGCTTTCCTTTACAAGATAATAATGTGAATTCACCAAAAAAAATTTTCAACTCCGTGAACTCTCTGGAACTTGCGTAATTCGAGCAGAAAAAAGATAGCTTGAGTTTTAATTTGTTTAATAACAGACAAATTATTGTAATCAAAAATGCGATATAGGTTCCTAAAGGGGAAGCTTCAAGCTGTAAAATGAGTATTAAAAAACTGCTGTACGATTTGGTCGAGCCGAGTTATGCCGCTTCAAATATCGGTGAATTTTCGGTCAAAAAAAGTGATGCATTAATTTTTCTAAGAAGTGTAGTTCAGAATAGAAATCAAAACAGTTTCATCGGAGTGCATAAGTAACGTTTTCTCGAGATTTTACAGATTGCAGTTCTAAATGTACCGTTTATTATTGTACCAATAACACTTTGATACATACATACACAAGATTCTGATATTTTATTAGCTTAGAAAACAAGCTTAAAAATCAAGACGAAATAAGAAAAACTTCAATATTTGATATTTCAAAAACTACTGAACTAATTGAAATCAAACAAATCATGATCTTCGTCATTCTTCAGGTTTAATATCGATGTGAAATTTCATTATCGTAGCTTAACTACTTTGTAAGAAAGGATTTGTAACAACAATTGTTCGTTGCGCTCGTTCGGCGAGAATCTCGAGTTGCATACAGTAAAAGTGCTCTTAGACTTCGTCAGTTCTCTCTTTCAAACTATTAGAGCAAATTCAGTGAAAGTTTGGTGCAGCCGTGTTCCTCGGTAATCTAATGTATTGAAGGCTTGATTGATTAAAATTGGTGAGGTGGTTTCCGAGATACCAAAGTTTTTGTTATGACGTGTCGACCGTCGTAAAATTTTGGAATATTGCCTCTTGGTTTATTCGAGCAGGAAGAATATTGCTGTGTGTCTCATTTTGTTACTGTTGTAAGGTACTTTGACGGATATTCGCCTTTATTCCACGGGGATCGCGCCAGTTTGTACAAGCGGTACTATTAGAGTAAATATGCTATAGCGTGATCGGTTATGAAAGTGTAAACAAAATTTGGAAGGTTTCGCCAGGACGATCCAGATTAGCTGGAATATTGGAAATAGTCTTGTTTTAAAGTCTGTTTTCTAAACTAATCGAATATCTAAATCCTATCTGTATGTCTATAATATTAACGGAAATATAAGTGTTCAAATGTGAGCATACGGGAGAAGGTGTCATTGACTAAGAGTGGGTTGTAAAAGCAATTATCGACGTTCTTGAAGGATTGCCTAACTTGTTATAAACCCAACCAACAGTGTTTGCTGGATAACGAACAAAAGAAACTGCACGGCAAAAGGGTGACCGACTGGGCCCGCGCATACCTGCGGCGCAGCGCTCTACCCCAGGCGCGCCGCGCACCTCCAGCCTTCCAGAGCACAAAACAGCCTCTAAAACTAAAGAGACACACTTTGAAAATAGCTCTTTCGATCGGAAAAAGTTCAAGGAACAACATATCTTTTTTTCAGAATTTAAAAATGTGTTTTTTCGTAATTCGCAAAAGAAAAATATTTTTGGAATTCTAATAGAGAAATAATAATTTTTCGGCATAGATCAAAATTTCATCAGAAAGCGTCATCTTTTGCGAAGAAAATGAGAAAAAACCATGATCCTAGCTCTTATAATTTTCGAGATAAAAATAAATATGTAGACCCTATTTTTACTGAAAACGGGTGTATGTTCAATTTTTGAAAGCTTGTAGATTCCGCCTAAATTCGAATTTGAGAAAATAATGGCTTAAACCCTCCCTGGGCAGGCACAGAAAACAAGGTCACAAATTTTCATTAAGATACAAAATGGTGCGGGAAATGAGTGATCGATTTGGCATGGAATGACCCATACGGGCGATTCCACGCAGTGATCACACCTTTTGACACTTCGTCTTCGATTTTGATGAAATTTGGTGAACATGTAGTCCTTAATATACAACCACATTATCCGCACTTCGTTGGTAAAAATGTCAATTATTATGCAAGTTATGTGCATTGCAAAATAGGTGCCACTTTTTTTTTAAAAAATCATATCTCTGGAACGGTATAAGATATCGAAAAGTGCAAAACGGAGTTTTACGCAAAAAAGATTGAATTTTCATTAAAAAGATATTTGAGGAACGTAGCGACCTTCTTAATTTGTTTAAAAATAGTTCAGAAGCTTTAATTGTTTATATTTCCGAAAACGCACTTTTGTCCGTTTTGAAAAAAATCATGGAGATGCATTGAAGTGTCCTCTAAAAGCCCTGTAAATTTCAAGATGGTCAATTTAAAACTCTTTGAGATAAAATTCTTCATGCATCACCGGAACACGCGCTCGGCGCTCGGAGACCAGCGCGCGCTCGTGTGCCGCGGATGCTTGCACCACGGACGCCGCTACCGACCACGGCCGATCGTCCTTTTCATCGAAATAAAGGGCTTATCCTTGGTCGAGTACCTGGTTAAATTATTCAATCTTTCCCTGAGTGGATGAGTCCCGGTTAATACCTAATCATAAAGTACTAAATGCTGTTTCCTCTCTGTGTTTACGGTCTACATTACGGAAGGAAGTATCGGTAGATTACAATTAACCGACGGACCACATCGTATACCAAACTGAGATTAATTTTGTAGATGCATGGAAGGGTCGTGAGTCTGTTTTTGAAATTTTTCCTAGGTCACTCCTGAGTTTCCGAAGTTGTACAATTTTATTACCCGTGACTGCAGGACAAGCGCTCTTTCCTGGTTTGAACTCATCGCGGCCACCTGTTTGGTGACTACCACGAAGAGAAGGTTTTACCAGCTGCCGCACTCAATTGTTTAAATTCTAAGTAAATGTCTGGGTTAGACCAAATCACCTCTTCGTTGCATACTATGGAGTAAGAGAAACATTAAAACATTTCAATTACATTGCAATTTCGGACATATTACACCATAACATTACCGCGGTCCATTTGCATCAAGGTAAATTTTATGATAGTTTCAGAAATATCAATCCCACGATTAATAAAGTATATTATTTTTCTGATGGCGCTGCTGCTCAGTACAAAAATAAAAAGAACTTTTTGAATTTATGTTTGCATTTCGAGGACTTCAACTGTCCAGCAGAATGGCACTTTTTCGCGACATCTCGTGGGAAAGGGCCATGTGATGGATTAGGTAGATCGTTAAAGAGAACAGCAGCACGAGCTAGCTTGCAAAGAGTAACAGAAGGTCAAATAATAACACCTTTACAATTGTATGATTGGGCAAAAATTCACTTTCCTAATGTTTCGTTTAGCTATTCTACTAATGCAGATTATAATAATCACGGGGAAATGCTTTCCAAAAAATATGCAAAGGCCAAAACATTGTCCGGAACTCTTAAATTTCACGCACTTATTCCAGTTAATAAAAATCGAATAAACGCGAAACGCTTCTCAATGGCTGACAAATTCCAAAGTTTCAATATCGGGTCGAGTTCATTTTTTAGCTAATCCTAGGTGCGTAAATACTTTTTTTTTCTATCTGTCCACCTTTTTTCTCCTTGATGTGAACAATGTACATAAATTGTGTACTACGAGTACACAAACACAGTTTTTAATGTGGCCTCAGGTTGGTCTCAAGCTCGAATAACACAGAGAGGAAACAGTGTTCAGTACTTTATGGTTAGGTATTAACCGGGAGTCATCTACTCAGGCAAAGATTGATTAATTCAACCAGGTACCTGACCGAGGATTATCCCTTTATTTAGATGGTAAGGAAGGACGATCGGCCGTGGTCGGTAGCGGCGGTCCGCATGCCAGCATCCGTGTCGCACGGGCGCGTGTTCCGGTGACGGATGAAGAATTTTATCTCAGAGTTTTAAATTGACCATCTTGAAATTTACAGGGTTTTAGAGGACACTTCAATGCTCTTCCATGATTTTTCTCAAAACGGACAAAAGTGCGTTTTCGGAAATATGAACAATTCAAACTTTTAAACAATTTTTAAATAAATTAAGAAGGTCGCTAAGTTTCTCAAAAAATTTTTTAATGAAAATTCAACCTTTTTTGCGTAAAACTGCGTTTTGCGCTTCTCGACATCTCATACTGTTCTAGAGATATGATTTTTAAAAAAAAAGTTGCACCTATTTTGCAATGCACATAACATGCATAATAATTGACATTTTTACCTACGAAGTGCAGATAATGAGGTTGTATATTAAGGACAACATGTTCACGAAATTTCATCAAAATCGAAGACAAAGTGTCAAAAGGTGTGATCACTTTGCGTGGAATCGCCCATGTATACGTCATTGGCATTTAATCCAAATACACGCGCTGTTATAGCCACACTCATATGACTGAGATGAAAAAGAATGAAATAAATGTGAATACAAAGAATATTTAATTTAACCCACGTTTATATATTATTATTTCTTATATATAAGAGAAGTATAATAAACATAAATATATAAAATAAGACAGCTAATACATTCTACTGGAAGAACTCATACTTTATTATCGAGAGTATAAATTTTCTAGTGTTTAAATAAAAAACTTCGAAAAGTGTACATATATAGACCGCGTATAGACTGCGATTCTCTTTGGAGATCGATCCCTCGTCCGTAGAAAATCAGTTAAAACCTCTTCTTCTTTTAAATCAGCGCGCGTTACCAGAGTGAACGATTGCATCCGCAAGAAGCGCCACAGTAGCGATAGACCGTCACGCCCCTGGCTACCAGTCTAAGGTTTCAAGCACGTAACCTCTGTGAATGTTTCTGTTGATTCTAATTTAAACTAAACTTAATTTAATTTTTTAGTGCAAGCAATAGGTTATAAATAAAAACTAACTCTATAGATAGATTAATCAAATGTATTGAAATAAAGTGAACGCGAGAACAATTAAATACAAATAATGTTTATTGTTAAATTTATGAGTCTGCATATACATTTAATCATAATTATTTATTATTCTTCGCCATCTTCTCGTTTCCGCAACTGGCTGGCGGGTTTCCTTTTCTTACTGGGTCCTCTTCGCCATCTTCTCGTTTCCACAACGGGCTGGCGGGTTTCCTCTTCTTGCTGGGTCCTCTTCGCCATCTTCTCGTTTCCACAACGGGCTGGCGGGTTTCCTCTTCTTGCTGGGTCCTCTTCGTCATCTTGTCGTTTCCACAACTGGTCTGGCGGGTTTCCTCTTCTTGCTGGGTCCTCTTCGCCAGTACTGGGCTGGTGAGTTCCTCTTCAATCGTCTTCGCCATTCTCTTGCTCCCAGTACTGGTCTGGCGGGTGATCATCGGCTCCTCGTTGTTGTGGCCCTCTTCTTCTACTTCGAAGCCTCTCCTTCGCAGTCTGCAGTGCCGACTTCAAATATTGTGCCACTGCGGACTTTGTCGGCTTCTCGAAGTTTCTGCTCCGACTTACTGTGGCTGAAAACGAATTGTATGTAAAATATGTTAATATATATGGAACTTCCGAATTTTCGATAATAATACTTAATGTAATTGTAGAACAAACGATTCGTACCGTGAATAGCCCGCAGCATGCGGGAGTCGCAAAGCCGTCGTCCTTCACAGCCCAACCAGGAATAGCCTTCGAGAACCTCATCCGTGAAGGCCTCCCGAAAGCAAAGGTTGATGGCTTCCTTCAATGTGAAGCCACCAATGAATTCAAAGTAATTGACCTAAACAGAATGAATAATAATTGATATACATTTCACATGAAAAAATAGGATGAAAATGTATTTTGATTACACTTACAACATCCGGGTAGGTGGTGTCGTCTATATTTTGAAAGTTACCCATCGCTGCGACTTAGCGAATGGGTAAACCGGCCGGCTTCTCCAGTATCCCACGTTGCTGCTACTGCCGCTGGCCTATGAGGATGCAGTCCTGTTTCCGGGAGACGTCCTCCAGCAATCCATTTATTCTTCTTTCAACATAAAGATAATCATACAGATATGGCAGTGATAAGAAGAAGTGATCAATACTTATTGCAGCATCGTTCCAAAACCATCCATCCGGGCATGCAACAAGATTTCTCAAGAAATATACCAAGTTTCAATGAAATATTAGTAGAAACTATTTACTATCTACATCTCCACAAGAAAAAATAAAAATGCAAAAGAATGTCCCTAATTTCTGGATTTCCAGATTCGTCGTAGCTGCACCCTGGATCCTGCTGTCTCCCATGGATGGGCGGATGGAGCTCCTGTCAGCTCGTGGCCTGTGGAAGAAAGCGCACCAGGTAGAATGGCACTTATGTTTCGTGTGTTTGTGTGTGGGTGAATGAGGTGTGTGTAATGGGTGTACAGACCTAACCCAGACCTAACCCAGACCTTGCGACCAGACCTGGTCTTAGAGCCCCATGTAGTTTCACCAGTCTATTTATGATAAAGTATATGTTTACACATGAATGCTTGGTTTGCTATTATAGAATTAAAGTATAGACCTAACCGAGGTGGAGGGCTGTTATATTCCGGACCTAAGAAACCGGCGTATTCCAGACCTAACCAACATAGGAATATAACGTAATAGGAAAAGATCTTAAATCAACGAACACTTGGCGAAACCCTCGGCTCGGCCAAATCTCACATGCTCATCACAAATTGCCGACGATTTAACGCTAGGGTCAATCATTTTCGCGAAACAAACATAGTGTAAATACGATAAATCAATTGATGGGTAGTGCTCTTGCCACTGAGCCGATACTTTATGCGAACAACCGGTGTTGTCATAATTCCGCAAAACCATCGGTTGGGGTATTCTGATAAAACCGCCATGACACACAGACACGAACCAATTGAGACGCAGTACGCGTGCCGTTAAACCGATGCTTTCGATATAACGGTCAAATCTTGCTATTTTTCAAAGACAATCGGCCCAGACGTTTTTACAAAACGATCATGATCCAATATAACGAATCAGACAAAGAATAATGTTTTGCCACTGAGCCGATAATTTAAAATAACGGCCATTTGTTACAATTTTACGAAAAAACGTCGGCTCAGCTATCTAAGTAAATCAATCGTGACCCAAGGGGTCGACACAGCTAAATCTAGACGTCAATTCATGTAAGCCGAAATTTCAAAATAACGGTCATTTGTTACAATTTCACAAAAAACGTCGGCTCAATTATCTAAACAATTCAATTACGACCAAAGGAGTCAAATCAATCGAAAATAACAATTAATTTATGCGAGCCGACACTTCACAATAACGGTCATTTTTACGAATTTACAAAAATAACGTCGGCTCAGAATCTACTGCAAAACTTGCAAAATCAAATCAGCTAAAGATTAAGGGTCTAACACCTAAACTAGCCGAGCCGACTGCGTGTCAATTGTTCAAACCCAGAGTGTGGGTACAGAATAGGGTATATAAGGCGTCCACAGCGGCTCAGTCTTCAGTCTTCTACGAGCCGTCGTCAGTCACCATATTCGCTGTTCAACGAAAGTCCGAGGTGTTCTACGCGTCGATAAACGTACCCAGCTACGGTCCGCGAGTGTACTTCCTTACACCTACGTAATTAGGTACATGGTGCGATTCAGTGATACTGAATTTCGGGACATTCACTGTCGGTGTGAAAAGTGTAATTTCTTCCGTGCGGACTCCGGAATTGGCTCGTTAGCCCGAAGCCCATTGCGGGTCGCCTGTTTAACGGCAGAGAAGTGTATTGTTGTAAGACATAGCCGTCGATACGTCGACGAAGGTGAGAGTATCTCACAAGTATAGTATTTGCTTAAATAAATTATCGGTCCGCAAAAATGACCGTTATTTTGAAGTGTCGGCTCGCATGAATTAATTGTTATTTTTGATTGGTTTGATCCCTTGGGTCGTAATTGATTTATTTAGATAATTGAGCCGACGTTTTTGTGAAATTGTAATAAATGACCGTTATTGTGAAGTGTCGGCTTACATGGATTGACGTCTAGTTGTAGCTGTGTCGACCCTTTGAGTTGTTACATATTCATCCTCTCGGACTACTTTTCTTAACATTATTTCATACGTAGATTCAATAATTTTAACTTGCTAGCTTCCTACATAGAATATTCCTGCGTATTTTTCGAGCTTTAAAACAGCATGCCCTTGGTGCATCTGTGTAGTTCCTTAGAACTCAAGCATGGTCAGACTCTTGGCGCCCTACACTCCCACCATACCCCCTTTTCACTGGGTTTTCGGGTATTTATGCGCTCATTATTATGTCGCTCGGACCAACTGTTGTGCCCTGCGTGGTGACGGCGCAGAGCGTCGTGTGTATCGTTTCGTTTAGTAATTTAGCGTTTGCACTGATTACATGGAGTTGTCCTTTATAATACTTTTGAGTGTTCCTGTTTGTTCTTGGAGAAGTGCAATTTGTTCGTTAATTTCGTTTCTGTCTTCAGTATCCATTATTCCGAATAGCGATTTTCCTATGGTTCCTAGTCCATCGATCAGGCCGCGAGTTGCTCGCTTGTCTGAGCCAATGGTTTGCTCTATGTAGGCGAGGAGGTCTGTTACGCGGTCTAATTTTTGCTGGATTCCTCTTATGAAGGTATGGCAAAAATGTGCCGATATATTTGTAGGTGGGTTTTTGCATGTCGCAATTGTTTCGTAAAGAATGTTTTGGATGCTTGCTTCGCGTTGGAAAATTGAGGATAGATTAAGGTGCAATACCAGTTTCCAGGTGTCTTGATAGGTTTGTAGGGTTCCAATTCTTTCGAAATAGATTCCTGGTTGATGTGTAAATTTGCCGGCGCTGAAGTATTTGTCAGGTATTGTTCCTTGTGTCGGGATGACTCTTACAGCGAGGAGGATAATTCTGCAATGAGAGTGAAGCGATTGGTTTTTTTTTTTGTGTGAAAGGGCTGAGGTGTCTATGTGCATGTATTTTATCGTTTCTGTCGTGGGCTCTTGAGAGAAGGTGGGTGAGCAGACGTCGCTGGACAGTAGGGGTTACAGCTTACGTTGCTGAAATCTGCAGTGGACGAGATTTATCGTCGTGAGAGAGTTCCTCTAGTCTCGGGTAGGTGTAGTATGAAGGTGCAGAGTTAGCGAATTGTTTCGCAGGACAGTGTGAGGGGTTGGTATAAGATGTGGGTGCTGGGTGCCGTAGACCATCACTTGTCATGATGGGAAAGACTGTGGACAAACTACGGCACGGGGTGATTGTGAGTCGGTGGCTTTTACTGTCGTGCAGTGTTCCGAGTGTTTTTATTAATTGTGTGGTTTTGTTTTGTTTAGGGACGTGTTTACCACGCGGAGGTGGTGGCAATCCGCGGGGAGCGTTATCGGCTCCGGGCCGAACAGGAAGACTTCGATGATCTCTGGGACGGCCCGGTAGCCGATTACTTCGGGATATCGGCGTTATTTGGTAAGTTAGTATAATTGTATGAAGTATATTTGTTTTTAAAGATGGGGTTAGCTTTATTAATGTATCTGTTTTATTTTTGTTGCAGAGCGGCATCAGAGGGCCAGACGGTGGGCCCGTATAAAGGCTCTGGCCGAGAGGGCCGGGGGGAGAAGCAAATAAAGAATTATTTCTTTCTGTATATGCTGTTTGAGTTTTCTTGGCCGGTCTCTCTCTTCTTCCTCCTTGTCCTTCATTTAGAGAGTAGTTATTTTTAGTTATGTCCGTTAGTATTAATACTAGAGTAAGTTTACGTATAAGGAATGGTGGTAAGTATATTTCATTTTGTTTTTGTATTTCGCGTTTCGATCTTTCTCCGGTTCTGTTGATTAGTCGATAAAATGCTTTATAGACGGTTCGCGTGAACTCGTTGGGTTCGGTGACCCTTTTTTATACTGTAGGTCTCGTTTTCGTGTTTGGCTATTATTTTGTACGGTCCGATCCACTTAGGAGTTAGCTTTTTTGATCGTCCTCGTCGGACTGTTTCGTCTTTAAGCAGGACTTTATCGTCGGGCGCGAACGTTGATACTTTGGTTTTTTTGTCGTAGACAGTTTTAGATTTTATTGTTTTCTGTCGTAAGGTTTCTCGAGCTATTTCATGGGATGTTCGGATTCGTTCGCGTAGTTCTTCAGCGTATTTGTCGTACGTATATGTTAGGCGCGGAGGTTGCTGCAAGGATGTCGGTAAAGTTGCCGTTTGGCCAAAGGTTAGTTCGTAGGGAGTGTGTCCGGTGGCACTGTGTGGTGTCGTATTGTACGTGAACATCGCATAGGGGAGCCATTCGTCCCAGTCAGTTTGGTCTTCGTTAATGTAATGTTTGAGGTAATCGGCTAGTGTTCGATGACTTCTTTCTAAAGCGCCGTTAGATTCCGGATGGTAAGCGCTTGTCTGGATTTTGTTTATTTTGAGAAGTTTACATACGTCTTTAAATATTTCGCTAAGAAAGTTTGCTCCTTGGTCGGTAAGGATCTTTTCAGGTATTCCGAAAATACTAACTATTTTTGTCGCGAAAGCTTTTGCAATGGTACCGGCTTCTTGATCGGGTATGGGTATAGCTATGCTAAATTTGGTTAAAGCGTCCTGGAACGTTAGGATATATTTGTTTCCCTGGTTCGTTATAGTTAAGGGTCCTACGATATCTAACGCGCATTTCTCGAATTCCACGGGCTGGAACTGGGGCTGACTATGCCTTCCTTGGCCATTTCTTTAACTTGCTTTTCTACTTCAGTTTTCTGAGTTTGTGGGAGTCTGTACGGTCTAGTGTTAATAGGAGTAGTGTTATCTATTAGAGGTATGGCGTGTTCGGTCTTGTTAGTGCATCCTAATTTGTCGCCTTCTAGGTAGAATATATCGTTATATCGTTCGCATGGGTCAATTAAGCGTCTTTTTTCTTCGGCGTGAAGATTGTCGAACGTTATCTCTTTGCGCAATGCTTGCATTCTGTCCGTGCCGCTGGTGACTTTTACTGTGTAAGCGTTTCTGTTGTCGGCGGTATCGCGAGGTAGGTCAGTGTTATTGCACGGTTCGTCAGGGTTTAGTTTCACGAGGGGTATTCTTATTTTGGAATCTTCGGGATTTGTATTCATCACGCTGATAAGGCATTTATTATCGATTCCTGTGGTGAGAACATTTCCTACGAATATTCCGGGCTTGATCATTTCTTGTTCCACAATTCCTTCGCCACGGGTGGCGGTATGTGCTAGAATTAACGTTTCTGTTCGCGCTTTCAAAGTTACATGGGCTGCGCTGATGATTGGGATATGTGTTCCGAGAATGTTGAGAGATTGACCGGGTCGGATTTCGACGCCGTGTTTTGAGAGGAAATCAAGTCCTAGGAGTCCGTGTGGTTCTCCGAGTAAGTCGTCACGCACTAGTCGGCAGAGATGCCTGATTTGTTTGTTTCCTATGCGGATGGTGAGGTATGCACTACATAGTGTCTTGGTTACGTTTGGACCGACGCCGTGCAGGGTTACGACTTCTTTCACGGCGGGAACGTCGCTTAGGACTCGTCCGATTTTTAACAAGGTAACTTCAGCTCCGGTGTCTAAGAGCATGAGGGCTTTTCCGTTAAGCAACTCTGGTGCCTCGATTTCTACTAAGTTACGTGGTGACTCGGATTCAGCTGCTATCGTGTTAACCCTATATGAACCGATTGTCGTGTCGTTGTCCGGCCTTCCGTCGGACTCGGGCTGACGAGGTGTGGCGCGTGTCGCGTCTTGGGTTTCAGCTTGCTGGCTGGGTTCTCGGGAATTATTGCGTGTTCGCGGGGGCCGCTCCGTCTGGTTCCTCTCGTTTGCGCGCTGGCGCGTGCGGCATTCCTCGAGCGTATGTCCGGCCTTTTTGCAGTATCTGCATGTCACGGTTACGCGTTGAACTGCCCTGTTATTGGATTGCGCTCGGGAGTTATTGGAACGGTGTGAGGGTTGGTCAGTAGAAGGACGGGGCGTGCTTAGGCGCGTATAACAATTATTGGCGATGTGGCCTATTTTATGGCATCTTCCGCACTTTGGTTATTGATTATTAGTCTGAGTTGATCCTTCAATCCTCGAGTGAAATAGCGTAAGGCTTGTTTTTCTAGGAGATTTTCGACGGCTGAACTCTGTGACGTGTCAAGGGTGTCCTCGATAGACAGTTCTTTCATTTCGGCTAATAGCCTTTCCATTCTAGACCCGAAATGTTGTACGGTATCTCCTTCTCTCTGTCTACAGCTACTGAAGTCGGTCTGTACAGTGTCGGGTGACCTTTTGACGGCGAATCGCGTTTTGAGTAGGCGAATCGCGTTTTAAGTTAATTCCTCGAAGGTATCGATTGTTTTGTGTTGCAGTTCTCGCAAGGATCTACCTTTGATTTTGTTTTTCAAGATAAGTCGCAGGAGTCGCTGTCGCTCGTTTTCGGGTGCGCACTCTAAGGCGCTATCGACGTCGTTGAGGAACGCGAGTAGGTCGGAGCCTTAGTCTCCATCAAATACTCCGATTAGTCCGAGCGCGGTTACAACTCCTCGGATCGACTGGTTATTTGAGTCACTGGGACCTTGTCCTGAATGTGACATGGCAAATTCGTTTCCTACTAGACTGAAGTCGTGTCTTTCAACAGGGTATCGGCGCTGTGACGGTACGACGACGCTCTCGGGTGTTGTGTGGGCGCTCGACCCGGAGGCGCGATATGTGTCGGTGCTAGTGTCTAGCTTCGGAGCTCGCACGCGGCGTCGTAGATGGCCGGTGTTGCCCAGGGAAGTGCGCGCCTCTACTTTTGTAGGGTCTACTGGATTGAATACGAGCCTCTTATCAAGGAAGGACTCCAGTGATCTAGAGAATGACCTTCGTTTAGGGAGAAGGTACCTGAGGGCAAGTGCGTTTTCCGCAGGCATGCAAGGGCCGTGTGAAGGCTCTGGTTTACAATATATATATTTTTTCGGATATCGCTCGGGCGATTCGAGTTTTCTGTTTACTCGCAGGATGGCTGGCAGGCGCATGCTGCTGGTAGACGAGCGCTGCTGGCCGTGAGGTGTCGGTTGACGTAACTGGTGTCGGCGAGATGATGGTGTCTCCTTATCGCCTGTGTCGTACAAGGTGTTGTCGGCGAGTCGGGATCTGGCGCTCCTTATCGCTCGAACAGGGGACCAGGTGTACTTGGTCCGTGGATGGATGGTGCGTACCTTCTCGGTACCTCGGTGGTCGTCTCCGCTCGGCCAAAGGTCCTCGGATCAGCAATGGCACGTTGGTGACGTCCGTTCAGGCTTGGTTATACTTTTCCCGTTAGCTAGGCCGTCTGGCCGTCTCTGACGAGAGAGCGGCTGTCTGGTGAAGTGCGAACGTCTCCGAAGAGCTCGTTCGTGTCTCCGGTTTGGTGGTCCTGCCTGTCTCTACCTCAGCAGAGATTGACTTCTAGGTCGTAGGTAACACTGGCACTCACGCCACGTTACGGTTTTCAGCAGGCTCACAATTTGACTTCGACGGAGCAGATCCCACCGCTGCCACCATTTAATGTTGTGCCCTGCGTGGTGACGGCGCAGAGCGGGTAGCGGGATCGGAGGAAGTCAGGCTCGTAGCGTTTAAAGGATTGGAATGCACCGGGATTAAACCCAAAACTTAAGGTTTATTGATAAAGTATAATCAAAGAACTGACAAGAGGTACAGAGTAGCTCGCTGATACGCACTGATGTGTTCTGATCGAAATCTGGCTCGGGAGTCCCCGTTTGGGACTTCGGTTGATGGTTTTGTTCGAGGCAGGCGTTGCCTCGGCACGAGGCGCTGATTAGGCGAAGCGACTCAGTGCCTCGTTGCTAAACGTGACTTAGTGGCTAGACGCTCGTTATTGATATCATAATGTATCATGGACTTTGGACACTGCATTATCCTCTCGAAGAAAGGATTTGACGATGTAGCTAGTTTGTGCAATCCGAGAGCCAGCTTTGGGCTCGGGCGCAACACAACGAAGAACATCGTAGTAGATCGAGTATTAGTATATCGCGATCGTTAGGCAAGTCACAGTTCTTTCGTTAGTTTCTCCCCCGTTCAATATCGTAACGTAATACGATTTCATTTTAAGCTTAATCCAAATTGTAACAACATTTCACTTCCGCTGAAACTCTCATTATTATATTTTTGTATTGTATTTTCATTCAGAATATATTGAACATTGTTTTAGTTTTTATTAAGAAAATCACTGCTTCTTTATTGGAAATTCCTGTTCAGTCATCCTTGATTTAAATAAGCACATATAAGGAAAAGAATAATAAAAGATTCCACGAGGATACACTTTTACCGCTCAAGGTGTATCTGGCGAGCAATAGTAAGGTTTAATTTTAGCCAAGGGCATCCTTTCATTTTCAATAAGCAGGATTGAGTCTGGTTAAGGTGAAATTGCCCTTAGCACGATCCCAAGACCTGTTCTGAGCTATTGAAAGTAACTAGCTATTCTTTTAATTAACAAGGTCCAGTCTTGAGTCTGGTTAAGGTGAAATAGCTCTTAGCACGATCCCAAGTTCTGTTCTGAGTTATTTGGAAGTAACTAGTATAAAGGGTTTAACAGGAGAATAGGGACCTGAGTCTGGTTAAGGTGAAATTGCCCTTAGCACGATCCCAGGATTGATATAGGGCCGATTGGGAACTAGAAGACTCGAGTATGGCAAAGTTCAAAATAGCCCTTTGCACGATCTCAGATCATATTTAGGACTCGCGAAGCCTGACTCGTAACAGGGTCATGATTGATTGATTTAGATAGCTGAGCCAACGATTTTTTGTAAAATAGTAATAAATGACCGTTATTTTGAAGTGTCGGCTTACATGGATTGACGTCTAGTTCTAGCTGTGTCGACCCTTTGGGTCATGATTGATTGATTTAGATAGCTGAGCCGACGTTTTTTTGTAAAATTGTAACAAATGGCCGTTATTTTAAATTATCGGCTCAGTGGCAAAACATTACTCTTTGTCTGATTTGTTATATTGGATCATGATCGTTTTGTAAAAACGTCTGAGCCGAGTGTCTTTGAAAAATAGCAAGATTTGACCGTTATATCGAAAGTATCGTTTTAACGGCACGCGTTCTGCGTCTCAATTGGGTAGTGTCCGTGTTTCATGGCGGTTTTATCAGAATACCCCAACCGATAGTTTTGCGGAATGATGACAACACCGGTTGTTGGCACAAAGTATCGGCTCAGTGGCAAGAGCACTACCCATCAATTGATTTATCGTATTTACATTATGTTTGTTTCGCGAAAATGATTGAGCCGAGTGTTTTAAAACAATCTTTTGTTAAATCGTCGGCTTTTTGTGATGGGCATGTGAGATTTTTGCCGAGCCGAGGGTTTCGCCAAGTGTTCGTTGATTCAATATCTTTTCTTAATTTAAGATTTGGAGCAATTTTCATGAAGGCACTCGCAATAGGAAGTGCCACGACGCCTGTATGACGGCAACCGTACGGAGCGGATCTATCCGGTACTTTACCGATCCTGTCCGGGCTCAAAGGACTCCTGGGGATTGTGCACGAGAGTCCCGCACGTGGGGGTCACCCCCCCCCCCCCAATGTACGTCAGCAATCATTCAGGGGAGAGACCGTCGACAGAAGGGGAGGTTCCAAACCAATTATTCCCAACGTCTGTTGGCTACCTATCGATCTCTCACACGCCCACGCACTCATCAGACGCACCTCTGCGCATAGGCTCACCACAGGTTGCCGAAGCTCCAAATGCGCCGCGCTGCGAGTCAAGTACTCTATACTGCACCAGTGGTCGTGTCAGTAACCTCCACTGCTCGATTGTCAGCAACATCCTGTGCACACAGGGGCTTTTCGGGGCCGAGCTGACTGTGGGCCGACCGGTGTTCGCAAGTATCGAGCTTGGTTCCCCTACCCCACGCGATCTGCCGCACGGCACTCGAGACTTCGCGATTTCTTTCTTCTCTTTAGTGGTTCGATCTTTATTTCTATTCGACCTAAGCGAGTGCCATTCTCTCCGATACGATTCCATCTCTGCGAGCAGCGTATCGGGCGACAGAGCGTCAATCGTGTTAAAGCAAAGCTCCTAGTTCCCCCTTCCCCGCGTGCTCGATCTCGCAGTCAGGTGCTAGAACACCGGCCGTAATACGTGCACGAGCCCAAGGCCTGCCTAAATCATTCCCCTAGTCCTGCCTACACCGTACTACTGCAGCCGACGGAGGGAGCTGCGAATAGAGGATTCGCCAAAACAGCTCCTTACTCTCGCCGCTGTAACCGATCGGGAGCTATTCTCCCTCGCGACTACTTCCTCCTCCCAACGTGTCCCGCAACTCTAAATGACCTGCATACACCTGTGTCACGATTGTAATACGCGCAGATATCCCGTCGACAACGTATGCGGTGATCGCGTTCCCTTAATTCCCCACGAACGTTCGCACGCTCGCACGCACGCTCGCTCGCTCGCCGCTCAGCTTCAAACGCGACCCCCCAGCTACAGCTAATAAAACGCGACGATTCGCGAAGGACTCCAGCTCCCTCACCATCGGTCGGTTAGAGCAGTCGGAGTTGGGAGAATGCACGACCAAAACACTACTCCAAAAGCACCACCGTGATTCTACTTTATTGGTCCATTTATGGCCTGGCGAGACCGATCGGTGCGGGTTTCGCTCTAAGGTCTCCCTAGTCCTGAAAAGAACTGCGTACCCCGGCACCTGCCTAACGGGTACCATTGCCCAGTTTCTTAAGGGGAAAACCGGGAGCACAGGAGCCATTATACAACGGCAAACCAGCTGCCTCGCCCGCTCGCTCGCACGCTCGCTTGCTCGTTATATTAATATACCAATAGCTGATTACCAGCTGACAATCCCGTCTTCTCACCACGGGTGGACTCACCAAATTTTCCCACGAGATCCGCTTGTTTACGCGCCGGCTGGTCATCGGAAGCCAGAATGACAGTCGCAGGAGGAGTTTGGGAAATAAAATCCACGGGGGCACTCAAGCTGATTTGCCACGGCGCATCTATGCGCGGAAGTCGTGCGGAGCGGATATTTTCGAAGTATCGGCATTCGAGGTCCCAGACTAGTCCGTACCGTCCCCGAAGCGCGAGCATAGCCCACGTCCGGGCCTGTGCTCTCCTGCCGCTCCTAATTTCGTCCCATCCAGAACATTCCAGGCCTTATCAGAGGAGGGCACACCTCCAACGCAGACAACCGGTCACAGAGGAGAGAGACCGTCGACCAGGGGGTAATAACCGGATTCAATTGTACATGCGTTTCGGCCTCTGTCGGTCTCTTGTACGCCCATGCAATCAGCGGAGGCCTTACTCACGCGCACGCTCGAGTTCGTAGAGCCTCAGTGCTTGAAAAACTCTGAGCTCGCAGGATAGGAGAAGGAGGGTAGGCAGTCTGTTGTTTTTAACCAATTCGTCGTCCAGCTGGCGAATTTATGCCGCCGTCCCGTGATTGAAGTTCACCGCTCTCCGTCCGTTACGTGAAACGTCCTTGTCCGCCGTTATTCTTGGAACTAGCCTGAGTTCTATCGTTCGCGGAGGCCCTACCACGATAGCTCCCGCGTCACGGGAGTCCTCCGAGTCTGAGGAGCGCCCGATTTGTCCCCCAACCTCGACTGATGCACGGCAGCGCGGTAAGACAACGGGGTAATCCTACAATTACCTAGCCTCTACGCACGATTTGCAGGGTTTTTATGTCCCCCCCCCCCGCCCTTTGCCCCCCGTTGGCGGGCAGCTCGCAAGCGGGGCGGACCGCGAGAGAGCCGCGGAGGGTACCCACGAGTCAAAGACGCGAGCAAATGACTGCGGGGACTTCGTCAGCCGTCGTCGCCGCTCACCCCCCTTCCGGAGGTGAAATCGTCCCAGGGTTGAGGAAGTACGCGCAAGGCGTCAGTCCCCCCTTTTCCGGAAATCGTTGCATCGTTTCGGGGTTGAGAGTCGACGAGTTGAGCCCCCGCGTTCCCGCCGTTTCTTGACTCGGAACGAGAAGTGATGCGAGCCGACGGAAGCCCTCGCGAGTCAGTCTCCCCGTTCCCTTGGCGCTTAACCTGCCACCCGTGAAGCGCACGGGAGGCATTTTCTGCGGTGCGATGCCCGATTGACCTCGCATAGGGTAGGCGCCCGCGAAGCTCCCTCCCCCATTACCACCGACTCGTGTGTGAGGTTCCGTCGTCACGCGCGCGTAACTCACAATCGTACCTACTGCAAACTACCGCCGCGATGTTTTCCGGGTGGTCTCCTCACTTGCAAGAGGCGACCCGGCCTGCTACTCCAGCTACTAGCCGTCCGTGGAATCCAAGCAAAAGAGAAGACAGTCCGCGAGGCACCCCGAATCGTCTTTTGAGAGCGGAGAAGTTCGTACCCGGTGTGGCCCGTACTACTTAAACACAAACTGTTCGTGGCGTAATGTCTGGTCGTTCGTCTGACCTCGGTGGGATCATTCTACTGGTGCTAGTTTCAGGCACCGGGGTGAAACGGAAGCTAGAGATTTTAATGAAATTACTGTAGGCGAGTGCAATTCATGGCGAGCTTCATTCTTGCTGTTTTGCCCAATCATTTCGAAGTTCATTCATACTCATACCCAGCTTACTAGCAGCCGCTCGCGTCTACAAGTATCATTTATTTCTCTCACTCCAGCATGCTTTCGCTCCGTGGTACAATGGTGTCGATAAAGTGTGCGTGTGTTTGGTTCGCAAGAAAGAAGCTCCGTCACTTGTCCGCCTGACAAATTACATTGACTGCACCTTGGTCCAGTCCGTGCAGCGTCTGGGTCTAGTCAGGGTCTGTTATGTGCGTGTGTGTATGAGGGTGTGTGTTCGATGTGTGTCAGTGTGCAACTCGCGAACCGGTGTGTTTGTATGTATCACTCGCACGCAGCACGCGCCCCCGTTCAGTCGCGTCGGTTCCAAAGGCCCAATGGGTCATGTACTTCCCTCCTAGTTATAATTATAATATTGTTATTGTCCATAATTGACTGTGGTAGTCCATCTCTGGTGATCCAGTCTCCAGTCCAGTCCGGTGGAGGTTCTTCTTTCTTCCTTCTTCACTCCTCGTTACTCGTGCTTTCTTCTTTCTCTCTTTCTGCTTCCATTCCTGGTGATCTGTTTCCCGTCTCCGTATCCCTTTCTTTGCAGTCAGTATCGTTGTTGCTTCATCATTGTCGTCCCCTCCGTGGAGAGTATAAGGAGAATGGGCTGGTGGCCGCTATCCCGATCTCCTATGCATCCCTTGTTGAGGTTGGCGAGCCATTCTCGGTTCCATTGGATGCGTATATATCCTGTAATGATGGAAGAAGGACGACAGCAGACGAGAGAACATTGAGATACAGGTCTTATCGAAAGGGATGAATTATGTTCGATAGCGGATCAAGCAGTGGAGAAGTTGTTCGGATAGACTTCACTCTTCTATCTTTTATTTTGTATTTTGTTTGGTTAAATGAGTTCTTCTTTTGTTTTGTTAAGTTTGGTAGGATAGTTAGATATAAGTTCTCTTTTACTTTTCACCTTCACTGTGGATTTTTATATTATTCCCCAATAAATTAACACTTGATGTATAAATGGTTACAACTCCGTTTTCTCCTCACTCGGAAATAGATTAGGTAGTTTTGAGCAAGTGACTCAGGAACTTATAGAGCAAGCGGCTCAAATGTACAGAGCAAGCGACTCAGAAGATAAAGATTGATTACTTGTAGTGGATCCTTCAGCTGATCGAGATGTAAGAGAGAGCGAGCGCCGAGGACCCTCGATATTTATTGACTCAGGTAGCCTTCTGGAAAGTTCCCTTTAATAGATCATTTCTGCTTTAAAGTGACGAGAACCTTCCAGAAGCGAGTGACGTGATGTCCATAAGAAAAGGGTCCGAGTGCGGTGAGCTGCCGGTAATTAGGCAGGTAGGAATTAGGAGTCACCGCACTCAGTCAAGACAGTGATCGAGGGAGCTCGGCTCTCGCAACCAGGCGCGCATATTTGAAGATCCTGAAGAAATTAGCTGTACTTATGCAGGGCTTGTACGAGCATAAAGCATACAGTGGGATTTGGATTGCTCGCACAGTAAAGAGGAGTGCGCATGCTCAGTGGTGATACGTCGGCTGGCCCCGAGCCTGTCCACCCCTGGGACGTGCGCCTGCCTGACTAGACCGCTCCGAAACGCCGGCTAACCGCACCGCACCGCACCGCACGTCGCACGTCACACGTCACGGGAAAACGAACCCCAGCCCCCAGCCGACAAAGAGGAAAGAAGAAATCAGCAGAGACAATAGAGTCAATGTTAAAGCCAAGGTTAAAGTTACAGTTAGCAATACATATGACTGACCATAAAAACAAGCCAAGTGAAGGGGAGCTACAAAAGGTTAAGGTTAGAGTTAAGAGTAGGTGTATGCCCATCTAATAGTGCTAGGGTTTATAAGGAAATTAATATGAGGTTCTTGGTAAGTAGACAATTAGGGTAAATCCCAGCAAATGCATTAGTATTAGAGTGGGAATGCATGGGTCAATCGATGCAGGGACGTACGTGCAGGCAGTCCCATCAATCCGCAGAACAGTCAAGCTCCAAGGAAGGCCTCAAACTCAGAGCATGAGACAGCTCAACAGAGGGGAGCAAGCCGGACAGCAAGGTTCTAAGAAATGTATGGAAGCAAGCGTGAGATTGATTGGTTATATATATAAAAAAATGATCCTCCTGATGAGGTAGTCAACCTTCGTTGCAGAACCCTGTTCTGTGACTCTCAGATTCTCAGATCAGTGCTGAGCGTCGAGTGCTGCATATATCAGGTAGGGGTTGCATGCCTTGTTACTTGATTGCTAAAGTTCCTTAGCCAGCATCATTACGTCCCTGCCTCCTTCCTTGTTACTTCCTGCTTGAAGTGACCTATGTGAGGAAGAAAAGAAAAGCAGCAGCACCCACAACAGCTCCACTATGAGTGGCTACTGCTATTTAAGTAATTAATTAATGATTGGTTTAAGACGGCCCGGTGAAACTTTTAGTGCCACATTGGCTTGTCTTACATCCAATCTTTAGTTTCCGTGCTTGATAATTTATATGATTTATTTATTCATTTAGCAATGGGAGAGGATTGAGGTACTTCGTTCACTGAGGAGAGTTGAGAGTGGATTGGAAGGAGACTTTGACAGGCAATGTGTGTCGGATGCCCTGATACGCACCGTCCACCGTCCAGCTAATGTAGGTGAGAAAGTGCTGGAAGTAATATGATGTAACATAGTAAAATGAAACATAATAAGAAGGACGTCCAGCTCCGCCCATCCTGATCAAGGTAAGATTATAATGCTTTATTGAGACCACCTGGCATAACTGACAGTCAGATAACTGTACGGCAGACAATGAATATCCAAGCAGACGAGTGAGGGTGGCGGAACGAGACAGCTATTGAGAGGTTCTTAGGCTGCGAGGAATGTAACTTGTAAGCAATTTCCTCCGGGCTGCGTGCCGCGCCGGCTCCGGTGGACGCGCTCCAACTTCGCCGAGGCTCCTCCGAGGTCACCTGAAAGGCGCGAAGGGAATCGTTTGGGCGCCAGGCCCTATGGAGGGCCAAATTTCTATGATGTATGTTCCTTCGCCCGGATGGTGTCCTCTCTTTTGACCTCTGGAGCTCGGCAGCACTCGCCGATGGTCCCCTGGTTGGCTCGTGCGTATGGTAGAGTGGCGGGGTCTGTATGTCGGGAAGAAAGAAGCAAAGAGAACTCACGAGGATGGGTGGCGAAGATGTTTATTGGGCCGGGACGGCCAGAAACCCTACAGCCCTCACGCTCGCGTCCGAACGGTCGGCGTTTCGGACCCTCGGCTTTCCCGTAGCCGCTATACAATTTAATGTTCACCCGGCCTCGTTGCGCTCGCCTTGCGCTCGCTATATTGTAAGGCTCGGACACGCCAGTTATCAATTGCACATACAAAGTCGTCTCTGGAGCGGAGCTGCTCGCCTCGATGTTACGCGGTCGTGGACGGATAGCCACGGAGCTGAAAAACCCAAAGACCGGTCGAATTCCCAAAGACTACCGTCCGGGGTGGACGGTAGTCTGGCTTTCGTACGCCTCACAATCTATAGCTCTAAGTGAAACCGGGGACTTTGCGGCGACTTGAAGAGTCGCGCCAAGGAAGTAGCCGCATAGTGACCGATGGTCACCCGCACTAGGGCTGTCTCTGCAGGAGCGTAAACGGCCGACACCGCGACCTACAGATACTTTTAGGCAGGCAGGTAATTTCACTGGGCTCACCTCAACGATCACTAAACTCCTCTTAGCACGCTCTCGAAAACCTTGGGTCGCTTGCTCACGCACACTCGCACTAGTACTCCCTACGGTGGTCGCTCGCAAAGTGACTCGCTTCCGGCGTTACCAAAATTTTGCCCAGTGTTACGTTGCCGCCTTACGCTCTCGATCTCTCGATGCCGCCGCGCCGGTCGATATCGATCGGTGTCGAGGGCGGGCGTATCGATCCCGCGCGCAAGAATCGAAAGTCTCGCTACGCTACGCTATCCGCCGCCGTCTTCAGCCTGCGGACGCTAGGAGCTCCTGGTTCAAGCCGGTTTGTCCGTATTCGTCCTGTCCTCCGTCGTGCTCCCAGGCTTAGAGCGGCCCGATCGGCTCGTCGTCTCGGCGGATCGGCACCCTCGCTATGGCTCGCAGTTGGGGGCATCCGGGCCCCTTCTCCTCGAGCTTATCCCCTGCTCCTCGACCGACTGGTTGTACTCGTCGCTAGATGAAGCTCGCAAGTAGAGACAGCGCGTTAATAATAATTCAATGGCTATAGGCGGTACCTCTTGGAGCTACGGTATTTAAACGAAGTGGCGAGTGCGTGGCGTGAGCGGCGCGGGGCAGGAGTCTTGCGACGGGCGCGGCTGCCCCGTCACAAAATTTATAGTGTGTAGTGTGATGGATGCTGAGGTTAAAAAGCTGAGGAAGACGGGTTTAATGGGCATGACAGGGCCTGAAATGGTAATGGACTAGGAGGTTAATGGTTACAGAGAGAGAGAAAGAGTGAGGACATCAGGGACAAAACAAAATGTGTTTGTTGATGTTTGGGATTAGATAATATGCATGCATCGGGTTGTCAGGGATGTTGGAAAGTAAGAAAGTAACTGGTAGATAGTTAGAGGAAAGTTAGATGATAATTAACCGTTCACCTGTACGCAATCAACCAATGAATTTGCCAGCTTTACACCAACCGAGTTGATAAATTAAAACATTTAAAACATTTAAACCAGCAGCAGGAGTGTTTCCTACAGTCAAGGGAACAGTACAGGTACACTGTGAGAAACATTAAATGAAAATAGGGATTGGGGTAAATCTTTTCCCGTGCACATGTCAAACGCGCAAGTATCATGCGTTCAAGGTGAACAAAAGATGACAGGCAATACAAATAAAAATCGGACCTTTGTTGGTCCGAGGTATTTATTATTTCATTATCTGGGTGGCTGAACAAATATTTTTTGGTCGATGGCGCTTGTGACTGATAATTTGACATGTTATACTGTCGCGAGCACGTGGCGAGGCTGCCGTCCGCCATCTTGACAGGTTAAGTTGCACGCCCGCAGCCTTAATTTAGCGATATTTTGTTTAATTCGGGATTCCCGAATAACATTTATATATCGGATTACGCAGAGTTTTAGCACGAATACACTGATCACTCGCGAGTTCAAATTGGACGCGTTTTGCCGTCACAAAGACTTTTGAACCGGGAGCTCCCAAAAACGCGTCCGCGCACCACAACCGCCATCTTGCCTTCCCTCAAGATCTTTTCCTATTAGGTTATATTCCTATGTTGGTTAGGTCTGGAATATGCCGGTTTCTTAGGTCCGGAATATAACAACCCGCCACCTCGGTTAGGTCTATACTTTATTTCTATAATAGCAAACCAAGCATTCATGTGTAAGCATATACTTTATTATAAACAGACTGGTGAAACTATATGGGGCTTTAGGACCAGGTCTGGTCGCATACTCGCGTATATGTTGTGAGGGATGTATGTGGTGGCGTGTGTAGTGGGAGTACTAGTGTGTATGTTGTAATGAACGTATGTGGATGTGTGTGGGTGGTAGGTAATGGTGTGTTGTGTGATGTAAGGGCTGGGAGTGTAGGTGCTGTGTGTAGTGTTGTATTGGTCATATAAAATGCTGGAGTTGCCCTCCAGCGTGGCCCTTAATTAGACTATGCTATCTTCCATAGCCTCCACGGTCCTTCCTGTCATTTTCCTCTTCTTCCTCAATGGCTCCTCTTCTGACGATGTGGTTTGATAGCGAACCGGCCACGCTATCAACCGCTTTGGTCGCTTCTCTTCATTCTGAAATATTGAAAAAATTAGAAGCGTTATTAAAATATTAAGAAATTGGTTTGCGCGATATGAATAATTAAAAGTTGTAATATGGATACTTACGTTGTTATTGTCCATTGCGCGGTGGTTCGAAGCTCTTCATACAATTCTGTTCAATAAATGCACTGAATTTCTCTGTAAGGGAAATTTTCGCACCCGAAGTCGCGAGTCTCGGAAATGCGAATGACCGGTAACAGTCGCGACACTGGTACCCTCGCCTCTCCGTAAAACAAAGGATAGATTACTCTTTTAGCGGGAGATCTCAGAATATACGCTGCTCAAAAGTCATATGGCATAGATAAAATTTGGTCAAAAATAGGCCAACTTTGGCTAACGAGCACACAGCCAAAAATCAACGTAGAAATATATTTTTTGTCTCAAAAGAAAGCTTGAAATCTCTACTTTACAATGATGTACTTTCATTTTCAATTGAGTCCACCATTAATCCTGTACTCCCTTAAATCTGACAGCATGTTTGTCAAATTAAAAATTGCAAAGTTTGTTAAAGTCCATGGGCTTGGACAATATTTTTCCGGTGGGTTTATTTACAGCGGAATAAAGTATGACCTTTCCCCTTTAATTTGGTGTATAAAACAAGCGAATGCGATTTTTTCCTGCAAAGTTACAGCACATCGAAGTTACCCGTGCATTTTTGCTCATGTACTGTCGGCATTAGCGTTACCCGATGTGCACCGCGGGGAGCTTGCCGCTCAGATTTTACACATCATGTGTATGTGTGCGTGTACAGTGCAGAGATAAGGCCCCGGCGGTTCGTCATTCCTGCCGTATTTAATGACTCCAAACCCTCTCTGCTTGCGCGTAGGTGTATGTGCGTGTGTGTGTGAGTGTGTGCGCGCATGTACCGACTTTAATAACGGGTGTTGCCACCGCGTGCTTGAATGACCGCTCGAAGTCTGTCGTATGCGATTTTTGGTTGGTAAACGAGACGGTAAACCATTACGAATCGCTTTGCTGGCTCTTGGTGTAATAAAATCGATGCATTGATTGGCGGTAATTCTTCTCCATACTACTGAAAGGCCAATCACCTACAACATTTGAATACGTTTAGAGACAGTTACTGATTCTTCTGTTAGTCCCTTGGAAGAACTCCTACTGCTTCTTGATAAATTTCTTTAGCTTCTTAAAAGTTTCTTAGACGTGTCATCAAGATGCGACCTCTGAATCAAATTCAGCTGCACGCGCCCGCGAAACCTTGGGAAGGAGTAAGGCCCACGGGAAGGGCATCAATAGGAATGCGTAAGGGCCAGCGTTTGCCCTAGCGAGCGCTGAATTGGCTCCTTCTCACACGTTTCCAGCAGGGAGCTTTCTCAGGGTGCTCAGCGCCTCACAGGCACAGTTTCCCACCATCCTTTGAATCCGTCGGTGACACGCTCGCAACGATATACCGTGTTATTAGTTTTGGCGCACCTTATACTGTACAGTGTTGAGCAAATTCTGTGATTGTGCCAGCTTGAGGATCAGAGTCGTCAGCATCATTTAAAAGGTCAGATTATCATGGATTCCAATTTCGGAAAATCATCCTCTTCGAGGAAGCCGGTGTATTCATTATCCACCCGACAGAAACGTAGAATTAGTGAAATTAGGCAGGAAATTAGGATGAATCGGTCATCACCTGTTTCTCTTCCAGAAACAGTAAGCGAGCCTACCCCGTGCGCAAGCTATGATCTGCAGGATGTTTCTTCGTCGCCTGCAGATTGTGCGAATACCGTTGACACTGCCTGCGATATGATTGTGGTCAGTGACAATGATTCCTTCTCTTCATCCTGTTCATCCTCTGATCCTTTTGAAATCAATGAACCTTTTTTTTTTGGCGCAGTGAAAATCCCTGAACGGGTACCCCGTCTTTCCCACCCACTAAAAACACTGCGGTGACCTCGAAGACATGACAGGGCGGGCCCTGGGAAGACCAAAGGATGCTACCAGGACCCGTCTCTGTCTTGGCATAAAATGCCACGTACTCGGGGGGAAGAGTGCCCCTCCCCCTGTTATGCTCCATCTGGAGATTGGGATGACGGGCGGGCAACACACCTTCGCGCGGTGGAGTGCAATGTAGGGACCCAGCCCCCCCCCCCCCCCAGCTGAGCCCTCCCGCCGACCGCACGGACGTTTTTTGTGCTGCGGGAGAGCCGTGGATCAAGACAGAACAAGAAAACCAAAAACCAATAACCGCGACACTGAGGAATAGAACGCGTATCATCACGGTTACAGCTCCAATGGTTTGTCACGGCGCCACTTCGATACTTTAGAGAAACAAATATCATAGGCCCCTGATAAATTTGCTTCACTGGATTTGGACGGATTCAATCTGATTTAGTCGGGAGTCGCGAAACAACTAATTAGAGATATCAGTTATTGCAAGCGTGTATTAAGAAAGAGGGAAAGCAAGAGGAAAGGCAAAGTGTGTCCGTCGGGCGATGCCGTACCTTGCTATGTTCGGTCTTCAAAACGGCACATGCAAAGGCCTGTTGACCGCTCGGTTTCGAAGGAACCTCCCTTTTTCTAGGAGCTAGGGATAACTGACCAGGATTCGCCAAGAGCTCGAGGGCGTCACCTAACTTTGTTGTTGAATAACTCGGAATTGGAGGTCTAACGCAAATTTTCACAAACGGCATCATCATCACCGCCCCCTCCCGAACAAGATGGCTATAATATTATGCAACATTTTGGGACACCCTGTATAGCGTAGCATAGAAACTGTTGTTTAGGCTGTGTTGGTGGACACAGAGAAAGGAACAATGAATTTCTAGTCCCAACGAGGGATTACAAGTATCAAAGGCTTTAACAAGGCAAACATTTACTGTGAATCCTCAGGGAAGTCAAGCCTGAGGTGCGCTAACTTAAGCTTATTCACGTGAACACTTCTAACTTTGGTGTCGCTGATACCGAGCTTCACAGTCAGATCGTCAATTACCTGTAAGATCTTGTACGGACCCATCCACTCAGGATCGAATGTGGTTCGCTTTGGTTCCTTTTGAAGGAAAACGTAGTCATCCTCGTTAAACCTCTTTGGGTTTGCCTTCCTGTCGTACAGGATCTTACTTCTCTCTTTAGCCAAATCTAAATTGCGTGCGGTTACGCATTGCGTAGTGGTGATACGACCTAACAGTTGATCCAAGTGATCAACGAAAGTACGAGGGACGGAACCCTTTGGAAATTCAGAAGAAAGAAAGGCCTTAACACCGAAGACGAGTTCATGGGGAGTGAACTTCGTAGTCTCGTGGACAGAGGTATTGAAGGAGAATATCGCGAAGCGAATCCAATCATTCCAATTAGGCTTATCGCAATAATGTTTCAGGTAGTCAGTGAAAACCCTATGTGCACGTTCCAGGGATCCCAAAGACTGCGGGTGAAACGCGGTAGACGTAATTTTCTGAATTTTGAAGATTTTACAAAAGATTTGCATGACTTGATTAGTAAAGTTAGCAGCTTGATCGGTGTGGATTGTTCGTGGGCAACCAAAACGGCTAATGAATTGTTCTGCGAATGCTGTAGCAATGGTTGGAGCATCTATGATAGGTATGAGATTCGCATCCAAAAATTTAGTCGAATTACACTGAACGGTAAGTAAGTATTTATTTCCCTGAGCCGAAACAGGTAAAGGACCTACGATGTCCATTTGAATCTTTTCAAACGCGGTTTTAGGAGTATCTGCGATTTTCATAGGTTGTTTCGTTTTCGCGGACAAGATGTTATTGCGCTGACAGCTAGAGCAAGAACGGATATAATTCGCGATGTCCGTACGCATCCCGGGCCAATGGAAATTTCCCCAATTCTTTCATAAACTTTGAAAGCTCCCTGGTGCCCGCCTATCGTGCTGTCGTGATGTTCCCTATGGACGACTAACCTCTCCGGGACCGTAGGAGTGGTCAACTCACCGGTACAAAACATGAGATTGTAAGTAGATGAACTAAAAGTCTCAGCTAGGAATAGCTGGACCGTGTCCCAGTCAAAGGGCACGATGCCATTCCCGTCGGTGGAAATACTAAAGGTAGTGTGGTGCAGAGTATCCATCAACTCTTTGAAGGTGTTAAAACACGCGCGTAAGTCATGTAAGAGGGGGTCATCGGCATGTTTCTGTTCAAAGAACAGGTGGAAGATTACACGTTTTCTATCTGGACAACCCATAGTGTCTCCAGCACTGAGTGCACGTTGTCCAATTAAATCGAAAGGAACTTTATTCCTGATCCGGAAGTCATCTGTGACATTAGATAATAACCGACAATCAACGGAGAAGAAGTGGATCAGGTTATCTTGGCAGGTAAATAAAAAGGTAAAGCTGATCCCTGACTCGTTGGAGACTCGACAGTCTCAAAAGTTAAAGCTGGTTGTCCCTGACTCGTTGGAGACTCGACAGCTTCGGAAATTAAAGCTGATCCTTGACATGACGAGTACCTATGCCTGACTTTTTGCCTTTTACATGTGATAAACATAGAGGTTATCATAGCCTCAACGTTAGTGGATACTGCCAGCTCTACATCCACTTCCTCGCAAGGCCTCTTACCAGCTCGAGGCTTAGGAAGGTCAACAGGGTTGCGGGACAAGACGTCCGCATTAGAGTTTACTCTGCCTGGTTTGTACGCGATTACATAGTCATATTCGCTTAAGCAAATCTTCCACCTGGCAAGACGAGATGTGGGTGCACTAAGTTTATACAACCAAACTAAAGGACGGTGATCCGTGACAAGGGTAAACTCTCGACCATAGAGATAGGGACGGAAATGTTCAACCCCAAATACAATGGCCACTAATTCCCTTTCGGTTGTGGAATAGTTGGTCTCTGCACCATTCAAACTACGGGAAACGTACGCTAGAGGTAGGTCTGAGCCTATAGTTCCCTGGCTCAAGACAACTCCAACAGTCAGGTTAGAGGCGTCAGTAGTGACGATAAAAGGCTTGGTGAAATCAGGGTACTGTAAAAGGGGTTCTGCACAAAGTGTATCCCTAAGAAATTCAAACGCAGTCTGGGTATCCTCATCCCATATGAAGGGAGTCCCCTTTTTCAAAAGGTTGGTTAAGGGCTTTGCTTTTTTGGCAAAGTCTAAAATGAAGCGCCTATAATAACCTATAAGTCCAAGGAACTGCCTAACCGAAGCTGCAGTTGTACGTATGGGGAACTGCTTTACGGCCCTAACCTTATCTGGATCAGGTCTAACTCCGACCGTGCAGATTCTATGGCCTAAGTAAAAGATCTCTTGACGCAAGAAATAGCAGTTCCCTGGTTGTAAGGTAAGCCCAGCGTTTTGGAGTCTAGCTAACAGTGATTTAAGCTTCCTAGTGTGTTCCTCTAGAGAGATAGCATAGATGCAATAGATAGCAATGTCATCCATATAGATGAAAAGTTCAGTTTCTTGGAGTCCTGACAAAACAAGATCCATGCACCGTTGGAATGTGGCAGGTGCGTTTTTAAGCCCAAAAGACATTCTATTAAATTCATAATGCCCTAGAGGCGTAGAAAAAGCTGTCTTGGGTTTAGATTTTGAGTCAACTGGAATCTAGTGAAACCCCGAGGCCAGATCCAGAGTGCTGAAATAGGATGATGTACCCAGCTGGTTTAAAATCTCACAAATATTGGGAAGAGGGTGTGCGTCACCAATGGTTCTCTCATTTAGCTTACGGTAATCAATTACCATACGCCACCTAGGAGTGCCTGAGGCATCGGCTTTCTTGGGAACAATCCACACGTGTGAATTGAAGGGAGACGAAGATTTTTTGATAATGTTATCCTTCAACAGACTGTTTACTTGGTTCTGAATTTCAGTTTTATGGACCGGAGGAAATCGGTATTTTTTGTGGTTTACAAGGGCTTCATCAGTCGTGTGAATGCAATGACGGGCAGCAGAAGTAGAACCCAGCTGATCACACGGAAGATGGAATTCATAAGGAAAGCCATACAAGACTTCCAAGATGCTACTTTTCTCTTAATCATTAAGGTGAGCAAGATCTAAGAGTTTAGTTATTTCAGTGAATCTACGGGCATCTGTGTGAGCATGTCCTAATCCAGGATCTCCTGTCTTTGCAGACCGGGGAGCAGGAGCTCTTTCCTCGAATTCTAACAACTCTACAGGGTTTATAGTCTGAAGGACGTTCGCATGAGTAGTATTGATTGCAAATAATTTCATATAGCCATTACGTTGTGAAGCAAGGGCTTCACCAATGTAGATGCCAGGCTCAGTGTTCAGTCGCCCAACATAGCCACTGTGAACGCGAGGGTTTTTAATGGGAACAGTCAGAAGGTCCTTGGTACAAGAGGGAAGTATCACTGTGGGAGCGCGACGCAATGGGGCTCCAACATTATTCAACTGCAAGGTATTTGACGTTCCCTCATTAAAGGTTACCACAGCCTGTTGGGACTGTAGAGAAGGGATTCCGAGGATGCCAGACAGTGTGATGGAGAAATCATCATTTGCGACCTGTAATTTCGTCTCCATGTCCTTAATAGAGATAGCAATTTGTCCTATGGTAGGGACGGCACTGGATTCTATTCCCGTTAAGCTACAGACGACGGAGTTAATTATTTTTACGCAATTGTTAACCTTGCCCCTTTTTATTAGGTTGATCTGTGACCCAGTGTCAACGAGAAAAGCTGCTACCTCTCCGCTGATGGCGGAGTGGGTTAAGTATATGGTTGGAAGGTTCCCTACCTCACTCTTAGTTAAACCTAGGTAGATTTGGTTCCGTGGTTCCGGTGCATTCCTTAGAGCGCCGTTTCGAGGTCCGGCATTCGAGTTTAAAGTTGCTTGAGGAGCAGACACGAGTGGAAATCCCTGATTCTGGGCGCGAGGGCCACGATTGTCCCTACTAAAATTCGGGTTTCCGGCCGTTCGATAGTACGGACGGGCTTGTACCTTCTGGTTCTTAAAACAATTTTTCTCGTAGTACCCTATTCTTTGAAAGAACCGGCATACTATAGGAGAGACGGATCCTCTATGGTCACGCGAATCGCGTTGAAACGGAGTGGGACGATCATTTTCGTTCGGCTCACGTTGAGGGAGATTGGTGGACAGGACCTTGTAACCTAAAAGTTGACTCGACTCCGTTCGGTTGGTGAATCTGTGGCTGCGTTTAAATTCTTTGTCCATCCCGTGCGCGATGTTAACTAATTTCCGTAGGTTTCTTTCGGGTTCTCGCGTCAAACTCATACGCATCTGATCATTATAGAGTCCGTGGAGAAAGCCCTCGCTGGCTTTGAGGTTGAGAGATTCCTCGCTCCGTTCTAGTTCTGCGCCGGATTGGGTACGACGGGCCCCAGTTAGTGCTTCTCTAAGTAGAATCGCCATTCTACTGCCATATCACTGCGGAATTTTGTTATAAACTCTTTCGCGTTGAAGTTATCCACGTAAATGGCTTTAAGCAACTCTAGTAGTTCTGGAATGGAGTTTGGGTCCTCCTCACTTAGGATTAATTTTGCAGCTGGACCTACAATCTTATCATGAACCGAATCGAGAAGAGCTGGGTGATCCGAGGGATGGACCTGGGCGTAGTAGGATTCGCACCTCTTTATGAAGGTGGACAGGAGACAGTACGTTCCGTCAAAAACCGCTATGTTTTCCTTAGCCGTTGTAAGTGTAACGTAGCGCGTGCTGGCAGACGCAATATGATTTTGCTCAGCATTAGTTACGGGCCTAAAAGCAGGCGCGGTTAGTGGTTTGAAAGGCACCGAGGCCTCAGGTGTAGCAGAAGAGCTGGGGGAATTAGAAGCAGGAGACGCTGCTGAGATGTTATTTACTGGGGCCACAGGAGGCGCAGATGCCACTCGTGGTGCGTGGGTCACCGGAGAGGTAGGTAAAGCCCTAGGGTTTATATGTGAGTTATCACTAATCAGAGATATATGTCCCGTGGGGGATTGTAGCCAGCGAAGATAACGCGTCGATGCAACGGGGAGTGTGGCTATCACAGAAGGTGAACTATCATTTATTCCTGACCCGCTGGACATTTGGTCTGCAGAGACCACTAAAGGGGTTAAGTTAACCGGATGCAGGGGAGTTGCTGAAGGCGAAGCAGTGATTTCAGAAGTGGCAGCCGCCGAAACTAAATTTGCAGGCCCTGTCTGCGCCATGGGAGGACAATTCAAAATTTGAGGCATTAGAGCCATGGATAGAGGTGAGTCGACCATAGGGACATGTGCCCTAGTCGCACCACCATGCTTAGCCTTTTTGATGGTTTTCGTTGTTCTACGCATTTTTGCTTAGAGATATTCTCGTGTATCAAGTGAACTAGATAGTGGCACTGGAGAGAGGAAAGGAAAACTGATACAGGCCTTGTTAACCGATGAGCTGCTGTAGTAGTTGTGGATTCGCAGACCAAGGACTCAGCAATAAGCAACCTGGAATTCAGCCTCAGGAGCTCAGCAGATCAGGAACTCAGCAAAACAGGAGCTCAGGAAATCAGGAACCCAGCAAAACAGGAGTTCAGCAAATCAGGAACTCAGCACACAGAGGCTCAGCAAATCAGGAAGCAGGGACGTCAGTTCAGGAAACAGGGACGTCAGATATCCGGAAGTAGTAGCGTCCGATCAGGAAGAAGAAACTCTGCAAACCAGGAAGCAGGGACGTCAATAGTAGGTGCGATCCTCTTCGCATGAGGCCGAGTTCAAGATGGCTCCGGCGTACCTTGAGCAAGGCGTGCTCGAGAGCATTTGTTTCTTTCCAGAACCTTCTAAGCGTCTCTTCTTCGCTTGTTTCTGGATGATTTTTCTCGCGCTTTTGATGCTTTTAGCGTGCTCGGTGTTGGCGGGTTAACGTTGCACGACCGTTACAACACCCAACTCTAGCATTTGCCCCACGCTCTCAGGGAAACGTGCGGAAACCTGAGAGAGAGTTAGGCACGTGCGATCCGACAGCCGGCAATCATCCTTAGACGTTTTTACTTGCCAGGAAGTTGAATTTCTCTATCGGTTGTTCCGGGTGAAGACGGATGAGCCAGGAGGAGAGACGTCGAATTTCCTGGCGATGTTGGAACGTTCCAGAGGCGTTGGAGAGATCCAGATGAAGAGGACGATCCCTGGTGGAAAATGGATTATCCCAACGGTGTCACCAGAAAATTGTATGTTGCGCCCCGTGGGATTCTCCAAAGCGATGACTTCCTTCAGATGAACCCTGCCCTAAGCTCGCTCGAAGCTCTTCTGAAGCCATCCGAAGGAAGTCATCGCTTTGGAGAATCCCACGGGGCGCAACAAGAGTATCTGAAACTTACATTGAGGATACAGAATGCCATGCATATTGACATGTTTTTCGAGAGAGCAACAAGGAGTCAAATTAATTAAGGTACGCCGCATAGTCCAACGCAGGTTGATAGGAATGAATAAATTTCACTCTGATATTCAACGTTACAATTATCTAAAGCACCAGTTGTTGCATAGACTGCTACGTTGCAAAACCCATTGCGTTACAAGGCAGTACGACTAACACTTGTCTTAAAGTCTATTATGGTTACATTCGTACCAACAATGTCGTTTCAGTATTTAGATACTACTACAAAACACAAACTAAAATGTATTATTATTTTAAAATAAATTCAACTGTTGGCATATGGGATACTCATGTTTATTTCTCCAGGTGCAGTGTGCAGCATCCAGATCTACCACTTCTCGATTCAGCATTAAGATCACACTCTCAATCTGATATAGTAAAGAATTGTCGCAGAGTAAAGAATAGAACTAGAATTCTGTCGAATTAGTAATGACTGCTGAGCTGTTTAGTTAGCATAGGAAATATATGCTTAAAATGAAACCTTCTCCAATCTTTTTATGTGTGTTGTTCATGTGAATGAAAGCTCCCAAGTTTGCTGTCAAGTATGTGATCAAATTGCGCTATACAGGGTGTCCCAAAAATGTAATAAAATATTAGCGCCATCGTGTTGGGATGGTTGTTAGGAAGAAAATGGCAGGTTTGAAATTTGTTGTTCGGCCCTCAATTTCGAGTTATTAAACATTAAGTTATGCTCCACCCCTCACGCTCTTGGCGAGTCACAGACGGCTATCGCTTGGTCCTAGAAAAAGGGAGGTGACCAAAAACGTCTTGACGGTCAGCCTGTGAAAATCGCGATGGAGGACCAACCGGTGCTCAACCGTTCGGTTTTCCCGAAACGAAACAATCGCTGTCTCGGTGCGCTCGCACCGACGGCCCAGCCAGCGGCCCGCTGCATGCGTCCTTCTCGATACCTGAACACGGCACGGCATCGCCCGACGAACGCTTCCTTGCCCTTCCTTCTTGCTTTCCCACTTTCTTAATATGTGCTTACGATAATCAATATCCTCGAATAGTTGTTTCGCGACATCTGATTAGATCTAATTAAATCCGACCAAATCCAGTGACTCAAATTTATCAGGAGCCTCTGATACTTTTCCTTGCAAATATCGAAGTGGCGCCGTGGCAAAGCGTTGGAACAGCGACCGCGATGATCCGAGTTCGGTTAACAGTTCATGGAACTGCACAAGTTACGTTTCCTGGAGATTTTGCATTTCCCAATTAATCAACAGGCCGCCGGTATCCGTCCTGATTCACTCCGTGTAGTGCTCAGTGACACACGACACAAGTGACATTACACGGCTAACAAAACAATTACGCAATGTCGGTATTACCAATAATTCGATGGTAAAAGCTGATTCCAAGTCTCATGCATCACCCTGTATAGGTGATACCTGGGATAGTAAAACCCGAAAATATTTCATCAAACTGTGCTGCTAATTTTGAGTAAACAATGTTTAAACATTTCTAAGCTAATAGTTTTCCAGTAGCGAAATACACTCTTTCAGCAAATTATTGTAGCTGGGTGGGTAGCGTAACCGGCTCAAAATTTTGGTGTATCCGGTTCAAAACCACACTGGGACAAATCTTTTTTTGTCGGATTGTCAGTGATTACGATTCATACAGTGTACCGTTGTGACCATGCCCGTTCAAGAACTGTTATTATTTTCCTAATTATTAATTACTATAGAAAAATATATTATTACCAGGTGACATGCGTAACTATAGGCGATCGAACAAAATAGTAAACGGACAAGAATAGTAACATTTGCGAAATACAGATAATTAATGTAAATGGTGCGGAATCCATTGTGTTCTGCAAGCAATAAACGTCTATAATTTGCAACTTTAGTTTTTAATAATAGTCATTTTGTTCGATGTTGAAAAATGTAGTTTTATCTGAAGAAAATGGCGTTTTCCGTTTGTCAACATTTAAAATTTTTTTTTTTAAAAGCGAACTGTTAATTTTACAAGTTCCAGAATAGATTGTAACGATCTTGTAGAAAAGCCCGTGCAGAACCTTTCCAGATGGTATCTTTTATTCCAGGGAAAATTTGTTGGCAAAACTTGGTGTCTTCTTTTTTAATTAAATTTAAAGTTATACAATAATTGCTATTTTAGCGTGATGAACGGTGACCAAACTCTTAAATTTATTCGTTGTATCTCGCTTTAATTTCCGCTTATTTTGCCTGTGCCTGCCTTGGAGCAACGCTGTAGAGCTAGTCCGCGCGCATGAGTGGGAGTGAGAGGCAGCTATGACGGGCGTTCGCCCGGCCTCCCCTGTCAGAGCGAGGAGTTTCCTGTGTCGAGGCAACTTGCTTCGTCACACAATACTATTTCCATCTTTGTTCATTTGCTTGATCACGGCTATCATTCTCAGTCTGTAATCATGGCTCCTGCCATTGTAGTAGCATCGCCATGTGTCTTTCCGATTCAGATTTGAATTCGGCTTTCCCGAGGTCCGGGTTCTTCTCTGGGTTTGGACCATAATCCTTGTCACACGACTGAGTCTTCTGTTGATACGAAGAGGGTTTCGCTGCTTTCTTGTAGTAATGTTGATGCTGATGACAAATCATCCCCGCGAATGCTAATTGCTACAGGTTGTTCAGTTCGTAGTTGTTGCTGAATTAAGGCAACTAGCTTTTCGCCATTGTCCAAAAGATATTTAGACATTATATCGCTGCGCATCTTAGAGACAGTTTTATCTGACTCTTCCTCTCGTTTTCGCTCCATCCTTTCTGTATCGCGTTTACGCGTATTCTTGGACTTGGGGAAGCGTGTTTTAGCCTTAAGAGGGCTTAGCTTCCTCAGTCATCGGTACTGATAGTATTGATAGCGAGTCCCGTCTGGGACATCGGTTGATGGTTTTGTTCGAGGCAGGCGTTGCCTTAGCACGAGGCGCTGATCAGGCGAAGCGACTCAGTGCCTCGTTGCTAAACGTGACTTAGTGGCTAGACGCTCGTTATTGATACCATAATGTATCATTGTCTTTGGACACTGCATCATCCTCTTGAAGAAAGGATTTGACGATATAGCTAGTTTGTGCAATCCGAGAGAGCCAGCTTTGGGCTCGGGCGCAACATCGGAATGAAACCTTTTCTATTTCACAGTGGATGTTGCGAGAATGGTTTCGTTCTAAATATTTCCAAATTCTGTAACATTAACAACTGTTATTGCATAAAACCGAACTTTCGACTCTCTGGCAATAGCTTTGGGACGGGTTGATTGATCGGGATGAAACTTTTACTAGCTTATGGAGGAAGTTCTCGAGGAACTCGCTCTTGCATAAATTTCGCAATGCACTTTCTACAACAAAATCGGCTACATTTGTTGGTCTATAACTGGTACACTACTACATCGATGAAATTTGAGATGAAATCAACTTCGAACTATGGTTCTATTCATTTCCAATACTAAAAAGCATGAAATAAAACAAATATTTTTAAAAAAATGTCACCGACTTCGAAAAACTGACAGAATTCCAAAAAGCTGAATACTAGAAACTAACAGAGTCCCAAAAAGCTGAAAAGTAAAAACTAAGCCGAACCAAAAAGCTGAAAAGTAAAAACTAAGTAGAACGAATAATGCGCAGAAAAGTAAAAAATAATTTGTTGTTTTTATGGATACAGAAATTTGAAGTCATAATATGCGATGTTGGCAACCTTCTTTGGCAACCCCATTAAGCCTAAATATGCTGCAACTTTTCGGAGGCGGCGCAAATATAAGTAAAATATTGCTGGCATTTATGTGTCTTACCCGCGCTTATCCATATTCTCTTTCTTACCCGTTCTTTTTCACTCTTGCTTTCGTACTCTCTCTATCGCCTTTCAATCTTTCTCTATCAGGAGACTCGGTAGAGTCTCGCGCCAAGTAGTAGTAGTATATATAGTATGGCGCGCGACTACCGAGGATACTTATCCCGAAGTGTAGCGGTTGTCGTCTGCTATAAAACTTTCACCTCGAATTATGAGAAAGTTACAGCTCCAAGGATTTTATTCTGAATTTTGTATTTTTTCTCTGATTTTTCTGAATCCAATGAGCCGAGAATCAAGCGAATCGGTTCAGTCATTCAAGAGATATGAATTTCTCCTGCTTATTTTTCTCGTGGTAAAGACAAGACGGATTAAGACTCAGCAGTCTTTTCAGGGATTCCTAAAATTGTGGCTTTCACTTTTCTCACACCAGTTGCCACCACGGCGAAATGTCGCGTTACGTTACCGATCTATGGTCTGTAATCTGTGTCATACCGACATATTGGTTAAGCCATGCCATGGTTGGTTATGTGCCATAATGGTCATATGACATACTCCGATTTTATTATTTTATTCCAGATTCCATTCTTCGTTTAGTTGATAAAAAAGTATACTGTCCTTGCCGCAGTCCCTGTGGTCTTGTCATTATTAAGAATAATGAAATGTTAAAAGTGTTAAGTGCGTAACTCAGAAGTCCCTGTTTTGGAAAACGAATGCTGATTACCAATAGTTAAAATTATCAAGTGTGTAGCATATCAATCTTTTAAGCAATATTAGCAATTATTTACAACTTAAAGAAATGCTATTGGTAATCAGTACTGGCTTAGACTAATTTCAGGGCTTTAGGTTTGCAGTCTGTCAGTTAGCTACTTGACTATCAGAAATAATTTGTAAAGTGTTAAGTCAAGTCATTTACAATTTCAATTCATTCTAGCTATTGGGAATCTCTCTTTTGCTACTTTGAATCATGGTTTGACTTCACGCTTTATAATTATAATATATAAACCAAGCAAAATGTTCATACGCAGTCTAATTTAGTTGTATCTTGCTTATCAAGTTCATCGCTCAAGGAATACTTCAGCTAAACAATAAAATGAATTAAGCAAGCAATAATTATCAATCATGTGTCATTTAGCGACATAGTAGCTATTGGTAATCAGTACTTGTTTAACAAATTTTATTACTTTAGATTCTGCACTCCTTAAGCTATGCATTTGACGGTCAAGATTTAACAAAGTTAAAGTGCGTATGATGGTATAGCTTGTCTAAGCTGTAATTTAAATGCATCCTGGCTATTTGTAATCAGTAAATAGGCGCTGATTGTTACCAATAGCTATCATGCTTCTAACTTCCAAGAGACTAAAATTAAAATTTTAAATTATATTAGGCAAGCTGTAAACCTCATACTATTTGAATTTGGAATATTGGATTTGTCAAGTGCAAGCTACATTATGCAGGGAATCTATATTCTCAGACTCTACTCAATTTCTTAGATCTCCTCCTATGTGCATGATTAAGTTATAAATATGTTGTAACGTTAAAGTTACATTCTAACATAAACATACACATAGGAGATGGTGCATATTTTAACATAAATAACACTTGACATTTTATTAAAATTATACTTTTATATTTAGTTAAACCATTCATAAATAATGAAAAATCTTATTGTCTCTATTATTAAGCATTAACTAACTAACAAAAGGATATGAAGTCCGTCCAAAAACATTAAAAAAATGTAAAAAAGTTAATCAAGTAGCAGTTTGGTCCCCCACAGAATTGAGATATAACAAAAAGATATAGATAGCATTCAAGAATGCCAAGTTTTCTCTGTCTGTAAAGTTGACATTACTAATAATGAGATGAGAAGGGTACCAAATGAAAAGGAAAGCATATTTTTTTTATTTTATTAATAAGATCCCGTCTGCATTTAACGACTCCTTTGCGAAATCATAAACAGAACTAACTGTAGGTCAGAATCTGTGGACCGGGACGGGTAGAATAATCGGAACAATGAGTTATGTACGACAATTACTTTATTAGAATGGTGTAGACTGCGCGCTCGTGCGTGCCGCCCGATCTACATATCGGAAACGAATGGTACAGTATCCGCGGATGAGGATCGCGAATACAGGCGCGTACGTATAGCGTTCGCCAAATCATCTTGAGGTGGTGACGTCCGGCAGTTGGGGCGCGTGTCGCCGCCAAAATATACCGCCACGCTAACACTAACAACATAAAAAATTATACCTGATCTCCACAAAATCCTACACAAAAAGAATACTCCCACTTCCCAAAAAACATTCAAATGTCAAAAAAGCTTAAAGTAGTTTTGTGCCACATCCCGAAAACCATCTCCTACCAAAAAAAGCATTCGGCATTTAAAAGAAATCCTATACAAAAACAATCCTCTCACTTCCCCAAAAACATTAAAATGTAAAAAAAGCGTCAAGTAGTCTTATCCCTCACCTCAATTCTTAAATAAACGACCAAAAAGACATGAAATCCGTCCAAAAACATTGAAATGTAAATAAAGCGCCAAGTAGTCTTGTCCCTCACCCCAATTACTAAATGAACGACCAAAAAGACATGAAATCCGTCCAAAAACATTAAAATGTAAAAAAAAGCGCCAATCACGCTCGATCGTGTCCTACTATAACAGGATGTCAAATATCGCTGTATATCGCTATGGGTCCGGTACACCTACAGTACTGTATTTTTTAATCTTTCTAATTCCCAATTTGCTTGTTTTAAAAAGCAACAAATGAACTAGTATGACACGTCCAATCGTATACAATGAATGCACGAAGAGTCATTTGATACATGCCAGTCGCGATACATTTTAATAATTTCTTGCATGTTTGCGCTCTTTACATCGAATATGTCTAATAGTAGTGCTGTTCCGAGCCTCACTATGGCCCGCCGGATACTCCTTAAGCGGCCAAGATATATCCTCGTGGGATCTTCTATCACTCTTTTCCGTATCGTGATTGTTCGAAGCGTGGTTAACTAAAAAGGAAGTCTGTAATAATGCGCCAATTGATTTTCTTAATGAAAATTAGACTAATGTTCAATATATTCTGAATGATAAAACAATACAAAATGCAAATCAGAGTTTTGAGAGAGTTTCTTTTGTACAAAAGACTCAGTGCGAGTTCGTATTATGTTACGCATTCAACGGGGGAGAAATTAACGAAAGAACTGTGACTTGCCTAACGATCGCGACGAGACACGATGTACGTACGTGTTACGGGCCAGGCTTCGCGAGTCCTAAATATGCTCTAAGATCGTGCTAAGGGATATTTCACCTTAGCCAGACTCGAGTCTTCTAGTTCCCAATCGGCCCTATATCAATTCTGGGATCGTGCTAAGTGTTATTTCACCTTAACCAGACCAAGGTCCCTATTGTCCTGTTATCTCCTTTATACTAGTTACTTCCAAATAACTCAGAACAGGTCTTAGAATCGTGCTAAAGGCTATTTCACCTTAACGAGACTCAATCCTGCTCATTGATCATGAAAGAATGCCCTAGGCTAAAGTTAAATCTTACTATTGCTCGCCGGATACACCTTGGGGGGTAAAAGTGTATCGTCGTGGGATCTTTTATTGTTCTTTTCCTTAATGTGCTTATTTGAATCAAGGTTGACTGAACAGCAATTCGTAGTAAAGAACAGTGATTTTCTTAATAAAAACTATAACAATGTTCAATCCGTCCAAAAACATTAAAATGTAAAAACAAGCGCCAAGTAGTCTTGCCCCTCACCCCAAAAAAGAACTTACCTCACAAAAAAATGTGCCACATTCCACAAAAACAACAATGTGGTGAAACCAGCTCTATCAAGTTGACCAAAAACGTAAATCGATATCATTGAAAAGCCAAGTCTTGATTCAAACACTCTAATCCCACAAAAGAATTTACTGGTAGTGCAGGGAATACAAATATTGTGCTTAATTGAATGAATATTCAAAAAAATCTAATGTCATACAGAACTACATATTCTACAAACAAACAAGAACAGGAACAGGATTTGAATGTGAAAAACAAACCTTCAGATAGGAATATAAAACAAAACATATGTTAAACAATCGTGAAAATTAAATTAAAATATATATCTCTTCTGTTCGTTCAATTTATCAAAGAAAACGTAATACTTGGCCCGCCCGGTTCTTCACAAATCGAGTTTCAAGTCTTTCACACGGCAAACGAATGGAATATTATACCTGTGTGCTATCATTAAGAAAATTACGTTCCCCAAAAAATACTGTCCATCTTACATCCTTGTTACATATTCATCCTCTCGGACTACTTTTCTTAACATTATTTCATACGTAGATTAAATAATTATAACTCGCTAGCTTCCTACATAGAATATTCCTGCGTATTTTTCGAGCCTTAAAACTGTGACTTCGACTCCTTTCGTTCCGTCTTATCTCTAGTGTTTATAGCTTTCTAGTAGGGGAGCAACGCAGCATGCCCTTGGTGCATCTGTGTAGTTCCTTACAACTCAAGCATGGTCAGACTCTTGGCGCCCTATACTCCCACCATACCCCCTTTTCACTGGGTTTTCGGGTATTTAAGCCCTAAATTCTAGTGGAAAGCGGGGGAATCAGTTCCGAACTCTCATCGACAGCGAAGCTCTGTCACTCGGACCAGCGAAGAACATCGTAGTAGATCGAGCATTAGTCTCCTTCGAAACCAGTCAATATTACCGTACGTACATCGTGTCATATCGCGATCGTTAGGCAAGTCACAGTTCTTTCGTCAGTTTCTCCCCCGTTCAATATCGTAACGTAATACGAACTCAGTTTAAGTATATTATAATAACATTTCACTTCCGCTGAAACTCTCATTATTATATTTTTGTATTGTATTTTCATTCAGAATATATTGATCATTGTTTTAGTTTTTATTAACAAAATCATTGCTTCTTTATTAGAAATTCCTGTTCAGTCATCCTTGATTTAAATAAGCACATATAAGGAAAAGAATAATAAAAGATCCCACGAGGATACACTTTTACCGCTCAAGGTGTATCCGGCGAGCAATAGTAAGGTTTAACTTACTAGTTAGAGACTAGCTAGAGACTAGAGACTAAGAGAACAATTTCTTATATAAAAAATTGTTCCCTATTTAAGATGAGTTACTTTTCCATTTGCAATAATTTTCATAATTGTTTGAATTTGCAGGTTTGTGAATGTCCCTTGTACGTGAAATTTCCATTTCCTGAACCAAAAGTTTACACCCTATATTTATAATTCAATGTTTGTACTACTTAGGATGTTTGTAAGATTTTATATATGTATAGTTTTATTTTAATCAAATTAAGTTACATGTGTATTATTGCATTTTAGGTCAGCTGTACAATAATGATATAATAAAATGTGTATTTTAAAATGTAACAACTATGTACGATTATTCAATCCCTTCCTTCAGCTCCTATTCCAATGGGAATGACTAATTTTAAAAAATTCATAACAAATTTTTGAGTTCGAAAGTCCAACAGGTGAACGGGGTGACAAGGGCACCCTCGTTTTGTAGGAGTATATCTGAACCTGATCTTTAGTTCCAGAATTTGACATGCGCATGCGTCATTTCCCCCTCCTAATCTGGCAAGCCTGATCTGGAGGAACGCATCCTCGATCGTGTGGAGGATAATCCCAGAGTTAGCTCTCGCCGAATCGCCGCGATGGAGGGGACTTCACATGAAACGGTCCTTCACGTACTGCACGAAGAGGACTTTTATCCTTACCATGTGCAGCGCGTACAGGAGTTGCAAGAAGCCGATCCCGGGCGGCGGGTGACATTTTGCCGGTGGTTGGTGCGCGAGTCAGTGCGGAATCCGAACTTTCTGGCTAACATCCTGTTCACGGATGAAGCTGGATTTGGGCGAACTGGCCGCCTCAACCACGACAACACCCATGTATGGGCGACAGAAAATCCTCGGGCGGTGATAATAAATAACGCCCCTCGGCAGTTTTCTGTAAATATTTGGGCCGGCATATTGGGCGACGCAATTGTTGGCCCGTTTGTATTACCCCATCGCCCCAACGCCGAGGCTTATTTTGAATTTCTCCAGCGTGATCTGCCAGGATTGCTCCCGGATGGGATTATTCTCGGTCCAGAGAATGGAAACACGTGGTTTATGCAGGACGGAGCGCCAGCACACTCCGCCAGGACATCCCGCGACCACCTGAACGCAATTTTCGGCCCTCGGTGGATTGGACTCCATGGTCCGGTCGAGTGGCCACCAAGGTCACCGGATCTAACTCCGTTAGATTTTTTTTTCTGGGGCGCCCTTAAAGATCTTGTTTACAAAGTGCCGATCGAGACAGAAGAGCGTCTCGTTGAAAGAATTATGGAATGTGCCGAGGAAGTAAGGCGAACGATGGTGTTGGCTGACGTTCGTGCGAGCATGCTCCACAGGATGCGCATTTATGCATCGAGCATGAAGGCCACCACATAGAACAGCTGGCCAGAAGACCTCGGCAGCAATATTAGCCAAGCTCCATCCTCCACCCATCTTCCACCCATCCTACAGCCATCCTCGCCTCCTGTCCCACGTCCTCGTCCTTTTAAAGAAAGTTACGGGGTAGAATGTAGCAAACTGTAATTTTTAATTCAGTTTGTTACTTTTTACCCTGTTACCGTCTGAACACTACACCTATCCACGTCCGGAATTCCTGTGCCAGGAATGATGTCATGAACCAACGTCCACAATCCAGTAATATTCCCCAAAAAAATGTACGGCTTAAGGGAGTATTGGTGTTTCAACAACGGAAAAACCGACTATTCAATTGCCATGTTTGTTCACAGGTCTGAGCCTGCAAAACTTGTCATTCCACGACAAGCGAATCACTCTGTCTCGGTGATGTGGCGGGTTTTAATAATAATTGAATAGAATACTAATGTACATAACGTTACGCAAGAGTGATCCCGAGTTGTCGTTTCTCACAATTGCTATTGGTCACAAAATTGTAATTGCCACTTTCCGCGGGGTTTATTGGCATAAATGAATTTTTATTTCAAGTTTTAGTGCACATTTCAATTTCGCTCATTGCCGATTGGCTTTGGAGAATTTATTTAAAAGATTTATGCCAGTAAATCCTGAGAAAGGCGGTAATTATAAATTTGGAAATAATAACAATTGTGAGAAACCACACCTTCGAATCACTGTTGCATAACTTTATGTACATAGAATCATAACATTCTGTGCATCACACTGGCCCTGACGCACTCCACAGTGCGCTCAATTAAACGCTGCTTCGTCTCGATCGGTACTTTGTATACGTGCTCCTTGTAAGGCCCTGTAAGTGGGCCCGCAGTGGTTCGGTGGATAGAGCATTCAACTCGTGATATGCGTGTCGCGGGTTCTATCCCCAGCCGTTCACCTCCGAGAGAGATATTATTATTTCTTAAGTGAGTTCTATTTACTGCGCAGGCCGGTGGTTTGGAACCCACCTTAAACTGTAGGTCTATAGAGGGATGTTGGAGGTGTTCTCTTCCATGTTGCTGCTGCCCGCGCTGGCCTTCATGTTGGATGCATAAATGGTACCTACCTGTGAGACAGCATGCTCGGCCGAACATCAGCCAAAACATATGTTAAACAATCGTGAAAATTGAATTAAAATATATATCTCTTCTGTTCGTTCAATTTATCAAAGAAAACGTAATACTAGGCCCGCCCGGTTCTTCACAAATCGAGTTTCAAGTCTACACACAAATAGATGCAATCTTATTATTCAAGTGATATCTTAGATTATCGGAAATCGCTATTATATTGTTAATATGAGGATGTTACGAGCGAGGCTTCGCGAGTCCTAAATATGCTCTGAGATAGTGCAAAGGGCTATTTCACCTTTGCCAGACTCGAGTCTTCTAGTTCCCAATCGGCCCTATATCAATCCTGGGATCGTGCTAAGGGCTATTTCACCTTAACCAGACTCAGGTCCCTATTCTCCTGTTTACCCCTTTATACTAGTTACTTCCAAATAACTCAGAACAGAACTTGGGATCGTGCTAAGGGCTATTTCACCTTAACCAGACTCAAGACTGGACCTTGTTAATTAAAAGAATGGCTAGTTACTTTCAGTAGCTCAGAACAGGTCTTGGGGTCGTGCTAAGGGCTATTTCACCTTAACCAGACTCAATCCTGCTCATTGATCATGAAAGAATGCCCTAGGCTAAAGTTAAACCTTACTATTGCTCGCCGGATACACCTTGAGCGGTAAAAGTGTATCCTCGTGGGATCTTTTATTATTCTTTTCCTTATATGTGCTTATTTAAATCAAGGATGACTGAACAGGAATTTCTAATAAAGAAGCAATGATTTTGTTAATAAAAACTAAAACAATGATCAATATATTCTGAATGAAAATACAATACAAAAATATAATAATGAGAGTTTCAGCGGAAGTGAAATGTTATTATAATATACTTAAACTGAGTTCGTATTACGTTACGATATTGAACGGGGGAGAAACTGACGAAAGAACTGTGACTTGCCTAACGATCGCGATATGACACGATGTACGTACGGTAATATTGACTGGTTTCGAAGGAGACTAATGCTCGATCTACTACGATGTTCTTCGCTGGTCCGAGTGACAGAGCTTCGCTGTCGATGAGAGTTCGGAACTGATTCCCCCGCTTTCCACTAGAATTTAGGGCTTAAATACCCGAAAACCCAGTGAAAAGGGGGTATGGTGGGAGTATAGGGCGCCAAGAGTCTGACCATGCTTGAGTTGTAAGGAACTACACAGATGCACCAAGGGCATGCTGCGTTGCTCCCCTACTAGAAAGCTATAAACACTAGAGATAAGACGGAACGAAAGGAGTCGAAGTCACAGTTTTAAGGCTCGAAAAATACGCAGGAATATTCTATGTAGGAAGCTAGCGAGTTATAATTATTTAATCTACGTATGAAATAATGTTAAGAAAAGTAGTCCGAGAGGATGAATATGTAACAAGGATGTAAGATGGACAGTATTTTTTGGGGAACGTAATTTTCTTAATGATAGCACACAGGTATAATATTCCATTCGTTTGCCGTGTGAAAGACTTGAAACTCGATTTGTGAAGAACCGGGCGGGCCAAGTATTACGTTTTCTTTGATAAATTGAACGAACAGAAGAGATATATATTTTAATTTAATTTTCACGATTGTTTAACATATGTTTTGTTTTATATTCCTATCTGAAGGTTTGTTTTTCACATTCAAATCCTGTTCCTGTTCTTGTTTGTTTGTAGAATATGTAGTTCTGTATGACATTAGATTTTTTTGAATATTCATTCAATTAAGCACAATATTTGTATTCCCTGCACTACCAGTAAATTCTTTTGTGGGATTAGAGTGTTTGAATCAAGACTTGGCTTTTCAATGATATCGATTTACGTTTTTGGTCAACTTGATAGAGCTGGTTTCACCACATTGTTGTTTTTGTGGAATGTGGCACATTTTTTTGTGAGGTAAGTTCTTTTTTGGGGTGAGGGGCAAGACTACTTGGCGCTTGTTTTTACATTTTAATGTTTTTGGACGGATTGAACATTGTTATAGTTTTTATTAAGAAAATCACTGTTCTTTACTACGAATTGCTGTTCAGTCAACCTTGATTCAAATAAGCACATTAAGGAAAAGAACAATAAAAGATCCCACGACGATACACTTTTACCCCCCAAGGTGTATCCGGCGAGCAATAGTAAGATTTAACTTTAGCCTAGGGCATTCTTTCATGATCAATGAGCAGGATTGAGTCTCGTTAAGGTGAAATAGCCTTTAGCACGATTCTAAGACCTGTTCTGAGTTATTTGGAAGTAACTAGTATAAAGGAGATAACAGGACAATAGGGACCTTGGTCTGGTTAAGGTGAAATAACACTTAGCACGATCCCAGAATTGATATAGGGCCGATTGGGAACTAGAAGACTCGAGTCTGGCTAAGGTGAAATATCCCTTAGCACGATCTTAGAGCATATTTAGGACTCGCGAAGCCTGGCCCGTAACACGTACGTACATCGTGTCTCGTCGCGATCGTTAGGCAAGTCACAGTTCTTTCGTTAATTTCTCCCCCGTTGAATGCGTAACATAATACGAACTCGCACTGAGTCTTTTGTACAAAAGAAACTCTCTCAAAACTCTGATTTGCATTTTGTATTGTTTTATCATTCAGAATATATTGAACATTAGTCTAATTTTCATTAAGAAAATCAATTGGCGCATTATTACAGACTTCCTTTTTAGTTAACCACGCTTCGAACAATCACGATACGGAAAAGAGTGATAGAAGATCCCACGAGGATATATCTTGGCCGCTTAAGGAGTATCCGGCGGGCCATAGTGAGGCTCGGAACAGCACTACTATTAGACATATATTGTCATTCCATGCACTTAATTGCCCATAAGGCTTTTCTCAAAATTCCGCAGTGCATGGAACAATTGGTTCGAGGTGTTACTTCGTACATTGGAAATAGTCAAAAGCGCGTCGCGATACTTACTGAATTTCAGCAATATTTCGAGGTCGAATCTCGGGCCAACAATTGCGTCGCCCAATATGCCGGCCCAAATATTTACAGAAAACTGCCGAGGGGCGTTATTTATTATCACCGCCCGAGGATTTTCTGTCGCCCATACATGGGTGTTGTCGTGGTTGAGGCGGCCAGTTCGCCCAAATCCAGCTTCATCCGTGAACAGGATGTTAGCCAGAAAGTTCGGATTCCGCACTGACTCGCGCACCAACCACCGGCAAAATGTCACCCGCCGCCCGGGATCGGCTTCTTGCAACTCCTGTACGCGCTGCACATGGTAAGGATAAAAGTCCTCTTCGTGCAGTACGTGAAGGACCGTTTCATGTGAAGTCCCCTCCATCGCGGCGATTCGGCGAGAGCTAACTCTGGGATTATCCTCCACACGATCGAGGATGCGTTCCTCCAGATCAGGCTTGCCAGATTAGGAGGGGGAAATGACGCATGCGCATGTCAAATTCTGGAACTAAAGATCAGGTTCAGATATACTCCTACAAAACGAGGGTGCCCTTGTCACCCCGTTCACCTGTTGGACTTTCGAACTCAAAAATTTGTTATGAATTTTTTAAAATTAGTCATTCCCATTGGAATAGGAGCTGAAGGAAGGGATTGAGTAATCGTACATAGTTGTTACATTTTAAAATACACATTTTATTATATCATTATTGTACAGCTGACCTAAAATGCAATAATACACATGTAACTTAATTTGATTAAAATAAAACTATACATATATAAAATCTTACAAACATCCTAAGTAGTACAAACATTGAATTATAAATATAGGGTGTAAACTTTTGGTTCAGGAAATGGAAATTTCACGTACAAGGGACATTCACAAACCTGCAAATTCAAACAATTATGAAAATTATTGCAAATGGAAAAGTAACTCATCTTAAATAGGGAACAATTTTTTATATAAGAAATTGTTCTCTGTTTAGGATGAGTTACTCTTCGATTTGTAATAAATTTCATAATTGTTTGAATTTGCAGGTTTGTGAATGTCCCTTGTTAGTGGGAACCGAAAGTTATTATACCCGATATTAAATATAATAAAATAAATAAAATGCTATTATGTAAACGTAATAAAATGATACTGCATCCCCACGAAGACTGCAAGGAGTATCGTTGTCCGACTTGCGATCTAAAAATAAAAAGATTTATATGATTATTAATATTCTAATATGATCATATGTAAAAGGAATTGTATAATTTTATTCAAAACTCTCACCTGTTGCAAGGGATTCTTTGCCATGGCCTGGTTGCTGCTGGCACTGAAAAATAAAAGATTTATTTGTGATTATTAACACAATCATTTTCATCAGGGGGTTGCATAATTTTAATCATAACTCTCACCTGAGGCATTCCCTGCCATGGCCTGGTTGCTGCTGGCACTGAAAAATAAAAAAAACAAGATTATTAAAATGTCCAACTGAGGATTGTAGTTCAACTGAATACTCTTACCTTGTTCAAGAGAGATCCTTGTGTGGCCCTGGGATTGCTGGCACCTAAAATAAAAAAACAAGATTATTAAAATGTACAATACTGAGGAATTTAGTGCAACTGAATACTCTTACCTCATAATGACAGCTGTCTTCTACAGTCATCTGCTTCTTATTAATCTTATATCTAAACTTATATTTAAATATGAAAAATACAATATATGGAACACATACATTAAACAGAATAGAAACTATATAAATAAAATAAACAACACAAATAAAATATACTGAATAAATAAACTAAGTTAATATTGAATAAATAAGCTAAGTAATAAAAATAAAATAAACAACAAATAAAATATATTGAATAAATAAAATAAACAAAACAAATAAAATATACTGAATTAATAAAAGAAAAGAAACAAAAAAATGAAAAAAAGGAAACAAATTTTTACATCAACTTTACATAATGGGTGAAGCCTAAACTAAGGGAGGTAGCACTTCAAAGTGGCAAAATGTTAATAAAAAAAATATTTAAAAAAATCAAAAATAATGAATTTAATTTGGAAAAAACGAACTTACTAAAAAAAATTAATGGTATAAATTAGCTGAATTGTGCAGCTCTAAATGTCGCGGAGTTGGCTCAAAATTGTGGCAACTTTTGCCTTCAAAATTACATCTAACGACGCACAACGCATTCAAAGTTTCGTGGTGGAATTTATTTCTATTCTCAACTTTAATATTGTTGACAATAGAAAAAACTCGCTCTGCTGCGGCATTAGAGTTGGGAAATGACATCACCGGAAAAATAACTTTGGATAAGTTAGGATACTCGAGCGCGCCAAAAATATTTTTTTTAGTAACAATGTCAGACCACATTGTCACCAAATTATTATTCATAATTTTAGATTCCGTCCGCGAAAAAAGCATAGGGATGTTTTTCCACTCGGATGCCAAAGCAGTCACAACAAGATTTGTAAAACTAAAATGCATTGTGACGTCCGACAGATCAAAAATATTATCAGTGCCTACACTCTGAAGTGCTATTACAGGATTTAGGAATCTTAAAAAGTTAAAAAAACGGTCCGAAAGGGGCAGCCGACACTGAATTTCGTGCACTGCGGTTTTATAAAATTGAAAACAAACATGTTTTATTTCTAAAACATCCGCGGCATTTAAATGTAGCAAAAAGTTTTGGCATTCCGGGCCAACAAATATGTCCTTAATAGGAACAAAAATTTGGTCATTGCTTAAATCTACGAACGGCTTTACTGTTACATACTGTTTGTGCACGAAATTCTCTACCAATTGCTTCCAAAGTGCAACACTACTTTCAGCTATTTCATGAATTAAAAGACCGTTTGACTGAAACCGCGCATTAATCGAATTAAAAATATTTAAAACATACTGCAAAAACAAAGCATATGCTTTGGTTTTGTTTTCAAACATTAAATCGTATAAGTTATGAACGGTCTGATTTTTATCTTCGACTACAGCTAACTGAAAGTACTGTCGCAGAACCCCCCAATTTTCAAGGAGGAGAGCCACGCAATTGTGTAAAGCGAGCCACCGCGTAAAAGATGGTTTCAGCAATTTTCGAGATTCGACCTCGAAATATTGCTGAAATTCAGTAAGTATCGCGACGCGCTTTTGACTATTTCCAATGTACGAAGTAACACCTCGAACCAATTGTTCCATGCACTGCGGAATTTTGAGAAAAGCCTTATGGGCAATTAAGTGCATGGAATGACAATAACAGGGGAAAACTTGCAAATGGGGCACGTCCTCCTTCAAGCGGGTCATGAAGGAGTTGTTGCACCCCAACATGACTGACGCATTGTCAGAAGCCATGCCCACAATATTTCTTAATGTTATCTGTTTTGATTCTAAGCTATTTTTAAATAAATTATATAAATTTTCCGAACTTGAATCGTGAGCATCTACTTGTATAAGTTCTAATAATTTTGTGACCATTTTTTTTTCGCTTCTACACAGATACCGCACGAGCACGCATAACGACTTAGAGTCGGTATTATCCGTGCTCTCATCGATTAAAATTGAAAAATAAGTATTTCGTAGAACTGAAACGAGATGTTCCAGTTCTACTTTATGTAAAATATTTTTGATGATCGAGGTGCACTTCGTACGTGCAACCGACATATCACGGGCTATGTCGGAATTGGGGCAGATAGATTTAATTAGAGGAAGAAGCTGGTCTACTAAGTGAATCGAAATGTTAGTTGTCGCGAAAAATGTAGCCAGCTTTAATTCGCTCACTTTTACACTTATTGCGAGGCTCTCTGTGCCAACAATGTTGCTGGTGGAAGCAATTGGCCTATCATTACTACTAATTGTCCCGGAAGAACTAGCTGCACGGCGAACAGCTGCAACGTGAGATGGAGTAATTGAATGCCGTATTAAATCTATTTTTCCACAACTAAAAGACAATGTCTTGTTGCATGGTGCACAAAAAGCTTTATGCTGATCGCAGTCCGGCGCCAACCACCCCTTTAAACCATCGTGGTTTACCGACGATGGTAAAAAGTACTTACTTTTACGCCGAGCCTTTGTCTTCTTTGGGCTTCCTTCCTTCCTGCGATCCTCCATGCAATTAGCACTTCACTTCACTAAACTTCAATTCACTCCACTTCACTGCACTCCACTCCAGACCGTGCACTGTCGCGAGCTAAAGAGATTTGGCGCGAATTTGCCACAACAGTCGCGATTGTCGTGAAACAAAGAAACGGTGATGCGCGCGATCTCAATATCCCACCCTCCACCCACCCTGTTGAGCACATCGCGTCGACGCGATAGCTCAGGCGCTTCCGTGATTCGACGTTCCGTTACCATGCCCCCCTCTGTCTGTGAAACACCTCATCCACCTATCCTTACAGATTCCTTGTAAATACAGTAATACAGATGCGCTAAATAGATACAGTAATATAAATGCGGTAAGTAAAGTACGTTACACTCTTCCGGGAATTACAGTTCTCGGAATCTCCTGTCTCAGATGCGAGACTTTAAATACCCAGTTAAATACCCAATATCCAAACTGTCGGCGATTAAGCATGATTTTATGATACCTTGTAAACATATTTATTGTTAACAAATGCGTAAACATATTATTTTTAGAAAATCTTAACTGTAGATCAGATTTCGTTTAAAAAGAATTGCAGCTCCGTAACAATGAAAATAATTTTTTAGAGTAGATTACAACTTTTATCGATATTTCTTCTACTCAATTGTCTTGATATGCCACCCATAACCTACACTTACGTCACGAGAATAACAATAATAACAATAATAATCGAAAATAGTAATAAACATTAGATTTGAATATGTAATTTAATTGCCGCAATTTTGATCGGAACCTTGTAATCACCCGTGTAGTGTATTGGGTAAGGTGGTTGACTGTCGACGGAACGGAGAACGGTTCGATTCTCGACAGGTGACAACATTTTTGTCCTGCGTATTCTGTACTGATTTGGTTTTTTTCCCATGATATTGATTGACGACACGGAAATGCATGATACTTTTGTCGTAAGTGATAGCCATAGTTTTACAGAACTGGAGGGTATATATATGTAGAGTACAAGATTTAATAACTTTTCAAACTATTCCTGATGTTCAAGTAAACTTTTATTAACTGTGAAATTACACTGTAACAAGTATAAACCGATACATTAAAATCATAAAAGTGTGAAAAAAGGCATATCCCATCAAAAAAAGGAAAAGGATATTTTGTGATAGAGGGGAATCGAAGCAGTGTCGCTATGTCGAAGGGGTTCCTCAGTGCTCCCTACAAAAAGAATGGGATGCGCCCGATACGAGTTTGGCACGGCCGCAGCGACGCCTGTGGCACATCCACAGATGGAACGAGTGAAAGGAATTCCTTAAAAATCTGGCAAGCCTGCTTGGGGGACCTGGTGAGACTTAGTTAACTGATCCGTGGGGTAGCACTAGACATCGATGCGCGTAAGGGTGCATGCGCATTGGTCGCAATGCTTTCCAGTCGAGCGCCCTACTGGCGCGACGGCCGAACAGTATCCTTTCCTCTGCTTAGCTTCTTCTTCGCCTACTTCAATCCTTGTGTAATTTTACTTTATTAATATACCGTACCGTAAATTGTACATTTTTCTTTGTATTTTCCGTCCCGTGTATCAAAAGCTTCTCCAATTTCACTTGGTGTGCATCAGTTCCACACTAAATAGGATTTTATCATTCGTCCAGTTTAGTTCCGCGCAGTGTTTTTGAAGAAATAGTTCAAAAAATAGATTTAGTTTGATATTTTGTAAGTGGCAACGTCACGACAACACAATTATAATGCAAGGCTCAAGGTTGAGCACCCGCCGGTCCTCCATCGCGATTTTCACAGGCCACCGGCAAGATGTTTTCCGTCACCTCGCTTTTTCAAGGAGCAAGGGATAACTGACCAGGATTTGCCAAGAGCTCGAGGGCGTTACCTAAGTTTGTTGTTGAATAACTCGGAATTGGAGGCCTAACGCAAATTTTTAAAAACGGCATCATCACCGTCCCCTCCCGAACAAGATGGCTATAATATTATCCAACATTTTTGGGACACCCTGTATATGCATGTTCGAGCATACTTGGGAAAGATTTGAAAACACGGGCAAATATAGGAAAGGCTATACCAAGCACTGCAGCTCTCGTTATATTCTCATCACTCTGTGAGGTAGTCACGAGAGCTCATTGGCTGACAGCAAGCCTGTCAGTCTTGATTATCGATCACTGAAAATCGATATCCGCCTGCAGCAGCGATAGAGGGCTCAGCGGTCTGTTGACCAATGATGCTCGTAGTTCTGACCAGGGCTCTACGCATCATTAACTCATTCCTGGGGGCGCCAGGGTTTTCCTTTGACGCTCTTGCCCTTCTTCTTGATCACCATTATTGGTTTTGCTCTCATTGTAGACACACGTGCGTTTGTTCGCTTTCGGATTAAATTCAATTCTTGAGCTCATGCTCATCCTTTTTCACTGCAGTCATAATTAGTGACGCGTTATTTTATTTGTATTCAACTAATACACAGGGCTATCTGTAATTTAGTAGATTTAAGTACGTTCAAGTGCGATCGTCCAACGGTTCTCGTCACCTGTGACTTCGTTAAGTTCACCGACATCACCATCTCCCACATCAACTCATCAATAAGGTAGGTATTGGCCACAAAGCTTTTTTGCTAAAGTTTTGTTAAATTACGTGTTCGTGTTGTGAGTATCCCAGTCCACCAGATTCCTCAACCGTCATTTTCAAACACACTTCTTGCACACAAGCAGTTGGAAGGGTCTACTAGACATGTAAAAATAATATACCGCCTCAATGATAAAATACTTATAGAGTTTACCCTTATCTATTATCAGGAAATTTAAAGAGTACCAACCAGACTGTGCATAAAAGGGTACTTGAACTTGGCGATATTCTCACTTCTAGTAGTGAATAATGGCGGTGTCCCACAGGTCATTGAGTTTTACGCTTGTATATACATACTTGGCGTGCAGCACTAATGAGTCTTTTGATCTCTCGGGATTAGATATTTTTACAGACCATTTTCTTGGTGATACTATAGGTCGCTGACAAGGTGGAGGTGCCACGGAAAGCTTCGCAGGTAGGAGGTGGTGGTACCGCGGATATTTTACGCTGCACCTGGCAATATTATAGGTGTCATGAACAATAACTGATTGCATGTTACGTGTATATTCACTATAAATATAGAACAGAATACGCCTCACCGATTTTAATGAACTTTTAATATGTTATATGGGACACTATTTGGAGCAATTTTTCCCTACATAAGTACCCGCCGCTCGGCTTTAGTTTTCGAGTTATACACAAAAATATATTTCGCATTTCTGATCATATGAGGATACGATTGCGAGCGAGTCTACTGATTCTAAGTTCTATGTTTTGTTAGTACATCATAATAAGGAGAAATACTTCGGAGTAGGTTATATAATACACAATAAAATGCCAGTGAATGCATAGTTGTTGTATATCTTTAAAAATTCGTAGAACTTAATTTTCTGTGCTCTCCTTGCGAATTGAGTGTTACATATGTTACATATTCATCCTCTCGGACTACTTTTCTTAACATTATTTCATACGTAGATTCAATAATTATAACTCGCTAGCTTCCTACATAGAATATTCCTGCGTATTTTTCGAGCCTTAAAACTGTGACTTCGACTCCTTTCGTTCTGTCTTATCTCTAGTGTTTATAGCTTTCTAGTAGGGGAGCAATGCGGCGTGCATACGGTGCATCTGTGTAGTTCCTAGAATTCAAGCATGGTCAGACCCTTGGCGCCCTATACTCCCACCATACCCCCTTTTTACTGGGTCTTCGGGTATTTAAGCCCTAAATTCTAGTTGAAAGCGAATCAGAAAGCGGGAATCAGTTCCGAACTCTCATCGACAGCGAAGCTCTGTCACTCGGACCAGCGAAGAACATCGTAGTAGATCGGGCATTAGTCTCCTTCGAAACCAGTAAATATTACCGTACGTACATCGTGTCATATCGCGATCGTTAGGCAAGTCACAGTTCTTACGTTTAGTTTCTCCCCCGTTCAATATCGTAACGTAATACGATTTCATTTTAAGTATAATCCAAATTGTAACAACAACATTTCACTTCCGCTGAAACTCTCATTATATATTTTTGTATTGTATTTTCATTCAGAATATATTGAACATTGTTTTAGTTTTTATTAAGAAAATCACTGCTTCTTTATTGGAAATTCCTGTTCAGTCATCCTTGATTTAAATAAGCACATATAAGGGAAAGAATAATAAAAGATCCCACGAGGATACACTATTACCGCTCAAGGTGTGTCCGACGAGCAATAGTAAGGTTTAACTTTAGCCTAGAGCATTCTTTCATGATCAATGAGCAGGATTGAGTCTGGTTAAGGTGAAATAGCCCTTAGCACGATCCCAGGATTGATATAGGGCCGTTTGGGAACTAGAAGACTCGAGTCTGGCAAAGGTGAAATAGCCCTTTACACGATCTCAGAGCATATTTAGGACTCGCGAAGCCTGGCTCGTAACAGATCACCTCCCTTTTTCTAGGACGCAACGGTAGCCGTCCGTGACTTGCCAAGAGCGTGAGGGGCGGAGCATAAGTTAATGTTTAATAACTCGAAATTGAGGGCCGAACAACAAATTTCAAACCTGCCATTTTGGTCCCCACAACCATCCCAACACGATGGCGGTAATATTTTATTACATTTTTGGGACAGCCTGTACACGCATACTGGCAAGAAATCAGTACACTTCTACTTGTCTGTTTGTATACACTGGAAGGTCTTTTCCGGTGATGGTCTTTTCGGGAATACACATGTTAGTATGTGTTACGAGCCAGGCTTCGCGAGTCCTAAATATGCTCTGAGATCGTGCAAAGGGCTATTTCACCTTTGCCAGACTCGAGTCTTCTAGTTCCCAATCGGCCCTATATCAATCCTGGGATCGTGCTAAGGGCTATTTCACCTTAACCAGACTCAGGTCCCTATTCTCCTGTTTACCCCTTTATACTAGTCACTTCCAAATAACTCAGAACAGAACTTGGGATCGTGCTAAGGGCTATTTCACCTTAACCAGACTCAAGACTGGACCTTATTAATTAAAAGAATGGCTAGTTACTTTCAGTAGCTCAGAACAGGTCTTGGGGTCGTGCTAAGGGCTATTTCACCTTAACCAGACTCAATCCTGCTCATTGATCATGAAAGAATGCCCTAGGCTAAAGTTAAACCTTACTATTGCTCGCCGGATACACCTTGAGCGGTAAAAGTGTATCCTCGTGGGATCTTTTATTATTCTTTTCCTTATATGTGCTTATTTAAATCAAGGATGACTGAACAGGAATTTCTAATAAAGAAGCAATGATTTTGTTAATAAAAACTAAAACAATGATCAATATATTCTGAATGAAAATACAATACAAAAATATAATAATGAGAGTTTCAGCGGAAGTGAAATGTTATTATAATATACTTAAACTGAGTTCGTATTACGTTACGATATTGAACGGGGGAGGAACTGACGAAAGAACTGTGACTTGCCTAACGATCGCGATATGACACGATGTACGTACGGTAATATTTACTGGTTTCGAAGGAGACTAATGCCCGATCTACTACGATGTTCTTCGCTGGTCCGAGTGACAGAGCTTCGCTGTCGATGAGAGTTCGGAACTGATTCCCGCTTTCTGATTCGCTTTCAACTAGAATTTAGGGCTTAAATACCCGAAGACCCAGTAAAAAGGGGGTATGGTGGGAGTATAGGGCGCCAAGGGTTTGACCGTGCTTGAATTCTAGGAACTACACAGATGCACCGTATGCACGCCGCATTGCTCCCCTACTAGAAAGCTATAAACACTAGAGATAAGACAGAACGAAAGGAGTCGAAGTCACAGTTTTAAGGCTCGAAAAATACGCAGGAATATTCTATGTAGGAAGCTAGCGAGTTGTAATTATTGAATCTACGTATGAAATAATGTTAAGAAAAGTAGTCCGAGAGGGTGAATATGTAACAGGACAAGAATTATTGAGGTTTCAGCTGTTTTAATCTTAAAGGTTTAAGCTTCAACTGTTTAAAAAGATATAAAAAAACATTGTTATTGTAAGCTCATAATGTACATGTATTATGAGGTTAATCCTCAATAATTCTTACCCTCCGGGCTCTAGAAAATATTTATTTTAAGCAGTGAGTATATCTTTCTTGATGATCAAGTAAGACAATTGTAAAATGTAGGCACAATTAATAAATATCTGATAATATTTCTGGTATTGGCTCGAAACTGAAAAATATTTACTGGACGCCTCAACCTTGTCGAACATGCAACAAAATTAAGTTTTTATCCTTGCGTTGTATGTAATCCCGTATTAATTTACGTGTTTTTGCTGTCTAACAGTAATGTGTGCAACGTACCTTCGCAGTCACTGCTCGCGTCAATGTCCATCGGTTCTTCGGAATCTGGAACTAAAATTTGTTTGTTTATAATAAACAATTTTAGATTAATTGAATGACAACTACAATTGAGATACGTACCTGGTGACTGCGGTCGTGCCACCCCGTGTTGCATTCCGGATGCGTCAGCATCTGCAATGAACACATTTCATTTCTTACTTACTTATCGAAAACTTGCAGAATGAATAATATTTGTTTCAGACAAATATCTCCTGTGACTTACCTCTGGGCAACAGCTGCTGTTATACCACGTAACAGAAAGTATTGGTCTTCAAAATGTCTGCTACATATACGATAGTACGTGTTATATAGCAGACCACCATTACCATGTACTTTGTTGAAGAAGTTCTCCACGCCGCACGCTTTCGCCCATTGCTTTCATCTGCAAAGAAAGCGATTATTATAAGCGTCGCATGATTTCATTCATCCTTCAATAATTATTAAAAAATCTTCACTCTTCTCCATCTTTCACAATCTTTGCATACGTACCTTTCAAGATCCTTCGGGAAGCGGAACAAACTCAAGTCCTTGTTTAAATAAGTCTTGCCGCAACTCAACACTACGCAAACATTCTTAACGCGTTCAGCCATCGCAAAATAGCACTTTTGGATAATAGCACGAACGACCGTGTGTCACGGACCGAGTTGCAGCCAAAACTGATTTAGTCCCGGATTGCTCGCGTCACGGTCCCGAAACGTAGAAACAGTGTAGTTTGTCGCAGCATCCATAATAGTATAGGTTCCTAGGCGATAAGTGATTCCAAAAATCCCAGTAGTATACGTATACGCAGAGGCAGTCTCTAGACCCAGACTCTACGAGAAGATGAATGTACAATGGAAATATTACAACGCCAACACTATATAGGGATTGAATTTACTACACATAGGCAGATGTCCCGGTGGTGTAGCGAGTAAAGCATTGGACTGGTGGGAGCAGGCAGCGCGTAAGTCTCAGAGTCCTGTCCTGGAAAAGCTCAAAGCAATTTAATAATAATTCAGTACTGCATATCAATAAGGCCTATTAGGGCACTGGGTCAGGAAGCTGAGAATAAGTAAGCCCTGGGTACTTACTGCATAGTGCAGCAACCGTATGAGCACACCAAGAAGAATAACCACAGAATGCAAAGATAACCTCAATATCGAGGCGCCCCGCGTAAGTGATAAAAGCACAATACCCAGTAAATACAGTATAAATAAGAATAAACCACCACCGTCAGTATTACATGGAAATATCAAGGACCAAAAAAGATTTATCCAATTACTCACAGACCATGCCAAACACAAATTTGATCTGAAATACCACAAGGACACAACAGATGTAATACTTGAGGACAACAGTGACTATGACGATATAGTGAACCTTTGGAAACAATCAAATGTTAAATTCCATACGTTCACAAGGAAAGAACATGAAAGAAGGAAGGACCTTCGTCGTATCCGGACTACACGAACACGCATCACTGGAAGATCTACAAAATGAACTATTAGAAAAAGGACTAATGGCTCCCGTAGTAAACAAAATGAAAAGCACAAAAAGACCGCTTTACATGCTATCTACTGCCTCCAAAACATCAACAAAATAATTAAACAATGACATCAGAGCACTGGACCATGTTAAAATAAAATGGAAAAACTATATATTAAGAAGAACAGGAACGCAATGCCACAGGTGCCAAACATGGGGACATGCAACCAGAAACTGCTTTGCAGAACCAAACTGCCTAAAGTGTGCAGAAAATCATTTGACAAATACCTGTCAAAAAGCTGGGCATACATAATCAGTTTTTCGTCAGTTTTCCGTCATGCCCGGACTGACAGTTTTGAAAACTGACAGAAAAGTGAAAACTGAAGGTTCTTCAGTCAGGAACTGGCGCTCGGGTTCATTATTTTACATACTTTTAACTGACCCTGCTGACCACATTCATTCAGTCTCAGTGAGGTCGCGTATGATCTCGCATATAATTATCCCAAACTGGCCAACACAGGTTGAAAACTTAGTTGATGCCCTCGTCGGAAGGTTACTTCACTCGGAGACTGACCGATCAAGCGTGCTTGATATTTTGTGCCCGGGCGAGCGCCAGAACGACGAGGGCAAGTATCAGCAGGGGGCAATAAAATTTGACAACTGGGGAACACGTGCTAATCCCACACCAAATGTACAGAATAACTGAATACCATTCACCGACCGCATCTACAAAAATGATTTCAATTAAATCCCTACTTACCCGTGAGGTGTACTCATGATCAAACAAAACATAACCGAAATATATCTGAGTGGCTATCAGGAGACTCGGTAGAGTCTCCTGCCAAGTAGTAGCTGTATATCTCAGCGCGAGGGCCGAGGAAACTTATCCCGAATTATAGCGGTTGTGAAGGGAGAATAGGTCAGAGAATGGGGCAATCCCTGGAGCATTGTCGCTGGGTGGAACATGTACCGACTTTTGTCAATTTGTAACCTCGGGCGACTAGCTCAATACCTGCTACGCTGCAAGAATGCTGCCGATACTATCTCAGCTTTGTGTTCAGGTTGGCATTAGCGTTTCCAATCCCGGCGTAGAATAACCATAAAATCATATACGTTGCTGTACCGCAATGTTTTTCCGTGTCTCTTGAAAGTAGTATAATAAACTAAAGTAAAAACGCAGTCGTATCCCCAGTGAATTACCAAAAGTATAAATACCTAGCAGAATCCCAAATCTCTAAATCCTCTGCATTCGCAGCTTATCAAGCGGCGGACATTTATTTTACAACACCACCTCGAGAGTCAGTGAGTATTAACTCTAAACCTACCGACTCTTTTTGCTATACCTGTACTTCCCCATTGAAAATGGTTAATTTGACCGGTAATTGGTAGGTTCAGTGTTAACAGCCTCCAAAAACACGGTTTAAGTGTTTGATGCTACGAAGGTACATATAACGGCAATGATCGGGACATTGGTATAAATCAGGTATCCCATTTTAGAAGATCTTGTAAGCACAACCTGAAACTTTCTATGTTGGGAGGAACCAGTGGATGTATTACATTTTTGTAGTCTTAGTTGCGCATTCTGAGCTCTAGAGCATACATGCATCTAGACCACACCCTCGCACCGCTGTTTATTTAATAAATCCCCATCTGGGGTGCATTCATCCTGTTTCAAATAAACTTTGGACATCTTATGTCATTGATATCAATATTTGCGACTTGGAAAAGTGATCGGCCGTAGTTCACGTCTAGGTATCGGGTTTCGATATTCCTCTTCGGCGCGGATTACCCAGGTAGCCGCCAAGAAAGACCATACCAATTCACGTGTAATAAAACATCTGGCGTGCAGCTGAAAGGCGAATGCATCTTCCTTGAGGGTAGGATGAACGCACCCATCGGGGAATTCCGTACCTGAGCTGCCCCCAACTACCCCCGAGAATTCGACCCCACCTGAGTTCCACTAAACTCCACCCACAGCCGCCCGAAATCCTCCATCCTGGAATCTCAGTTGCTACAATCGCCTAATTAGCACACCCCTTCAACCAAAATATGTAGACGTGATTAGGCCTGACACTTAACGCGAAAAAATCTTGACTTCCCGTGATTCGGTCAAGGATAAGTACATGTCTCATTCTGAGTTCGGGAGTTGTACACACAGTATTGACTTAGAAAAAATATATCACACAAGCGACAGAATGCCCGCGTAGCAAAGGGAGTGGCGCAAAGATTTAATGACGTAGAATTTCTAACCGACTTTATAAATCTGTATCGGAGTTCCCCAGCGCTGTGGTCGGTGAAGAGCCCCGATTATATAAACAAGTTCAAGAAGGACGCCGGATATAGTGCCTTGTTGCAATTTGCAAGGACCGTTTATGAAGACGCCGACATCGACCTCATAAAAAGTGAAATTAATACGTTGAGGACCGCATACAGGAAGGAGTGGCAGAAGGTGCAAAACTCCTAAAGGTATGTCAAAAAAATTTAACTTTTGCAGCATATACAGGGTGATGCATGAGACGTGGAATTAGCTTTTTACCATCGAATTATCGGTAATATCGACATTGCGTAATTGTTTTGTTAGCCTTGTAGTGTCACTTATGTCGTGTGTCGCATGAGCTTACAGGGTGTAACAGATAGAATGGAACCACCTTTTTACCATCGAATTATTGGTAATTCCGACATTGCGTAATTGTTTTGGTAGCCGTGTAATGTCACTTGTGTCGTGTGTCGCATGAGCTTACACGACATTAATCGTGACAGATACCAGCCGCCTATTGATTAATTGAGAAATGCAAAATCTCGAGGAAACCTAACTTATGCATTCCAATGGAACTGCTGTTTTATTTTCAATTCTGAATTATATGGTAACCGTATTAAGTCTTGTGTCATATAAAATTTCTGTGAACTGAATCTTCGGAGAGCGAGCGATGATTATTAGGATGGACGCTTGTCCAATAACAATAGTAGTCGTTGTGGTAAGACGCTGAATTTACAATCTTGTTGGTCCAATTCCATTCCGAATGTCTGAAATTTTTTTAATTCCTCGCTATTTGAGCAGGCGAATAAATGATATTTTGATATTAGTAATAAACTCGTCTCGTGCTGCACATGTCCACGTCCATCCGATTACGAAGAATAGCGCGGCCACACTATAGTATCCGCCTATGACACATAAATAAATGTTTATAAATGCGGTTTAAACGATTGTTTGTCGATACTTGCAGACTAATTGCGAGATGAGTTTATTGCCAATATCAAAATATATAATTTCTTCACCTGCTTGAATAGTGAGGAATTAAAAAGACTTGAGATATTTTAAATAGGACTGGAACGAGAAGATTGCAAATTTAACCGTATTCCTACGATGACTACTATTATTATTATTACTATTACTATTACTATTATTATGTTATTGGACAAGCGTTCATCCTAGTAATCATTGCCCGCTCTCTGGAGATTTAGTTCAGAGAAATTTTATGTGACACACGATTTAATACGGTTACCATATTCTTCAGAATTTAAAATCAAACAGTTTCATTGGAGTGCATAAGTAGCAGTTTCTCGAGATTTTGCATTTCTCAATTAATCAATAGGTCGCCGATATCTGTCGTGATTCACTCCATGTAATCTCACGCGGCAGACGACACGAGTGACATTACATGACCGCCAGGACAATTACGCATGGTTGATATTATCTATAATTCTCATGCATCACCCTGTACATTACTCCATAGAATCAGCGGGTCACTTTATTTCGTCCGAAAATTGCCAATGTTCGAGCAGCTGTAACTTCGTGAAAAAAATTGTACAATAGTGTGGATATGCTCATTTTGAAACGCCAAGCTTCTATTTGAAAAGCCTCAGTCCCAATTTTTCCAACGATATTTTTTCTTCTATATAATCGCAAAACTTTGATGCTCCCTTTTCCTTCGAAATTTCATAATTTCAATACAGTCTATGGAGCTTTGTTACATATTCATCCTCTCGGACTACTTTTCTTAACATTATTTCATACGTAGATTCAATAATTATAACTCGCTAGCTTCCTACATAGAATATTCCTGCGTATTTTTCGAGCCTTAAAACTGTGACTTCGACTCCTTCGTTCCGTCTTATCTCTAGTTTTAATGGGTTCCTAGTAGGGGAGCAACGCAGCGTGCCCTTGGTGCATCTGTGTAGTTCCTTAGAACTCAAGCATGGTCAGACTCTTGGCGCCCTATACTCCCACCATACCCCCTTTTCACTGGGTTTTCGGGTATTTAAGCCCTAAATTCTAGTGGAAAGCGGGGGAATCAGTTCCGAACTCTCATCGACAGCGAAGCTCTGTCACTCGGACCAGCGAAGAACATCGTAGTAGATCGAGCATTAGTCTCCTTCGAAACCAGTCAATATTACCGTACGTACATCGTGTCATATCGCGATCGTTAGGCAAGTCACAGTTCTTTCGTCAGTTTCTCCCCCGTTCAATATCGTAACGTAATACGAACTCAGTTTAAGTATATTGTAACAACATTTCACTTCCGCTGAAACTCTCATTATTATTTTTGTATTGTATTTTCATTCAGAATATATTGATCATTGTTTTAGTTTTATTAACAAAAATCATTGCTTCTTTAATGGAAATTCCTGTTCAGTCATCCTTGATTTAAATAAGCACATATAAGGAAAGGAATAATAAAAGACCCCACGAGGATACACTTTTACCGCTCAAGGTGTATCCGGCGAGCAATAGTAAGGTTTAACTTTAGCCTAGGGCATTCTTTCATGATCAATGAGCAGGATTGAGTCTGGTTAAGGTGAAATAGCCCTTAGCACGATCCCAAGACCTGTTCTGAGCTACTGAAAGTAACTAGCCATTCTTTTAATTAACAAGGTCCAGTCTTCAGTCTGGTTAAGGTGAAATAGCCCTTAGCACGATCCCAAGTTCTGTTCTGAGTTATTTGGAAGTAACTAGTATAAAGGGGTAAACAGGAGAATAGGGACCTGAGTCTGGTTAAGGTGAAATAGCCCTTAGCACGATCCCAGGATTGATATAGGGCCGATTGGGAACTAGAAGACTCGAGTCTGGCAAAGGTGAAATAGCCCTTTGCACGATCTCAGAGCATATTTAGGACTCGCGAAGCCTGGCTCGTAACAAATTGGTGACAGCGGTGGGATACTCAGATTATATCAGTCCATAGACTGTCGAGTAAAGTTATTTTTCTCCTTGTGCTTTGTTAAAACTACATTATCACAATGGCTAAACAGGAAACAGAACTTACTGATTTTATGGAACAATTGAAACTCAAAACAACTATTCAACAGTATGTTCAAGAAGTTCCTAATTTTTCCGGCAATAGAAATGAACTTAAATATTTTGTTCAATGTGTTGAGGATGGCACACATGGTTTGCCGTCAGTTTTAGAATTGAATTATTTAAGTGCAATAATTAGAAAGTTAAAGGGTTCAGCTAGAGAGAGCGTGGATGGTGAGACGTTCACAAGCTTGAATGCTTTGTTGCACCACTTAAAGAAATGTTTTTCCCCGGGTAAAAGTTTGTGGTTTTTCCAAGACGAAATTTCGCGATTACGGATCTACCGGGATGAAAGTGTACAAGATTACATAGATAGAACGCGTCACATAATGCATAACGCTCGCGCAGCAGTGAACCAAGAATATGAAGAGGCACTCAGACCTGCTGCACTAAAGCATTTGGAACACGGCGTAATTAATAAATTTGTAAACGGGTTACCGGAACGGTATTTGTCGCGAGTGAACCCGAAGAACTTCAAGAAGTTAGAAGAAGTGTTTGAAGAGGTCTCGGAGATCACTCGAGGATGGAGTGAGAATGATCGGGGGGACTCGTATGGTTATCGTTACGGAAACAATGACCGGCCCCGACATTTTAACAACCGACGACCATTCAACCCGAATTGGAGCCGACACCATGGATCCCAAACGGAGACTACATCTGGAGTGGAGGAAAAACCACGGGGTTACGGAAAACCGACCGCCTTTGCTGTACAGCATGGCAACTCTAGGACCCCGGGTCTCATAAATTTCCACCATCAGCAGTCCCAACAACAGCATCCAAGGCAACAAGAAAGGGTTGAAAGGTATCAGAACCACGAGGGCTGTCAGTGCTGCTATTGCAAGGACAAAAGCCGCGATGGCAATTTCTCTAATTTTAAGAAACCACATAATTCTGCCCAGATGAGCGATAATTATGCTCAGCCTGGTAGTTCGTTCACTCAGCAGAGGAACGATAATAAGTCCCATAATGCACAGCATTTAAACTACGATCGCGTTCACCCGGTTGGCGATCAGGTGAACAGAAGCGAGCAACCTCGCCAGCAACATGTTCGATTCCAAGAGAATCCGCGAAGAAGCCAGTAATCAAAGAAGCCCCGATTCCAAAGATCCGCGTTAAAGTACCGGAATTAAAAGGTGGGCATGGAGAATTTTTAGTGGACGGAGGAGCGTCCGTAAATTTGATAACGTTTGAAGCTTTGAATTTGGAAGAAGCAAGAATTCATAAAGAAGAAATTGAAGTAACTGGAGTTGCTTCCATTCCAATACTTACAACGGGAACCGTAACTCTTCATATCCATGAGACACCTTGTCTATTCTACGTGATAAAGAATCTTCAGTTACCAGCTAGTGGTTTACTCGGTAGCGCTTATCTATTACAAGAAGAGGCTGAAATCTCGTATTTCCATAAAACCCTCGTAATTAGAGATAGACCGACCAAACCCATAGGATTCATAAATTATCAAAGTCCAGAAGAAAAGGAAAATCAATCGACGAAAAAGCATCATTTGCTTCCGGCACGAACCAGTCAGTGCATTACAGTTCGTTTAGCAAATACGACTCTTCGTGAAGGTTATTTACCGCGAATTAAAACCCAAGACGATGTTTATATTGGCGAAGCAGCAGTTTCCAATGATAATGGCACTTGCCACGTAATGGCAACTAATACGAGCAATCGAGATGTTCAATTCGATTTGCCACCTCAAGAAATCTATCCGTACGATATCATTAGTTCATCAGAAGAAGATTATTACATGAAGAATTCCGGCCATAAATTCACATCACCTCAAGAACGAATCAAAGAAATTAAGAAGACCCTCGATATGGACCACATGAACAGCGAGGAACGGCAACATGTGCTGCAACTCGTTCAAGAATACTCGGACAGGTTCTTTCTACCTGGAGACAATTTGGGAAAGGCACCCAACTTCCGACACTCCATTCATACTACAGACAATATACCCATAAACACCCGGCAGTACAGGTATCCGCCAGTGCATCAGAAAGAGATCGACGATCAGGTAAAGGCTTTGCTTAAAGAAGGGATAATTAAACCCTCTAGCTCTCCTTATAATTCACCTTTATGGATAGTACCAAAGAAACCAGATGCCCAAGGTAATAAGCGTTGGCGTATGGTTATTGATTTTCGAGCTCTTAACAATAAAACAGTTAGTGATAAATTTCCATTACCACAGATAACCGAAATCTTAGATAGATTAGGAGGAGCAAAATATTTCTCAGTGTTTGATTTAGCTAATGGTTTTCATCAAATAGAAATGGATCCGAAAGATCGTTCAAAAACAGCATTTACTACTCCCACTGGTCATTATGAATTTGCTCGCATGCCTTTTGGTTTGAAAAATGCACCACCAACTTTCCAACGTCTTATGAATCAAGTTTTAATCGGATTACAAGGAACTGAATTATTTGTATATCTCGATGATATAGTAGTATATTCTTCGTCTTTGAGAGAACATGAAATAAAAATTCGAAAATTATTGAATAGATTGCGTGAAAATGGTTTAACTTTACAAACAAGCAAATGTCAATTCCTCCGTAAAGAAGTATGTTATTTAGGACACATTATTTCTGAGAAAGGCGTTCGACCAGATCCAAAGAAATTACAAGCTGTTAAACAATTTCCAGTACCTACAAATTCAAAATGTATTCGTCAATTTTTAGGCTTAGTTGGTTATTACCGTCGTTTTATTGAAAATTTTACTAATAAAGCCAAACCTTTAGTAAGCTTGTTAGGTAAAGGAATTAGATTTGTTTGGAATGAAGAACAGCAGCAAAGTTTTAACCAACTGAGAAATGAACTTTGTCAACAACCAATTTTGCAGTATCCTGATTTTTCTAAACCGTTTGTTATTACTACCGATGCATCCGAATTTGCAGTAGGAGCAATTTTAAGTCAAGGCGATATAGGGAAAGATTTACCAATTGCATACGCTTCACGTACACTAAATAAAGCAGAAAAGAATTATTCAGCTGTTGAAAAAGAATGTCTCGCTATGGTATACGCAGTTCAACATTTTCGACCTTATGTTTATGGTACAAAATTCACTTTGGTTACTGATCATAGACCTTTAGTTTGGTTACACTCAGTTAAAGATCCTACGTCTCGATTAATGAAATGGAGATTACGACTTTTAGAATTTGAATATGAGGTAGTTTATAAAGCAGGAAAAATTAATCAGAATGCAGATGCTTTATCACGAAATCCAGTTCATTGTTTGCCATTAATTCCGAAGGATGATGATCCTGATTTTAGAGCTCAAATTCCTAAAACTTCCGCCCATCTTGAGGGTATTGGTAGTCGCATTAAACAATTGACACGTGATAGGCAAAAGAGACCTTTAGTTCGACACTCAGAAAGTGAATCAGATGACAGCAATTCAGAAAATGAGCAACCTCGCAGATCCCCTTTTAAACCGAGTTTTCTACCTAGCATGGAGAACTTTCTTCCAGACGCACATTCTACAAACCCTGCACCACCATCTGGAAACAATACTTTGACCGGCGATTTAATGTCTTTTAATGAGTCCTTAAGTAATTCTACCCTAGCTCCCACAGAGAGGCTTGAAGATTCAGAGATTTACAATCAGTCCATTAGTACCATTCGACAGAATTCTTTACCCCTAAATGACATAGACATAGATCAGACCCTTCCTTTACCCGAACCTCTAATACCTACCCAATCTGTTCCTGATAACCTAAACTCTCATACAGTACCAACTCAAATTTCGAATACCCTTATTGACTTCTCAGAGTATCCAATGTCAAGCAATAAAGATAGTGACAGTGACGAAGAGAATACAACGAATAGTTTTCACATGGCTTTTTCTACAAGCCCTCTTTTGTCTCGAAAGGCCCATTGCATTCATTTTATCTCAGCTGACTGCAATTCAAATACTCCAATTACTAAATCTTTAGAAGAAATGGAATATATAGATAAAGAATGGATTAAAAATCAACATCCAATGAAAGGTCAAGTTTTTATATCTACATCTAGTAATAGAAAGATTTTTAGTATATTTGGCACTAAATACTTTTATGAACAATTAACCAAAGAAGATATCATCTCTGGTTTAGAAGAGTTGAAAATAGCATTTCAACAATCAAAGATTTATTCTATTAGAATGTCTTCAGTTGGAGATGGACATGATCATTTCACTCATGTAGAATTTGGAGAATTAGTTAAACGAGTTTTCAACAATTCAAATATTCATATCACTATTTGTACATCAAGTATTACAGTTCCTGTATTAGAAATTAGACAACAATTAATTCAAGAAGCTCATAGTAGTTTGATAGGAGGTCACAAAGGTGTCACCAAAACTTATAATCGTTTACGACCTCATTATTCCTGGCCTGAAATGAAAATTGATATACAAAATTTTATTCGTAAATGCACTAGTTGTCAAGAACAAAAGTTGGTCAGAATTAAAACCCGTCAACCTATGCTTATCACTGACACACCGTCCGAGCCTTTTGAAAAGATATCCTTAGATACTGTTGGTCCTTTACCGCTTTCTTTAAATGGAAATAAACATATTCTTACAATGCAAGATAACCTCACGAAATATTGTTTGGCCGTAGCAATTCCAAATATTAAAGCTGAAACAATAGCTGATGCTTTTGCTCGTCATTTTATAGCAGTTTACGGTACTCCTAAAGCAATTCTTACTGATAGAGGAAGTAGTTTTATTGGAAAGATCCTTACTCAATTAGCAGAAATATTTCAAATTAAAAAAGTTACAACTTCTGGTTATAGACCACAAACTAATGGTTCACTAGAAAGAAGTCATATTGTCTTAACAGAATATTTAAAGCATTATATGGATTCGTACGAAGAATGGGAAAGTCTATTACCATTTGCAATGTTTTCATACAACACATCTGTTCACGAAGCAACTAGTTTCACTCCTTACGAATTAATTTTTGGTAGATTACCAAGATTACCATCAGCATTTCCCAAAGGAGAGAATTTACGAACATATGATTCCTACCTAATAGATCTGATTAAACGAATGGAAACTATGAGAAATGAAGTCACTGATAATTTAATTAAAAGCAAATGTCGTTCTAAACAGTATTATGATAGATGTGCAAACCCTGTTAATTTTAAGCCTGGAGATTTTGTTTATGCTCTGAAGGAACCTCGGATTAGCAAATTTGATCCCCATTACATTGGACCTTTCAAAATCATTAATGTCACTGATTTAAGTAATATAGTTTTACAAACGTCAGAGAATAAAATATTAACAAAGCATGCCGACAAGTTGAAATTAGCTCACGCGTAGAAAAAAATGATCACTCGTTTTAAAACAGGTAACAACAATATATGGAAAATTGGAGACTGGATAGAAACTAATTAGCATTCTTCATTTTCTGTGCCACATTGATTAGTTGAATATCTGCATAAACCATAGACAAGACAACCGTAGATTTAAGTTTGCGAAAATGTATCCACCCGAACCATTATAATCTGTAAAACCATTGTAATATCGTATATGAATTCTGTATTTAGCAATTAAGTACACTTCACTACACACTACATTACGTTTCAAACATGCGTCACACATTCTCACCACTTTCAAAAGAAAATTAGTCCGATTTCTTTATGAAGCATCACGATTTGCGCGATGTTCACTCTAAGGGGGGAGGTGTTACATATTCATCCTCTCGGACTACTTTTCTTAACATTATTTCATACGTAGATTCAATAATTATAACTCGCTAGCTTCCTACATAGAATATTCCTGCGTATTTTTCGAGCCTTAAAACTGTGACTTCGACTCCTTCGTTCCGTCTTATCTCTAGTTTTAATGGGTTCCTAGTAGGGGAGCAACGCAGCGTGCCCTTGGTGCATCTGTGTAGTTCCTTAGAACTCAAGCATGGTCAGACTCTTGGCGCCCTATACTCCCACCATACCCCCTTTTCACTGGGTTTTCGGGTATTTAAGCCCTAAATTCTAGTGGAAAGCGGGGGAATCAGTTCCGAACTCTCATCGACAGCGAAGCTCTGTCACTCGGACCAGCGAAGAACATCGTAGTAGATCGAGCATTAGTCTCCTTCGAAACCAGTCAATATTACCGTACGTACATCGTGTCATATCGCGATCGTTAGGCAAGTCACAGTTCTTTCGTCAGTTTCTCCCCCGTTCAATATCGTAACGTAATACGAACTCAGTTTAAGTATATTGTAACAACATTTCACTTCCGCTGAAACTCTCATTATTATTTTTGTATTGTATTTTCATTCAGAATATATTGATCATTGTTTTAGTTTTATTAACAAAAATCATTGCTTCTTTAATGGAAATTCCTGTTCAGTCATCCTTGATTTAAATAAGCACATATAAGGAAAGGAATAATAAAAGACCCCACGAGGATACACTTTTACCGCTCAAGGTGTATCCGGCGAGCAATAGTAAGGTTTAACTTTAGCCTAGGGCATTCTTTCATGATCAATGAGCAGGATTGAGTCTGGTTAAGGTGAAATAGCCCTTAGCACGATCCCAAGACCTGTTCTGAGCTACTGAAAGTAACTAGCCATTCTTTTAATTAACAAGGTCCAGTCTTCAGTCTGGTTAAGGTGAAATAGCCCTTAGCACGATCCCAAGTTCTGTTCTGAGTTATTTGGAAGTAACTAGTATAAAGGGGTAAACAGGAGAATAGGGACCTGAGTCTGGTTAAGGTGAAATAGCCCTTAGCACGATCCCAGGATTGATATAGGGCCGATTGGGAACTAGAAGACTCGAGTCTGGTAAAGGTGAAATAGCCCTTTGCACGATCTCAGAGCATATTTAGGACTCGCGAAGCCTGGCTCGTAACAGCTTCTAGAATTTTTTCTCGGAATTCCATTCACAGGCCCTTCTAGAGCGAAGCTTCCTCTTTACAAAGAGCTGCAATAAGTTGACTTTCGATTTTTTATAACCATTTTATCGCAACTTGAATCGAAAGTAATTACCTTGGAGTGACCCAATGCTGGCAGCATACTTTCGGTTGTGTTCCATGTGGTGGTCCATTTGTATGGTTGAGTGTGGTCGGTTTAACAACGAGGTTTCCGCTGAAATTTGGTGTGATATTCTTTTCCGGTTGTTCTGAAGTTTCTAATGTGGATGGTTTTGTTACATCGGTGGCATATGAGATCGATGGCAGTGGATTATCGTTCACTGATGGGGACGGATTAACTCTTGAATTGACATTGTCACATTGTACTATTTGTATATTCCATATACCTGTATGTGCCTTGGAGAGTTTTTTGTCTATCTGGATGGGAGCATATCCTCTTTTTTTCTTTTTACTCTGATCTGCAAAGGAGGAAAAAATATTGATGAGATTGCAAAGCAAAAAGCAAGGTACTATAATTTCAAATACATAACAATCTTACGTATTTTCCAAATGGATTATTGCTGCCACAGTAAACGTGTCTTCCTCGGGCAGCGGAATTCTGAAACACTTCACAGAAATTTTATGGAGATTAATATGATTGATTTCGCGAAGTCCAGTACATTTGAAATAACGAACACTCGAGGAAGGAATACCGACATCATAAAAACTATCCACCTGCAGTAAGGTTTCACTCCTAACTGGATTGTACTATCTTGCTGGCAAATTTCACAGATAATACAAATGGTACCATCGCGCAAGATGCAGCAATTATCGCGTGCTTCTATAGCAAATAAGATGCCATTGATATGTATCTTATGGTACCGAGGAATATCAGTACCATCGCGCAAAGGCATCGATACGTCTATTGAGGATTCTGAAAGTAAATCTCCGCCATTCTATTGGAAAACTGTTGAAGAGGCTGGCTCGATTTTCTAAAAAAAATTCTAAATATTCTCATGTTGCTTTCAAATGGGAAAGCAGAGAACGAATCGAGATTGCCAAGATGTCTGACATCGTTGGCTAAATGGAGAACACCGTGGACATTATAAGATGCAAAAGTTGAGCCATACAACTCTTCAGAATGAAGGACAAAGTTACGCAATGCTGCCTCTGCAGCATTCAAAAATTGAGGAGACGGAGATCCAGAAACTAAAATTCTCATAGCCACATGTAAAAATGTTTGTACGCACTCTCATGCAAAATGCCATATGTAACCACCGGCCCTGAATGTAGAAGAAATTGACGAAGTTCCGTTGGCTTATACTTTTGATATAAACTAAGAGGTCTTGGCGGTCTTCCAAACTCTAAGGGGCAATACTCTCTGCAGATACTTAGCCTGGCAGACATTATGGAAACCGCGTGTTTGTCCAACTTAGGGAAAGATGGATATTTCCCTCATATCCATGCAGCTAATAATTTTGTTGTGACTCCCAAGCATACTAGATGCATGTATTCAAATGGCACTTGTGAGACCATCCCAAAGGGTAGCGATGACAGTGGACTTCTACCCTCTTTATGATATTCTCTGTCCATGCAATTGAGATAATCCTGATCAGTCCTAGGGATATTATTTATACTATTGAATACATTTAAACGCAAGCTCTGTCTACCAGAGATTTTGCACTTTGAGCAGGGCCGGCTCGACATATGACCACGGTGATTTAAAATGAATGATCTAGCTGGTGCATCAGCTATAAACGACCTTAAGGGGCTAGACTCCGGTCGTTCGCGGTATGGTAGAGGCGCTGTTTTATCGGCACAAATGGCCCAAATCATGCTTCCGCATTCCCGTTCCTGTGGGTTTATATGAAATGATTTTGTGTTGGGAAAGGCCCCAATCGAAAGATGAAGGATGAATGCAGACCGGATGATACCTGATTTTGCATGATTTCGATGCTTTTTAGTCATAATAATGTGCTGAAAGTTGTAAACTCGGCGTAGTTTTGACAACTTTTAGTCCATCAATATCATTATAAAAGCATCGAAATCGTGCAAAATCAGGTATCATCCGCTCTGTACTGATCCTTCATCTTTCGATTGGGACCTTTCCCAACCCAAAATCGTTTCATATAAGCCCACAGGAACGGGAATGCGGAAGCATGATTTTCGCCGCATTGTAGCCATGTTGTTGATATGCAGAGCGGTATAGTTGAGTACTTTAGGTCGGCCACCGTCAACGAGGTGGTGCTTCATTGAGAGGGCTATTTACCTCGAACGCTACGAGTCGCACGCTGTTTGACAGCAAGTTGTGGGGTTACGCATATACGCGATACAGCAGGGATACTTTTTCGAAATATGCTTTTAGAATGACGTTTATTTTTTCTAATATATAATAAATTGTACTATGATCGTGATCGTGATCGTTATCACGATGTTATGAAATTGTGTTATTTTTCCATAATATTAATGTTTTAATGTAGGGTTTGACACTACACATTTTCAGAGTAGTTGTCAAATGCAGTTGCTGGTTATTCAAGTTTTTATGCTATTGTTATCATTTTCTTAATAAAAGGACATCAACAATTCAATTATGCTACAGATCCTCCAAAGTTATACTTTTCATTGGCTGTATAAGGGGACGACTGATAGCTCATTTTATAATTTTGGTGTACTTAGATTCATAAAGTCTGAGGAACTTAGGTATACCCTTTCTCCGCATCTACCTAGTTTTACTGTAATTGGTACACAGGTACTCTATAATTGGGATTTTACAAATTTAGATTCAATGAAATTAAAAGAGCGTTGCAGGAATCAAGATATTCTTTTGGTATTAGTAACTGCAGTGGCTAGTCGAATGGAGATATGCTTTTACTGTATCATACTTGTATCTATGGTATCTATAACTCCTTTATGATTCCATGGAATCTAGGTCCAGTGCATGCAAACTATTGTGACATTATATATTATATCCATTTTGTACATCAATGGTCAATAAGGATTACCCAATGTTGGCGAAAAACACTGCAATTGAAAGACTGTCTTTTTTTTGTAAAGCTACTAACCCAATACAGAATTTGTAGGAGTGCGTGCAAAATATTGTTACCATAATGCCTGAAAGTTTGGAATGAGAGAGTTAATAATTTAACATCTTTATATGTTTAATATTGAATTCTATTTAAAAAATTATTTTAGTTTTTTATATACATACAACACACAACACACACACACAAACTTAAACTATATAAAACTATTGGGTATAAGTAATATTATAAATATTCCCCCCCGTCCCTCCCATGTAGGGGATGGCCTCCTGGGACGACGTGCCGCCCCCTCCCCTTTGCCCTCTTCCTCTTCCCCATCCTCCACGTCCGCCTCCTCTTCCTCTTCCTCCTCCACGTCCACCTCCTCTTCCTCTTCCACTTCCTTCACCTCCTCGTCCTTGTCCTACTAAATTATTAGCAGGGTTGGTGTCTCCCTGCCCCAAGCGGTCGATTTGTCGATTTAGCGATTTCAAACGACGTTCAAGTCGTCTCATCTGCAATATGAAAAGAAAAACAACATTATATATTTCGTTACTCGAAATGAATGCAAAAGGGATATATTGATGGGAATTTTTACGTACTCTCTCCTCCGACACAAAAGTGCCCCTCGGCACTTCTGGTGCCGGCTCTGGTGCCGGCTCTGGCGCCGGTTGTGGCGCCGGTTGTGGCGCCGGCCATGCATACGGCACCATTTCTCCCTCTCGGACTGGGCGCCTCTGTGGGGAGGGCGGGCGCCTGTTCACCCTCTCGCGATCACCGGCCGGTGATCGCCGGCGCCCGTCATACACCTCGCGGCGCCGCTCCCTCCGCTCCCTGGATCGCCTGCGGCGCCGATCCCGCTCGCCGAGCGCGGGCCACTCCTCACCGAGTGGCCCCCTCCCACCCGCTGCAGCCTCCCGAGATCGGGAGCATGACCGCTCGACTTGAATGTTGCCTCTATGTTCCATCTGCAATGAAAGAAAGAAGTACACGTAGTATTGTTTCCCTTTGTGAACTATATTATGAGACTTTTTTCCGACGATGCTCTGACTCTCTGTTACGAATCTCTCGCTGCATCGAAGTAGATTTCTAGTAAATCTTCAGAGATCCTTCATGAATGTAAGATCTTGGTTTTGCGGCATTTGTACGATGCTGTGTTGAATTATCTATCAATGCATAGAGAGAAATATCATTTCGCACTATGCGACTCTCAGTAATACGGAAGAGAGTCTTACACACTTGTCAAAGTAATTGTACTAACAGTCATATAACAGAGACCCACACCTCTGTTCTTCGATGGTTATTTTTTCGGATTTTCCTTCGCAAATCTCTCAAAATTTTTCCCGTTCTCGAGATAAGAGACGTGAACGGGGAGCAGGCGCTACCACGTCCGTGAATCATTCCAGCCAGTAAAAAAGTTCGAGAACGAGAAATTTGGGAAGGATAGTCCGGAAAATACCCGTCGAGGAACAGAGGTTTTTGGTTTCTGTTCTACCAATGTTCTTACGACTGCTTCAACAACTGTGTAAGACTCTCTACCGTATCACTAAGAGACGCATTGTGCGAAATGACATTTCTTTCTTCGCGTTGATAGACAATGGGACAAAGCGTTGTATGTACTATCAGGAAAATGTGAGATTATTCTCGAGTCTCGTTAATGCTCGGGACAGACTCGAGAATAATAACGATAATAAGAAGAAATATCTGATTGAGAGAATTTCTTTTACTTTACTTTACGATAATTGAAATTTACTTCAGCTGAATGGTTTTTCGTCAACTATGTTAGATTTCCATACTCATTTTCCCGATACCTCGGCTCGGGAGACTCAAAGACGGCCAGCCCTTAGTTTCACAAGAAAGGGCGCCAGGCATCGAAGATGCCACACAAGATCTGTAATTCGCAAAAGGGCGGGCTACGAGGAATCTCCCGAGACGGCGTAACGTGCCTCTCGGCTAGCTCAGACAACAAAGGGAGAGCACGTGGGTTCGACACGAATGAACAGTGGCCAGGATTGAATTAGAAAACTGTTTTATTTCGACAATGCAAAGCGATATCAAGGTCCTTCGCTCGAGGTGTTCACTAGCAACCTCGGGCGAAGCACGTGGCCGCGAGTTAAAAGAAAGTCGAGATCACAGTCCGATGTTAGCTAATTCGACGCGGTTGTTCGGCGTTAAGACGGTTGATGAATTCGCGGTCGTCTGAATTCTACGCAAAGCTACACGTTGACTCTTGGCTGACTTCGTCAGCCCGCAGGAAGATATCAGTTACAGATACAGATTAGATGGAAAGCTCGGAAGTTCGATAGAGAGGAAGATCGCGAATAGATCGTAGACGAAACTTACAGTCGGGCAACTACAAGCCTGAAGGGCGAAGAAACAGCGAAGGTCTAGCTGAGATCCCACAAAGTGGGTCCCTTACAGACTGCTAGACCGGAAAGATGTTCGCTTACCGCTAGTTTTTCCCTAAGCGTTAGTTGGAAGTTAGAGGAGCGTTAAAGCTTCGTCCTTCCTTCCTTGCTTCCTACGGTAATCGTTGCTATTGTTCGCTAATGTCGGTAGTCGCTCGCTAGTCCGCTCGCTTCGATCGTCAGCACAAGAGTGACGAATTCTATGCGCTCTTCTCTAACGTTCGCCTAGCCGCCTTTGTCCCCCGAAATCGATCGCTATTGGTCGCCGGATCCTACCGCGCGCGCAGGGCTCGCTAAGCCCTCGGACGAACGACGCCAGCGCCGTGGGCCCCACGGTGCGCCCACCCCGCTCCGTCGAGACGACAAACGGTCAGTCTCCCACGTTGCAGGGTGCCTCGGGGTCGCTTGCCTCACCACCCAGTTTCCTCCCACGTTGACCAGTCGTCGTCGGAAACTTTCGGAGAGTGCTGACCCCTTAATGTTCATCCTGGTCGGGCCGAATTCCTCTGGGCTGGCAGAGTTGGTGACTTCGGGTGCTGTGGGTAGTTGGTCGTCCCTGGTTGCTGCTCCCTAATTGGCTTAGGCGAAGTTGATCGGCGTTAGTTGAGATTCTCGCTCTTCTGAGGCTCTTTATTGGAGACGCTAGTTTACTATTTTCTCGGCGCTAGATTTGAGCGAGAGGGTTGCTTTTGTGACGTACGACAAACGCAACGTCACAGTACAAAAGAAATAGTGGCCACACCGGACCGTAAAAATCTTGAGCAATCCAACTTTTCGGGCTCCGCCGACTATATCGAAATGTTCGATGCCACAGTCAGTAATTGGAGAATGATTGGCAAGACCTTTGATCTTGTTGAATACGTATCGGAAATCGGTGAAACTCAGCCCTTCCAACTCATGCTGTTCAGGCTGCGGTGCCGGCACTCTTTCTTCAATCCAAAAATTATCTTCATCCGAGTCGGTTGGAGTACTTCCTCTCGAATGGGTGCTTGTCGAACTTGCGGGACAATTGGTTGCCCACGGACTTCCTGTACATCTTCAGTATTCGGATTGTCCGTCATCACCATATCTTCGGTTTCTGACTCTACTGCTATCTCATCCAAGCAATCATTCATCCAATCACTCATCCAGTCTTCATTGTCCGAATCAAGATGCTGTTGTAACGCGGCACCCTCGCTATCATCGCGCGAGCCTCAGCACCCCGAGCGCCCCTCTTGAGCGCCACTTCAGAAAGGTCTCGAATAAAGCTAGAACCGAACTCGGAAGTGCCTATTCATTTACCCGCTCTTGCACGCCATCACAACTGGTGTCAGAAGTGAACGACCACCACACCCAGCCACCCACACACAGAAACAAATAGAAGGAAGAAAGGACAACACAAGCACACTCAAGAAAACACATGCACATCATAGCAATCATCATCACCATCACACGGTAAGTACCACGCAACATTTGCAATATTTGAATTGTAGAGTCTGAACTGGCGCCATCTCTTCCATCCTGCATACCGTTAAAAATCCACAAAATTCCACCCCAACGCCCTGAACGTCATAAAACCCACAGTACCCCTTTCTATAAGACGACACTTACCCCAGACACAGAAACCAACGCCACAGTTACGAACATGGCACACACTCTGACATTCCGCGACATATATACGATAATACCCAACTTCGACGGCTCTAATATCCTCGTCGAACAATTCATTCGAACATGCAACAGAGTCATACCGCTATTAAATGACGCGGACAAAACCAAACTCCTACAAATTATTCCAGCTAAATTAACTGGCATGGCAATAGAAATAGCCGACGCAGAAACATACACAACACTCGACAAACTCCTCACAGACTTAAGAACAGCATTTAGTAGACCCATGGAACTTTCGGACTTAGAATTCGAAATGCGAACAATCACACAAAACTATAACGAACCAGTCTTTCGATACGCCATCCGTCTTAGAAAGACCCTGAATGAAGTATTCGAAAGATTAGACACAGTATACACAACAATAGAAAACAGCACATATTTAAATAACAGAAAAGCGGAAGTAGTGAATATAGCAATTACAACATTTGTCAGAGGATTGGTAGAAGGCATCAACAATCGAATGATTAGAAACCACACATCATTACAAGCGGCAATAGACGAAGCAATAGAAATCGAAAACGAATTAATACGGAGACAAAAATTACACAGTACAACGAATGAAAACTACACACCTACCACACATGTCCGATTCGCTGAAATAGACGACTCATACGATAAAAATGATAGAAAATTTTGCGATTTCTGTGATACACCCACACATAACACAAGAGATTGTCGTTCCCTAAGTCACTATAAAGCTAATCGTAAAAGATACACAGACAATAGTTCAGGAGACACCTCACAAAATAGACACAGACACAATCCGCGAGATTCTAGACCAAATCATAATCACGCATCACATAGAAATGGCAATGACAGAGAACACTCATCCGACGGACACCGGAATAGCCTCTCAAACAAATCCAGAGGCAACTCTCGCGACAGATACGAATCCCGAAACGATTCTCAAAACAGATATTCACACGACAGATATCGTGATGACTCTCGAAACAGATATTCCTAAGACAGGTATCGAGACAATTCTCAAAACAGGTATTCACAAGACAGATACCGAGACCAATCACGAGACCGATATTCACGCGATAGATACCGCGATAATTCACAGAATAGATACGGAAATAATAAAGATCACTCACGCTACAGATACAGTGACAATTCTAGAAACGGGTACATTAGAAGCAATTCGAGAAACAGATATACACATAATCCAGACGACAAACGTAACCGACGCGACAACTCAATAAACGGACGAAATTCACAAAGACAATACAGCCAAGAAAATAATAGCACCACCGAAATCGAAGAGGCCCTGAAAAACCTCTTACTAAAAAAACTCAAACGAAGTCTCGTGCAGAGGCACGACACGGGACTCGCCCTCCCAGAGCCCAAAAAATTAAGGGAAGCAATAGTTTCATGCGGAATATCCGAGCACCATGAACCCTCCGACTATAGAACTACACATACCCGACACCATCAAACCAAAGACCAGATTTTTTACAGACACAGGTGCGCAAGTAAACCTTATAACAATTAGCAACGTAGCACACCACGTTAACATAAACCCAAAAATAATTTATAACCTAATAGGAGTAACCAATAGTAAAACCTCCACAATAGGATCGTGCCTTATCACCATTCAAGATATCCCAGTAGAGTTTCAAGTAGTTGCTAAAGCGTTCCCATTCCCACAGGACGGCCTGTCAGGCGACGCTTTTTTCAATCAGACCTCAGCGGACATACTATATTCTGACAACTGTACAGTACTTATTAGTCAACAAAAGATCCCCTTCACGACATTGGAAACCTATAACGTGCCACCCAGAACGAAAACTCAAATGCGTATCCGATTAAAACATACACAACTTCGAGAAGGATACATTCCGCAGATAACAAAGTATCAAGGTATATACTTCGGAAACGCACTCATCAAAAACCACGGCAACATTGCATACCTTCAAGTGATCAACACAAACACAAAACCAATAAAAATAGAAATACAAGAAGTAGACCTACAACCTATTGAACAGATAGCAGACACTTGTGACACAAGACACTTGTAAACGAACTAAATTCTCAATGTATTCAAGCACAATACACTGCAGCAATTTACACCACAAAAATAGATGAAAGGCTTGAAAAACATCGAAGGAGATCATTTAGGCCACACACCAGTTGCTCAACATCAAATTCATTCAACAGACGATAAGCCAATTAACACAAAACAATACCGATACCCCCCAGTACACAAAAACGAAATTAAACTTCAAATCCAAAAATTCATTGAAAAAGACATCATACAGCCTTCTATCTCACCCTATAACTCACCAATTTGGATCGTCCCAAAAAAACCCGATAGTAAAGGAAACAAACGATGGAGAATGGTCATAGACTTTGGGAATCGTAATGAAAAAACAATAACAGACGCATACCCACTCCCCAACATCTTAGACCAGTTAGGAAACGCTCAGTATTTTTCACCGACTTCGAAAAGGAGGAGGTACTCAATTCGGCCGCTATATATATATTTTTTTTTTTAATGTTTGTCCGGCTAGAACTCTGAGATGGGTGGACCGATCGGGATGAAACCTTACCTATCTTATAGAGGAAGTTCACAGTTTGGTCCCATTATAGATTTTTTCGAAATTGTTTAACGCTAACCATAGTTATTGCATAAAAACCGAATTTTTCGCAGATTTCTCATTTCTACTCAAAATTTCGTTTGTCCGGCGATATCTTCGAGATGGATGGACCGATATTGATGAAACCTTGCCTAGCTTATAGAGGATGCTCACAGTTTGTTCCGATTATAAATTTCTCCGAAATTGTTTAACGCTAACCATAATTATTGCATAAAACCGAAATTTTGCAGATTTCATGTTTCTACTAAAATTTTGTTTGTCCAGCAATATTTCCGCGATGGATGGACCGATTTTGATGAACCCTTGTCTATCTTATATAGGATACTCACAGCTTGGTCCAATTATAAATTTTCTGGAAATTGTTTAACGCTGACCATAGTTATTGTATAAAAACCGAAATTTCTACTATTAAGATTTCGTTTGTCTGTCGATATCTCTACGACGGATGGACTAATCGGAATGAAACCTTTTCTATCTCACAGTGGATGTTGCCAGAATGGTTTCGTTCGAAATATTTCCAAATTCTGCAACATTAACAACTGTTATTGCATAAAACCGAACTTTAGACTGTCTGGCAATAGCTTTGGGACGGGTTGATTGATCGGGATGAAACTTTTATTAGCTTATGGAGGAAGTTCTCGAGCAACTCGCTCTTGCATAAATTTCGCAATGCACTTTCTACAACAAAAATCGGCTACATTTGTTGGTCTATAACTGGTACACCACTACATCGATGAAATTCGAGATGAAATCAACCTCGAACCATGGTTCTATTCATTTCCAATACTAAAAAGCATGAAATAAAAAAATATATTTTTAAAAATATGTGACCGACTTCGAAAAAATTAACAGAGGTCCAAAAAGCTGAAAACTAAAAACTAACAGAGTCCCAAAAAACTGAAAAGTAAAAACTAAGCAGCACCAAAAATGCGCTGGAAAGTAAAAAATAACTTGTTGTTTTTATGGATACAGAAATTTGCAGTCATAATATGCGATTTTGGCAACCTTCTTTGGCAACCCCATTAAGCCTAAATATGCTGCAACTTTTCGGAGGCGGCGCAAATATCAGTAAAATATTACAAAAATGACGAAGTCCTGAGACTGCAATCTCGAAATACTCGTGGTCTCTATACACAGTCTGTACTACTAAGTGGACTATATACATAATCTGTACAAGTTGAACGGCCGAAGTATACCCTATCTAATATGCTAATATTGTCCACATTCACTACCCTGGTATACGACAATTCCGTACAATTCCGACATCTCATAGATGTAGGCTAATCTAACAAATACGGATATACGTGAACAGACTGCAGGCAATAGAACTATTGTTACTCTCGTGTGTATCATTTTGTCTTCCTCTATTATTAAAGTCAGAATTAAAGTCCGAAATCATTAAAGCCAGTCTGTGCTTGGGCAGATGGATATATAGGGATAGAGAAAGATCGAGAGAGAGAGTACGGAAGCAAGAGTGAAAAAGAACGGGTAAGAAAGAGAATATGGATAAGCGCGGGTAAGACACATAATTGCCAGCAATATTTTTCTTATATTTGCGCCGCCTCCGAAAAGTTGCAGCATATTTAGACTTAATGGGGTTGCCAAAGAAGGTTGCCAAAATCGCATATTATGACTGCAAATTTCTGTATCCATAAAAACAACAAGATATTTTTTACTTTTCAGCGCATTTTTGGTGCTGCTTAGTTTTTACTTTTCAGTTTTTTGGGACTCTGTTAGTTTTTAGTTTTCAGCTTCTTGGAACTCTGTCAGTTTTTAGTTTTCAGCTTTTTGGACCTCTGTTAATTTTTTCGATATTCGGCCTCGCATCAGGATTTCACCAAATTGAAATGCACCCCATCGACAAACAAAAAACTGCTTTCTCAACACCCAATGGACACTACGAATTTACCCATATGCCATTCGGACTAAAAAACGCACCCGCCACCTTTCAACGTGTCATGGACATATTCCTATCTGGATTACATGGAACTGACCTATTCGTATACCTAGACGATATTGTAATTTACGCCAATAGTTTATCAGAACACGCGATAAAATTCTTCCGACTTGCCAATAGACTCACAGATTCAGGACTCACACTACAAACAGACAAATGCGAATTTTTAAGGCGGGAAGTAACGTACTTAGGACATATAATAACCGAAAACGGTGTAAAACCCAACAATAATATAATAGAAGCGGTCCAACACTTTCCAAGACCAACAAATAAGAAAAACATCAAACAATTTTCTGGCTTGACAGGTTATTACAGGCGTTTCATAAAAAATTACGGGAAAATCATCGCACCATTGATATTGCTACTTAGGAAAAACACAGATTTCAAATTGGACACCGATTGCGAAACTGCGTTCAACACACTAAAACAGAAACTCACACCACAATCAATTCTCCGCTATTCGGACTTCGAAAAACCCTTTACGCTAACCACCGACGCGTCCGATTACGCGCTAGGAGCCGTACTTAGTCAGGAACACAATAACTTCAACCACCCCGTAGCATATTACTCAAAAATCCTTAATAAATCTCAGCAACGCTATGGTCCAATGCGAAAAGAACTATTAGCAATCGTTAGAGCAGTAGAATACTTTAGACCGTACCTCTATCGAAAGAAATTTACACTCGTCACCGACAATAGAGCGCTAACATACTTAACACAAAAGGCAAACCCCCCACAACAACTGCAACGCTGGCAAGCCATCTTAAACGACTACGAATTTGAAATAAAACACCAACCAGGCAAACAGAACGTAATAGCAGACGCATTATCGTGAAACACAGCATCTATTATGCCGATCCGGCTAAGACAAGAAACGTCAGATAGCGAAACACTACATACACGTCTACTCTCAACATCGGATTCAGCAGCGGGAAATCCAGCACCGAAGGAAAAACACGAAACCATCCAAGACACGACTGACATACATGCACCATCCTGCTCAGGCATGAGACCGAAAACACGACAAATCGAGGGCACAATAAAAAAATACCACAAGACTATAGATGATGATAATAGGGACTCATCATCATCTATGTTATCGGAGATGAAAGAACGATAAAAGAAAAAGATAACCGCACAATTGCTGAAAACGAAAATCAGAGTGTCAAAGTCCCAGAAAAAATAATCTGCGGCCCTATACAAAGTAACGGTAGCAGAGACGAAGATAACCGCCCACAGCATGGCGAAGAAAAAAGAAAATAAGTCCACGCACCGATATCACTAGAAACACAGGGATCTGACAGTACAGACAATGAGGATTTTTCACACTCAAGCCAAAGCAGCGAAAGACAAACTAGCAAGAAGAAAACACCGAAACTTGAAAAACAAGAAGCTCCACAATCCAGCAAAATCATACCACAGTTCCGATCCCCACCTGCACTCACATATAACCCCACCACTCAGGAAAAAGCAGATCACGACCTTAGGCAGCAAACAAGGACAATAGATAGGGATATACTAGAAACAGAAAATCACACTAACCGCGACGCCGATAATAACAGTAATAAGGTCAGGGATAGAGATGACAGCAAAAAGAAATCAGAAAGCAGTCATTCGCATAATCAACCCTCACTACACTATAAGCTTTCGGATACTATGAAAAAATATTTGGATACAAGTACTGATTCAGAAATAGAATCAATCGTTGCTAAATCCCAGAACAACAATAAAACCCAGCAGTTAACACACAAAACCGTTAAACCCAACTTTCACTCACCACCGAAAGACACTCAAGAACGCAACGGAAAAAGTAAACATCTTAAAGCAATGCAACCAACATTCCGACCTCCGCCACATCAACTACACATTTTCTCAAATTCGGAGTTGCCAGACGATGACCAGACACACCATAAATTAAAGAAACGAACAATACACGGGAAAACAGCTATAAGTCACGCAACCTCTCAAGATCTAGCGGGACCGAGCATTAAACAAATGCTAGAGCCACACAGGCGCACTGACACACACAAGGGTCGCGCACACGAAGCCGACTCAAGCACCGCCTCAGATGAGAGAGTCAGTGACCCAGTGCACCGACCGCCGCTTCATAATACCGAACAGCTGACTGCACGGACCGACATACCTGCAGACATTCTCAACCCTCAAATCAGAAACACAATTACAGTAACGCAAAGTAACCTTCTTCAAATATGGGAAAAGATTTTACATTGTATTTAACACATAACGTTTATTGTTTGAACGCTAGATTAGCTATAACGCTACGATTTCTGGCAAGTGGAGATTCATATACAAGTCTCCAATACCTCTTCCGAGTCTCGAAGCAGTCGATAGGACGAATCGTCCCGGAAGTTTGTGAAGCACTCATCGTCGAGCTGCGAGAAAATATTAAGGTGAGGGTGGTAGAAGGGGTGGTATATTAACGGAGAAATGTTTTGAGTATAAAAAAAGGCTCTTTATTAATAACTAACTTAACTAAACTAACCTAAAAGTCTTCATCGTACATACTGTCCCTGGTCGGTGATGAGCTACGGGGTGGTGCCAGACGTGCCCTCTGTTGAGGGGGTGGTCGCGGGAGAAGGGAATAGTGTTCGTGATAGCGTATTGTTGGAGTGGGGGTTGTATACATTTGAGACGGATATGGGGAGGCCTGCTGACGCGGATGGTATGCTGGGACGGGAGGGGCAGGGGGGGTTGGTGAATGAAATTGGTGGGGACTATTGGCTTGGGAAGGGGCTACGCGGGCCGCGTACAACTCCGTTTCCGTCCTCATTAGCAGGTTCAGAATCGAATGTTGAACTTGCATGGAAATCTCTGGTGGGAATCGCTTTAGCCTACTTTCTACAAAATTACAGAAGATATGCTCATCCGAGGACGACGACGATGACGATGACGATGAGGGGGCATTTAATTTTTCCGCCGCCGTCCTCAAAATCGCCAATGTTTCGGCGGCAATTGGGTCATCATTTGATCGACTTTTGGAGCGCGACGGTGGGAGCCTAGTATTTCGAGGGCCCTGTCCTGATGGCCCATGTTCCTGGTCGTTACTTGCGACATGCGGTTGTTCGTCGCAATCATCCGTTGTCTCCTGGAAAGAAAATGAACAATAAAAGAAGTTATATTTTCACTTCGAGGTAGCACGGCGGTGGGGTTACTCGCAGGTATTTTGGTCAATTGGTGCGGTGGGGGACCGAAACTTATAGGATATTTTAACTCCCGCGAGACTCCAATGCTTCTGCCAGATCAATTGAGCGAGTGTGGATGCGCTGATAACAGAGCTATTCATTATTATTTATAAAAAACAATTTCTATTCCACGTCATGCTCGCGGAAATCGAAGACAGCGTATTTTCTACTTTGTTGGGGCAACCTTTCCGCTACTTTTTTCAACAAACTTCTACAACACTAGTGCCATACGATAACAATATGTAATGTGTTTTTTCAGCTCCCAAGAAATCCCGCTGCGTGGTTCAATATCAGCGACAAATTCGAAGAATTATGGAATCTGCCCCATTGCGTGGGCGCTATTGATGGGAAGCACGTCGTGCTCCAGTCTCCACTCCACTCTGGCAGCGAATATTATAACTACAAATCGACATGCAGCATTGTGCTAATGGCGGCCGTAGATGCTGAATGCCGCTTCACATTCGTGGATGCTGGATGCCAGGGAAGGATTTCGGACGGTGGTGTTTTTCGGGACACGGCCATGTTCCGAATGATTAGAGATGACTCTCTTGGACTGCCGCCGCCGACGGAGCTTCCCGCGAGAACAATGGAGCTTCCATATTTTTTTGCCGCGGCCAGCGCTTTTCCGCTAATGGAAAATATTATGAAGCCATATCCCGGCACCCACGTAGTACGATCGACGAAACGTATCTTCAATTATAGATTAACTCGAGCGAGAAGAGTTGTTGAGAATACTTTCGGCATCGTCAGCTCTGTTTTTCGCGTTCTCCGGAAGCCATTGCTTTTACAGCCAGAGACTGCCGAAAAAATTATTATGGCAATAGTGCACTTGCACAACCATCTGAAGGAGAATTCTGCACGTGAATACGCGCCGCGCGAGTCCATCGATCGCGAAGAAGATGGATGCGCGATTGAGGGCGCGTGGAGGCGTGATGAAGAGGGAATGACTTCACTGATCCCGGTCAGGAGTGTGCCACGACGGTCGTCACATCGCGCCGAGGCAATAAGGGGCGAATTGGCCGACTACTGCGTGAAGGACGGGGCTGTACCTTGGCAAGATCGATACCAATAATGTGGTAGTCGACACGTTCTCGATACCAAATATATATATCTTCAGCATTTGTTTAAACCAATCTGCATTTTATACGTTTGTACTGACCCCATAAAAATCCTGATCCCACAATAATAATGTTATGAACTACTCACCGTGTTTAATCTTTTCCGTGGCCGGTCCTTGTCGTCGACGAACTCCAGGGCGTCGTACGCAAACCACCTGCTGTGGTATATTTCATCCGCTCCTACACGTGGAGATATGTCATATAAATATGCAACATTCACTTCAAACAAGAATCAAATAAGAATCACTCAGATTCAAACAATATCATTTGTATTTGAGCGAACACCTACCTTTTCCTGTCCCCATAGACTCTCGGACTTTGGTTTTTTCCCTTCGATAGGAGGCCAGTAGACTTGCTACTTTTCTTCTCACTTCGTCGCTTGAATAGCCCAGGAGGCAAGCAATTTCTCGCCACGCATCCTCCTTCAAATTTTTTCGGTAATAACTTTCGTGGCGCGCCCACCACAAAATCGGCCGGTTTTTATAGAGATCAATCAGCGTCAAAGACATCTCCTCCGTCCACTGCTCTGAATTTGCTGCCATTATGCAGTAAACACTTCACTTCACTTGCTTCTTAAAACTTTCTAACACTGTGCTCCGGCTGACGACTTCGACTACGATTAAAGTTTCTAAGTTTGGGATGATCCTTTTTAAGCCAACCGAGTTATCCCCCACTTCGCGGCTACAAATGCTTTTCAGCGAAAGTAGTGCCCTTTTCCTAATTTGTCATTGGTTCTCGCAGTTTTCGGTGCTCGTCAGCGAAAATGGTGCCCCTTTCCTAATTAGTCATTGGTTCTCGCAGTTTTCGGTGCTCGTCAGCGGAAATGGTGCCCCTTTCCTAATTTGTCATTGGGTTTCACACTTTACGGGGTGGTGCACTCGGGGGCGGTACGAATCCCCAGGTAGATCAGAAAATACGGCGACGGAAAAACCGAATGTTAGGTCAAGTAAACACGTTTTAGTGTGGTCGCTGATTTGTTGTTGGTTTCAAGTTCGGGGGCAGAAAGGTACGGCGGAGTTAATTGCACGATCGGATTTTCTATGCGGTACCTGATGAGAAATAGAAAAGGTGTGCCTATTGTAACTAGGTGTCCCTGCCACCACCGGGCCCACCGACCGCGAGTCAGTCAAGCGGAGCGCGCTTGCTCGGGTGGGCTCGACCATAAAAATGTTTAACTCGGTCCGGACTATACTTCAAGGGCCTACACAGCAAGGATTTATTGTTCATTTTTGTGTTTTCCTTTCACTGCAAACTGCACGAAATTCTGCTGGTCTTGCTCCTTCTTTTTGGCTCTTTTATATGCATCAAGAGAGTAATTTCGTTAATCTCTTGCAGCTGTGAGTTAATGCTCAGTCCTGCAGCAACAGAATCATCAAAGTCAGCTGTAGGTGTGCACATCAAGTCAGTCATAAATATGGCTAACTCGGGATCCGGATGATCGGCGCGCCAGTGGCCCCGGCAGGTCATACCTTGGAAGGCTGTTTAGCACAAGAGGGACAGGGGGGGAGTTCGACCCCGCATGCCCTCCCTCTCTCGTCTATGTTTAGGGCAAAAGTTACCGATACGACAAGGAATGACCTGTGTTCAGGGCAAGAATACTTCAACTGCTCGGGGCAGGATCCGACTTCAGCGGATCGGGAAATTCTCCCGGCGAACCCGTCCCGAGCCTCTTGAGAAAATGCTAATGTGCATATTCGTGCGCGGCTCGGCAAGTGTATACCGGCGTTCGACGTTTATGGTGGGTCGAATGCACTCGAAAACTGTTTCGAAACCTTGCCCATGTGTCGGTATCTATTGTCTAGTTGTTCGTGCTCGCGCTCGGTTCGGCAGATGTATACCCACCTTAACACAAGCGTACACGATAGTACCGGATTCACACCACACGAGTTAGTTTTTGGAAACACAACACGAACCCCTTCAGAATTTCCACCTGTAGAAACAATACTTACATATGACACATACTTACGTATGCTCACGGAACAGCTGAAAGCCATTCACGAGAAAGCAATAGAAATACAAATCAGAGGAAAAGAAAGAAACAAAAAATACTACGACAAACTCAATTGGACCACTAGTACTAATTTTCGGACTATGCTGGAAATTCTCCCTATTCAATAAAGTATCATCCATAATCAACGTCATAAGAACAATCACACGCAGACGTAACCCAGAACGAGAACCACAAAATGAAACCAGAACCATAGAACTACCCCAACCCACCAGAATTCAAATCCTAGCGAATCTTCCCCCACAAACAAGCAGTAACCAAATTGAGATGATCCCACTGCAGATGCTGCAGTACAACAGACAAAATATCATACCATAGAACAGCAATTGTCACATACTCACATTCTTCTCTTCCATTTTAGTTAATACTCAGATAGTAAACAAAACAAACAAACCAAAGAAAGAGACGAAATGGACGCACAAGACATAGCGCAATGCCCACTCTGCGGCTGCGAGATGCCTCGCTCCCACCAGTAGCTCCACATCCAAAGATGCACCAGGAATTACACAACCATAATTCTAGAAAAACCAGGCAACAAGTTCTTGTGCCAGGTGTGCCGCATAGAGATGTGCGGCCAACCGCTAATTCAACACATCCACGATTGCTCCGCAAAAGCGAAAGCGAAATACAACAAATACACACACATACAAGCAGCAACACCCACGCCAACGAACGCACCTAGACGAACAGCACTTACATCAACAAACACACCCACAACCTCCCGAACATCCTCAACCATCGAAAACCACACACAAACAAAAACAACCCCGCACCACGAAATGGCAACCCAGACATACAGAACAACACACGCGAGTACACGAACACAAACAGACATAACAATAAAAACCCAATTATCAAATACGCAGACTACCAACGACAAGGAAGCACCAATAGAAGCGAAGAAGAGCCCAAAAACCACGACACAAATACACACACAACGAAACATCAGACCTAGAGACCTACATTAACAAGAAAAACAATGGAAAACAAAAATACAGACCAGTACCAGCCACCACTCTCCAATTGGGGAGTCCCTTTACTCCAGACACCAAACAAACCACCACACCTCCACTGGTACGGACCAGGAGGAATAAGCAAGTAAACTGAAGACCAGGCACCAATAAAAATAGATCCGATATTACGACAAAACACAAAGAAAACCAAAGACCACAACACAAGACAGACGACTAAAACAGAGAAACGTAGCCGACAGGACCAGAACACTACTAAACATACGTACCAGACTGTATACAAACGACACACATACACTCCGAAAAGAATTACGACACACACGCAACACAAAACAGTACATTAGCGAAAGCACACAGACACACATACGATACAGAGACGAGACAACGCAAACAGATACAACAATCTTCAAAACAATGACCACACAAGAAATCGAACAAATTATTAAACAAGCAAAACAGGAATTACAAAACAGATACATTGACAAATTAACGAACACATTAGACAAACAACAACTGTAAAAAAAAACAGACACTAAAACACAACAATACACACTTGCTCACAGGCAAAACCCAAATAAATGTCAGCTTAGATTTAAGTTTATATATATATACTGTGACGTAAATCGGGGGCTTGTGTCCCGGAGTTTTAACTCACGGGTGCCGGGGCGCTCGGGGATAGGTGGGGGGTTCCCCTAGAGGTAGCGGGACTTGGTCGTCACAAAAAACCAACTTCAAGAACGCAGGAGAACGATAATACAAATACAAAAAAAACAATGCTTCGACAACTTTGTTTTTACTAATATTGTTTATTGGCCCCTCGGAGTAATTCTTCCGTACAGTTTTCTAATAGCTGTCGTACAATCCTGAGGCACCAAATACCGAAAAGGGACTAGGGTTACCTGGGATCGTTGTCTAAGCAAAATCCCGGACGCGAAAGGATTCCCGACTTCTCGCGGAAATAATGCCAGTCGCGGAGGCGGTGATACGCAAACGATAGACGGAGACGAGCGATAGACTCACGAGCGGCAAACGCGAGCGATAATCACAATAATGGAAAGATCCGGTAACGATGATCACGCAATCGATACTCGCGAGGACGATAATCACACGTACGATATTCACTCGAACGATATCCACGAGGACGATATTCACACGGACGATAGCCACACGCCGATATTCACTCGAACGATATTTACACGGAAGATAGCCACACGACGATATTCACTCGAACGATATTCGCGAGGACGATATTCACACGGACGATAGCCACACGACGATATTCTCTCGAACGATAGCCACACGACGATATTCTCTCGAACGATATTCACACGGACGATAGCCACACGACGATATTCTCTCGAACGATATTCACACGGATGATATTCAAATCCCAGGCAAACCTCAAATTCTCCACGATAGACTCAAGGGTCGGCTAATCTCAGCAGAGAGGGGGAGGTTCGCGACTCAGAGAAAGAGCGATATTCCCAAAAATATAGTCGATCGATAATCACACAATTAATATAATAGGGCTGTAGTCGTCGCTGCTTAGCTTCGCCACCAAGCGTTTCACGAAATGGCGGCCGCAGGCCGCCGCGATGTTCGAACGTAACCACAACGTACGAGGATGGTGAAGGCGGGCGATAGCAATAATATCGGCGATACAATATTCCCGATGAAGTAATAATGAGCACAGGAAATCTCAGCTCACCAATTCCGCACCCAGGGAGAAAGTCGGCGAGATCCTCGGCACTCTCGGAGCTGGAGCAAGGCTTCGGCTGGATTCTGGCACAATCTGGATAACGGCTGGCGTCGAAGGAAGAACGAAGAATAATGAATTTTCGGCCGAAAATGTCCTATCTTATAGGAATGCCTAGCGCCCCGAGGGCTCGAAGATTGGCTCCCCATGACGTACCACCACCCCCTGATTGGCTCAGGGGTACTTGCCGTTCTTACCGATGACTTCTCGGTACCCGCTAATCCGCGCGGCGTAAGTTCGCGGGAGTTCGGCGGCTCGGCTAAAAACCGCCGCTTCCCCGAATTGAACCAAACAGAGCTCTGGCTCGCGCTAGAACTCTGGCAGGGCCGCAGGTAACCCTTCGGTTACCCTGCCCTAATTGAAGGGAGGAATCCTTCTGGCTGGCAATTCCTCTGCCAGCCAACAACACCAAGGTCCATTCATGTAGCGTGCACTAAGGTGTGCTCCGCGAATGGAAGTCACGAAAAATGTCAGGAACCCCTGCACGTTGCCACAACGGTGGTTCAACGGTGTGACGGGGCAGCCGCGCCCGTCGCAAGACTCCTGCCCCGCAGCCGCTCTCGCCGCGCACTCGCCACGAAAATTAAATACCGTAGCTCCTAGGGGTACCGCCAGTAGCCACTGAATTATTACTAACGCGCTGTCTCTACTTGCGAGCTTCATCTAGCGACAAGGACAACCAGTCAGTCGAGGAGCAGGAGATAAGCTCGAGGAGGAGGGGCCCGGATGCCCCCAACTGCGAGCCATAGTGAGGGTACCGATCCGCCGAGACGACGAGCCGATCGGGCCGCTCTAAGCCTGGGAGCACGACGAAGGACAAAACGAAAATGGACAAACCAGCGTGCACCAGGAGCTCCTAGCGTCCGCAGGCTGAAGACAGCGGCGGATAGCGTGGCGTAGCGAGGCGTTCGATTCTGGCGCGCGGGATCGATACGCCCGCCCTCGGCACCGATCGATATCGACCGGCGCGGCGGCATCGAGAGATCGAGAGCGTAAGGCGGCAACGTAACACTGGGCAAAATTTGGGTAGCGCCGGAAGCGAGTCACTTTGTGAGCGACCGTGAGCCAGCGAGTGTGCGAGCGAGCGACCTCCCAAGTGCGATATTCGAGAGCGAGCCAGGAGTTTTCTTTTTGTGGAATAAACTTTCAAGGTGAGCCCAGTGAAATTACCTGCCTGCCTAAAAGTATCTGTAGGTCTCGGTGCCGGCCGTTTACGCTCCTGTAGAGGCAGCCCTAGTGCGGGTGACCATCGGTCACTAGGCGGTTACTTCCTTGGCGCGACTCCTCAAGTCGCCGCAAAGTCCCCGGTTTCTGTCGAGCTATAGATTGTGAGGCGTACGAAAGCCAGGAGCGTCACGGCCGTCCACCCCGGACGATAGTTTTTGGGTATTCGACCGGTCTTTGGGTTTTTCGGCTCCGTGGCCATCCGTCCACGGGCACGTACCATCGAGGCGAGCAGCTCCGCGGCAGAAACGAACCGTATTTGCCTATTGGAACTGGCGTGTCCGAGCCTTACGGCATAGCGAGCGCACGGCGAGCGCAACGAGGCCGGGTGAACTTTAAATCGTACAGCGGCTACGGGAAAGCCGAGGGTCCGAACGCCGACCGTTCGGACGCGAGCGCGAGGACAGTAGGGTTTCAGGCCGTCCCGGCCTAATAAACATCTTCGCCACCCATCCGCGTGGGTTTCTCTGCTTCTTTCTCCCCGACATCCAGACTCCGCCACTCTACCTTCCACCCGAGCCAGCCAGGGAGACAGCAGTGAGTGCCGCCGAGCTCGAGAGGTCCACCTGGAGGGCAACATCAGGACGAGGGAACTTCCCATTTAGAAATTTGGCCCTATCTAGGGCCTGGCGCCCAACCGATTCCCTTCGCGCCTTTTAGGTGACCTCGGACGAGCCTCGGCGAAGTTGGAGCGCAGCCACCGGAGCCGGCGCGGAACGCAGCCCGGAGAAAGACGCTTACAAATTGGCGCCCAACGTGGGGCCCACGAAAAGTCGGGAGAAAGAAGCCCGTAAAACATTCTTTTTCGCGAGTTCGGACACGCCGCGCGAAGGAATTTTGCCAATTTTGGGTTTCAGGTCACAAAGGAGCCAGTTCGAACGAGGCCGTTATATAACGGTAAGGTAAGCGGACCATAACAGTTCACCTGTCGCGGCTGAGGAAACGGGCATAAAAACGTGTCGAGGTCGCATCGGCGACACAAACACCGAAAGTAGAGCACGTACCGGTTACCGAAATTCGCGACATGGCATATATAGGGAAGCATGAACTCGAGCAGCTCGTTCGGCACCTCGGGGAGGAGGGGCTGAGGGAGGTGCTCTCGGAGTGCGGGTGCGACGAGAGCGGGACAGTAGAAGAGCTCCGCGAACGGTATCTGGAGGAAATGAGCCGACGTAGGGAGGAGGTTCGCGCCTCCGTCGCGGAACGTAGGGCCACGCGTAGCGCGGCTGCTAGCGCGGCCGCAGCTGACCACTATGAGCAGGGGGAGTCGGAGGGAGATGACGACCGGATGACGGTGCGTGGCCCCGGGGAGGCGCCCGCTGCGGTGCCCCTCCGGGAAGCAGCCGCCCGCCCGAACCCGAGGGTCCGGGGGTTCAGCTGGGACCTACCGTCCGCTATCCGCGCCGAAGAATCGCGCGAGCGCGTCCCGCAGTATACGCCGATGACCCGCGCCTACCCCTACCGGGAAAACACGTCCGCTGGACTCGGGTTCGAGCCTCAACCGCGTCCCGTTGACTCGCCGTACGACGCGGTCAGAAAGTGGCCTATGAGATACGCGGGAGAGGGGGTGCGCGCTCTCGAGCGCTTCCTCGGGGAGATCAGCTATCGGAGGGAGCTGATCGAGATCGATGACCGCTCCATGCTGGCCTGCCTACCGCTATTGCTGACCGACGGCGCCTACGAGTGGTTTATGACCGCTCGTCGACAATTCCGGACCTGGCTGGAATTTGAACGAGCCATCTACCGGAGGTACGACCGCGCCACCAACACCCAGAAGCTGGCGGATGCCACCAACCGGCGGCAGCGGGAGGGCGAGCCCTTCTCGCAGTACCAGACGGACCTGCTGAACATCTGTCGCCGGATCCAGCCTCCCCTTAGCGACGAGCATGTGCTGCACCTCCTCTATGACAACATGCTCCTGCATTACCGCTCCTTAATAAGATTGCACGAGTATATGACGGTCGGCGAGTTGACGGAGCGTGCGGAGGACCTCGAGTTCCACGCGCCCCCACCTACGGACGGTGGTTACGCGCACCGCGAGGGATCAGTCGCGCCGAGGGGAGGGCGAGCGCCCCGCGGGATGGTGGCTCAGCTTGAGGCAACGGCCGAGCCGCAAGCGAGCACGAGCACGGGCGCGACCGGGAGGGGCGCGCCGAGAAGATCGCGCGGAACGACTCGCGAGCGAAATCGCCCGAGCACGGGAGAGCTTCCAAAATGTTGGAAGTGTGGCCTCGCGGGTCACGTCCAGAGCGGTTGCCGAGGGGAGGCCGTGAATCCGTGCGTCCGATGCGACACCCCCAATACCACGACCGCAAACTGCCCGAAGTGCTCGGGAAACCGCGGAAGCCGGCGCTAGCGGAGGACATAGCGGACGGCGAGGCAGAAGAGAGTACCTCCACTACTTCGGGAGAGTCATGCGACTCTCTCGATTTCGACTCCCCGGCCAACGATAGTGGCGAGAACGATGCCGGCCCCTCATTATTTTACGTTTCCGCCACCCTTGAAGGGCTCCCGATACGCGCGTTCGTAGACGGCGGCGCCAGCGACAATTTTATAAGTCCCGCGACCTTGAAGCGACTCGGGCCGCGCATGAGAATGCAGGTGTCACCGCCAAAATATTACGTGCTCGGGAATGGGCTAGTCGATTGTTCGAGAGCTTCGGGAAGCGCACTGGTTACGGTCAGAGGGCGAACGAGACGCCTCGAGTTTCGCACGCTCGAGACACTGAGCGGACCGGTTATTTTAGGCGTGCGAGCGATCGGAGAACTCGGGATCGCGATCGACTACGCGGTGAATGAGTGGTACTTCCGGGACCGACCGCGCGAGCGATTCGCGTATAGTGCGGAGGTGAGGGGATATCCGCGATGCTGCGGCGCCTGTCCGAACAGGAAGCCACGCGTCTCCGACAGTTCCTCGATCGCGTCGTCGGACAGCTGAAGCCAGCCACCGGGCTCACTTCCCTCATCTCGCACTCAATCGACGTAGGCGACAACGCCCCGATTAAACAGCGATACTACCAAGTCTCGCCGAAGGTCCAGGAAGCAATCTACGCCGAGGTCGACCAACTCTTGGCCGACGGATTTATCGAGCCGTCAAACAGCGCGTGGTCTAGTCCGATTGTCATGGTGCGCAAAGCGAACGGAAAGTACCGCTTTTGTTTAGATTTCCGCCGAGTAAACAGCGTATCTCGGAAAGACGCGTATCCCCTGCCGATCATGACGAGCATACTCGATAAACTACGCGCCGCGAAGTACATCTCGACGCTGGACCTCAGTCAGGCCTACTTTCAAGTCCCGCTCGACCCCAAAAGTCGAGAAATCACGGCATTTACCGTGCCCGGAAGGGGACTATTTCACTTTATTCGAATGCCGTACGGCCTGACTGGCGCTCCCGCGACGTTTCAGAAGTTGCTCGATCGGTTGATCGGACCGGAAATGGAGCCCTTCGCCTTTGCGTACCTCGACGACATTATCGTGGTCACGGAGACCTTTGAAGACCATCTCGTCTGGTTAGAGCGTTTTCTCCGCCGAATACAAGAGGCCGGCCTCACCGTAAATCCCGATAAATGCGAGTTTTGCAAATCGGAAGTCCGGTATTTAGGCTTCGTAGTGCACGCGGACGGGCTAAAAGTCGACCCCGAGAAGATCCGACCCATTCTCGAATATCCGGAACCTCGGAACATTAAGCAACTGAGACGCTTTCTCGGCATGGCCTCGTGGTATCGGAAATTCATCCCCGAATTCGCAACCGTGAGCGAACCACTGACCCAACTTCTCCGGAAGGACCGGAAGTGGCAGTGGACCGCGGGCCAGCAATCCGCCTTCGATACGCTTCGCGACTCCATCGCGACAACTCCAGTCCTCACATATCCGCATTTCGAAGTTCCGTTCGTCTTGCAGACGGACGCGAGCACGATCGGCCTCGGGGCCGTATTGACTCAAACGATCGACGGGCGCGAACGGGTAGTTGCATACGCGAGCCGAACGCTCTCCGACGCCGAGCGTAATTACTCCACCACCGAGCAGGAGTGCCTCGCGGTGCTTTGGGCAATCAAAAATTTTTGACCGTATCTCGAAGGATACACGTTCACGGTAATCACCGACCATAGCAGCCTCCGCTGGCTGAGAAATCTAAAAGATCCGTCCGGTCGATTAGCTCGGTGGGCGCTGCAACTGCAGGAGTACGAATTTGAAGTAATGCATCGTAAAGACGCATTATATCACGTGCCAGACGCGCTCTCGCGAGCCTACGAGACTGCAGTTGAGGCGGCCGCCGAAGACGACCGAGAGAACCCGAGTCCGCCCGAAGCCACCGACGCGAGCGAGGTAGTGGGAGCGCTCGCGATGATGCACGAAGCCCGAGTCGAACAGCTGTTAGCCGCGGCCGCCGCGAGCCCCGATCGCTGGTACGACGCGAAACTCGAGCGCGTCCGGAAAGACCCGAAGTTGCACGAGGACTGGAAGATAGAGAACGACCGTCTATACCGCCGCCGCGCGAGCGAGATGGAGAGAGACATACTCGGGAGCGAATTAATGGCGTGGAAGCTGGTCCCGCGGAATTCGGAAAAGCGCGATCTGCTCGCGGAAGCTCACGATGAACCTCAGGCTGGTCATCTCGGCCGAGAAAAGACCTATGAGCGGTTGCTCCTCCGCTACTTCTGGCCGCGAATGTTCCGAGACGTTGCGAAATACGTGCGCGCGTGTGACACCTGCCAAAGAACGAAAGTCGAGCAAGGCGCGCCGCTCGGTACTATGGGACGACATTACGTCCACGAGCCCTGGACCATAGTAGCCGCCGACGTCATGGGTCCCCTTCCCCGCAGTAAAGCCGGATACCAGTACATTCTCGTCTTCCAGGATCTATTTACGAAATGGATCGAAGTTTGCCCGTTACGCGCCGCGAACGGGAAAAAGATAAGCCAAGCGTTCGAAGACGTGATTCTAGCACGATGGGGCGTTCCGAAAGTCCTGCTGACCGACAACGGAACCGAGTTCGTGAACCGAACGTTAGGATCGCTTGCGGAAGAATACGGTATCCGGCGAGCGACGACACCCCCGTACCACCCACAAGCCAACCCGGTCGAACGAGTGAATCGAGTTCTAAAAACCATGATCGTCGCGTTCATTAAGAAGGATCACAGCGAGTGGGACTGCCACCTTGCGCACTTCCGGCTCGCGTACAATACGGCCAAGCACACGACTCTTGGAGCAACACCGGCCTTCCTTAATTTCGGTCGCGAGCCGCAGCCGGCTCGCTGTTTTCGAGGGAGGGAGGGGGCGTCCGCCGGCGACGATGTCTGGCCGACGGCCGATCGAGAGTCGTGGACGGCGCGAATGCAACGCGTCGGGGAGCTGCGCCAATGGGTCGCGGAATCATTAGAGAACGCGTACGAAACGCAGAGCCGGTACTACAACCGCGGTCGCCGAAACCGGACATTTAAGATCGGGGATCACGTCCTAAAGAGACAGCACGTCCTTTCCTCAGCAGCGCAAAACGTAGCCGCGAAATTAACAACAAAATTTCATGGGCCCTTTGTGATCTCGAAAGCCCTGTCAGCCGTCGTATACGAATGTACGATACTAGACGGAAAGCCAGCCGGAAAAGCCCACGTACAAGACCTAAAACCGTACGTGTCGCAATATTAAGTAGCACTAAGCAACATGTAGAACCGGGGCAGTAGTAACTAGCATGGTGATGGTCAGGGGTAAGGGTGGCGTAAAACACACGAAGGGATAATAGTCCCGGATGATTCGTCCGATGACCCCTCTCTCCTCTGAACCCCTACAGCTAGAAGAGATGAACCGAAGCTTTGGAAGCTGCCGGGGAACCCTCCGGGGGAGACGGAGGATCGGGCCGCCGGAGGCCACCCCGAGGGAGATACACCCCCCGCAGCCGACACAGGAGAGGGAAATAAAGGCCGACAGGGGCAAGGCCGAGGAGTCCCTACCGGCCTGGATGGGGGCGCAGCCGGCCGAAGAAGATACCTGGGCCTGCGTCCTCCATGCCTGGGCCGACTTGCTCAGGCATGAGGCCGGGGAGGCCGCCCGGCGGGACCGGGAGCATGCCGACCAGCTGCGTGCCCTGGCTGCGGTCGAGGCCCTGAGGGCCGAGCGGAGGCGCGAGGCGTTCATACGCGAGACGCTTGGGCGGCTGGGGATCTCCCGCACTCAACTCCGGGAGGGACAATCCCCTCCCCCGATACGAGACCCTCACCCGCCGATTCAGTGCTGGCGGTGCGGCCAGCACGGCCGCGTGCAGGGGTGGTGCGGCCGGAAGGCCGATCACCTATATTGCCGGCGATGCGGTCACCAAGGGGCCGTCTACAGCGATTGCCCCTATCGCCACCAGCGGTGGCACAAGGCCGGCCCGCACGCCGCCTCCCTCGCGCGACTCTACCTAGAGAGTCGCCGATAAGCGGCGTGCTCCACCAGCGGGGGAAGCCGCGCCAGAGCTAGAGGGAGGGGGGGGGGGGGGGCACCGACCACCCGTGACCCCCTAGCCAGAGGGAGATAAGGGCCCACCGACCATCCGTGGGCCCCAGGAAGACGCCAGAAGAGGAACCAGGGGCAACTCCACCGGCCGCGAGGCCAAGCCCCTGGCAAAGGGACGAGGCGACAGGTCAACAGGCGGCGAAGACACGCTCAACAGACGTGCCGCTCGCACGAGGACCAATGCGAGTGCCCGAACGGCGACGGAACGGCACGAAGGGACCCGAGCTCCCGACGCCGGACGAGCGCAGCCAGCGAGCCGAGTAACTCGCTGAGCCGAGCGCCCGACGAGCGCCGACGAGCGCCGACGCCACCCGAAGCAGAGCGACGCCGCCGAGAAGAGACCACCGAAGCGACAGGAGCCGAGCGCGCCCGACTACGACCGAGCGCGTCTGTCTACACGCCGCGTGCCACGCGCGGCACATAACCTGCTCCTGTCACGAGGACCGGCAGCCTCGTCCACCCCACGGATCCGAGGACCAGGACGAACGTCCAGCCTTTACGTCCCTTTTCACCTAACCTTAATTGCACGACCATCCAACCACCGAATGCTAGCATTAAGTAGCCATGACGTGGAGTTCGAGCTATAAACGAACTCCGATACTAGGGTATGTCTCAAAGTAGCAATTTTTCATCGGGAACTTTTGGAGCCACGGCCGCGAATAGTTGAATTCGGCATCGAGACCCTACAGTTAGGAGGCGAGGTGGTTCGCCCGGTGGGCTCACGCTAAGGAGGGGGGAGTTGTGACGGGGCAGCCGCGCCCGTCGCAAGACTCCTGCCCCGCAGCCGCTCTCGCCGCGCACTCGCCACGAAAATTAAATACCGTAGCTCCAAGGGGTACCGCCAGTAGCCACTGAATTATTACTAACGCGCTGTCTCTACTTGCGAGCTTCATCTAGCGACAAGGACAACCAGTCAGTCGAGGAGCAGGAGATAAGCTCGAGGAGGAGGGGCCCGGATGCCCCCAACTGCGAGCCATAGTGAGGGTGCCGATCCGCCGAGACGACGAGCCGATCGGGCCGCTCTAAGCCTGGGAGCACGACGAAGGACAAAACGAAAATGGACAAACCAGCGTGCACCAGGAGCTCCTAGCGTCCGCAGGCTGAAGACAGCGGCGGATAGCGTGGCGTAGCGAGGCGTTCGATTCTGGCGCGCGGGATCGATACGCCCGCCCTCGGCACCGATCGATATCGACCGGCGCGGCGGCATCGAGAGATCGAGAGCGTAAGGCGGCAACGTAACACTGGGCAAAATTTGGGTAGCGCCGGAAGCGAGTCACTTTGTGAGCGACCGTGAGCCAGCGAGTGTGCGAGCGAGCGACCTTCCAAGTGCGATATTCGAGAGCGAGCCAGGAGTTTTCTTTTTGTGGAATAAACTTTCAAGGTGAGCCCAGTGAAATTACCTGCCTGCCTAAAAGTATCTGTAGGTCTCGGTGCCGGCCGTTTACGCTCCTGTAGAGGCAGCCCTAGTGCGGGTGACCATCGGTCACTAGGCGGTTACTTCCTTGGCGCGACTCCTCAAGTCGCCGCAAAGTCCCCGGTTTCTGTCGAGCTATAGATTGTGAGGCGTACGAAAGCCAGGAGCGTCACGGCCGTCCACCCCGGACGGTAGTTTTTGGGTATTCGACCGGTCTTTGGGTTTTTCGGCTCCGTGGCCATCCGTCCACGGGCACGTACCATCGAGGCGAGCAGCTCCGCGGCAGAAAAGAACTCTATTGGCAAATTGGAACTGGCGTGTCCGAGCCTTACGACATAGCGAGCGCACGGCGAGCGCAACGAGGCCGGGTGAACTTTAAATTGTAAAGCGGCTACGGGAAAGCCGAGGGTCCGAACGCCGACCGTTCGGACGCGAGCGCGAGGACAGTAGGGTTTCAGGCCGTCCCGGCCCAATAAACATCTTCGCCACCCATACGCGTGGGTTGCTCTGCTTCTTTCTCCCCGACATCCAGACTCCGCCACTCTACCATCCACCCGAGCCAGCCAGGGAGACAGCAGCGAGTGCCGCCGAGCTCGAGAGGTCAACCAGGGGGACAACATCTGGACGTGGGAACTTATATTTTAGAAATTTGGCCCTATCTAGGGCCTGGCGCCCAACCGATTCCTTTCGCGCCTCCTAGGTGACCTCGGACGAGCCTCGGCGAAGTTGGAGCGCAGCCACCAGAGCCGGCGCGGAACGCAGCCCGGAGAATTACGCTTACAACGCAAGAACAGAGAAGCCTGGTTACCGCGTGGAATTGCCGCTTGGGACACATTGACCATCGCATTGAACGAAATCAACTTGAAAGAACATTGAAATATTATTAGCATCAGAATATACCCATGTTACTTTCGTACTTCGAGTCGTTTCATTTGCAACCCATGAACCCATTTACGTTCGATATGTGAATGTCTCCCACAATTACGGAAGAGCAGGGAAGAATTGATTTCTACACATAATACTTTTTCAGGAGAAAAAGCCATCCCTCATAGCCATCTGCCGGCAGTCTGCCGTCAGTCTGTCAGCAGGCTTGGCAGACTCTGCCAGCAGCTTCATATCCATCTGCGTCTGCAGATGGACGGCGTGCTGCCGTCCGAGTCTGCCGCGCAGGCCTGGCCGCAGACGGATGGCAGACTTCCTGCAGAGTCTGCTCTGCACACCTAGCGGCAGAAAGACAATCGATTCCTGGCAGAGTCTGTCATGGCGACAGAAATGCAGCAGAAATGTGGCAGAGTCTGCTTTGTCAGCCATTTTGAATTTAAATGGCTAGCCGGGCATACGTCCCATTTAAATTATTAATATTTACATTAAAACAGAATAAAATAACTTATTTACAATATAGTATTTTTTATTTTATTTAATACAACAATGTTTTCGCAAGTTTTTTGTTCTTCTTTGCACATGGTGTATACGTGCTATCATCTATTTCCTCTCCTGGTGGGTTCTGTCATTAGCATCTTCATTACTGCTTTCCCTTCCGCAGCCGATGTACGGGTGTTGCTGTAATTATAGTTATAACAAAATACATTAGAAAATAAATGAAGCGTTACTCAAATTAGAGATCTTTTTAATATATATATATATATATATATGTGGCGGCCTCGAGGTACCGAGGGAGACGACGGCAGAGGGCAGGTCAGCCGTCTCGAAGTCCGATAGCGAGAGGTCGACAGCAGCGCAGCCGATTTGACTGCAGCATGACGTCCGCCATGCTAGCGTAGCGGCCACCGGCCGCCAGTTCGAATACCGACCAGCGACCCGACACTTCGTCTCGATCGCATCGGCGAAATCGTACGCCTGTACACGCGAACCGCTCTCGATATAATAAAGTAGTGTGAATTCGACCGACTGTCGCTTTACTCTCCTGATCCTCGTGTCCGCCCCCGAAAGGACCTTCGTTGGAGTGGCCAGAGTGAACTCCGCTCTGCCAACGTCTCTCGCACACCGCGGCCGGAACCTCGAACGTTTCCGGCAAGGTATAAGCTGTGCTAGAGACCGAAGCCACATATATATATATATATATATATATATATATATTATCAGGAAAATGAGATATTATTCTCGAGTCTCGCTAATGCTCGGGACACACTCGAGAATAATAATGAGAAAAGAAGAAAAATCTGATTGAGAATTCTTTTACTTTACGATAGCTGAACTTTACTTTAACTGTATGGTTTTGCGTCAACTACGTTAGTTTTCCATATTCCTTTTCCCGATACTTCGCCTCGGGAGACTCAAAGACGGCCAGCCCTTAGTTTCACAAGAAAGGGCGCCAGGCATCGAAGATGCCACACAAGATCCGTAATTCGCAAAAGAGCTGGCTACGAGGAATCTCCCGAGACGGCGTAACGTGCCTCTCGGCTAGCTCAGACAAACAAAGGGAGAGCACGTGGGTTCGACACGAATGAAAAGTGGCCAGGATTGAATTAGAAAACTGATTTATTTCGACAATGCAAAGCGATAACAAGGTCCTTCGCTCGAGCTGTTCACTAGCAACCTCGGGCGAAGCACGTGGCCGCGAGTTAGAAGAAAGTCGAGATCACAGTCCGATGTTAGCTAATTCGACGCGGTTGTTCGGCGTTAAGGCGGTTGATGAATTCGCGGTCGTCTGAATTCTACACAAAGCTACACGTTGACTCTTGGCTGACTGCGTCAGCCCGCAGGAAGATATCAGTTACAGATAGATATTAGATGGAAAGCTCGGAAGTTCGATAGAGAGGAAGATCGCGAATAGATCGTAAACGAAACTTACAGTCGGGCAACTTACAGGCCTGAAGGGCGAAGAAACAGCGATGGTCTAGCTGAGATCCCACAAAAGTGGGTCCCTTACAGACTGCTAGACCGGAAAGATGTTCGCTTACCGCTAGTGTTATTTAATCGTCCTGGGGAAGTTGGAGGATCACGTCCGTTCTTCCTTCCTTCGCTCGCTAGTCTTTGTTAGGGTTCGCTAGTGCTAGGCTATCGCTCGCTATCGTCGTCAGCACAAGAGTGACGAATTCTACGCGCTCTTCCCTAACGTTCGCCTAGCCGCCTTTGTCCCCCGAAATCGATTGCTATTGGTCGCCGGATCCTACCGCGCGCTCAGGGCTTGCTAAGCCCTCGGACGAACGACGCCAGGGCCGTGGGCCCCACGGTGCGCCCACCCCGCTCCGTCGAGACGACAAACGGTCAGCCTCCCACGTTGCTGGGTGCCTCGGGGTCGCCTGCCTCACCACCCAGTTTCCTCCCACGTTGACCAGTCGTCGTCGGAAACTTTCGGAGACTGCTGACCCCTTAATGTTCATCCTGGTCGGGCCGAATTCCTCTGGGCTGGCAGAGTTGGTGACTTCGGGTGCTGTGGGTAGTTGGTCGTCCCTGGTTGCTGCTCCCTAATTGGCTTAGGCGAAGTTGATCGGCGTTAGTTGAGATTCTCGCTCTTCTGAGGCTCTTTATTGGAGACGCTAGTTTACTATTTTCTCGGCGCTAGATTTGGGCGAGAGGGTTGCTTTTGTGACGTAGGACAAACGCAACGTCACAATATATTCACCTTCACGAAAAACAGTATTTGTGCTGTTCCCACCAGATCATCCGTGAGTTGTTGCCTCAGTACGCCCGGCTTGTTTAAAATATTCTGCAAAGATACAATTTGAACATATCATATATGAAAGAGAATGACAGAGAATGTGTACATATTTGAAATAACCATTTGTGTTTTGGAGAATCTTCAATCTCACTCCGAAGTACCTATGGGACAGCTACAGTCTGCCTGTGCACAATGAAAAGCATTACTCCTCCTTCGGGCAGTGGTATCCAGTCAGGCTTTTCCCAGTTATCTCTATGCTGAAATCACACAATTTGGACGTATCATATTTTAAAGAAAATGACATGGAATTATATACATATCCCACATACCTTTTTTTAGGAGAATCTTTTAGCTGTCGGTTGAGGTTACGAATTTGCCCGGGCCGGGATTAAGTTTTAAGTTTCACACCTAAAAATAGTCAACATTTTCAACAAATTAAGTGATATTCACGTACACACAAAACACGTGCGGTAGTGTTTCGATCTTACCAGCCACGTATGTGTGAGAGACTTGTGCGTCCCACCGTAACTAAATTATAGGTTTTTTACCTGTAACTCTGAAACCAATGAGACCCAAGGTTCAGCATTTGGACGATTGACACTCTTTTTGGTGTCCATTTTTTGTTTGAAAACCTCAAACCGGTCCATGGGGAGACAAATTCGTAATCGCCACCAAACCACCTGAAATCATATAATTTGCACATATATCATATTCTGGAGCAGATGGTATAGAATGATCTACATATTCCATATACCTGTATGTGGTGTCAGGAATTTTCCTGGGGCTGCTCGGGGATAAAGCTGCCCGCAGTCAGTTGCCCAGGAAAATGTATTAATTCAGACCGGACTTGAACAGAACTCACCAAAATTGACCAAAACGACAGACACAAACGCGAAACTAATTCCTGACCCTCGACTGCGATTCCGGAACTAAGAAGGGCGCCAGGTATCCAGCGATACCACGTAATCTAACCGGACAGGCGATCCGCCGGACGGAACTTCCGAGAAGTCGCAGTCGTATTATCTACCGCGGCAGCTCAGAGGCCGGTGGAAGAGGAGAGCGGTGGATTCGGCAGGAGACGCAACCAAGACAGATTTTTAATAGCCTCGAGATTTATTGAGCTTGTTATGATGTTCCAACAAACGCGGCTTGAGATAACGAAGAGACGGGCTTCGCTCACGAGCGGTACAAGATGCTCGTGAGGAGCAGGCGAATTTGATCTGGCTATTGCGCGAAACGGCTAACAAAGATTGGTGAAGTCTCGAGACGGCGAGACTTCCGGAAACGGGTATAATTCAGCTCCAGAGGGGAACCTCGAGACCGAACTTAAGCTACTGGACGGAATAAGACTCGTGGCGAGATCGGGAGCCCTCCAGGAAGGTCGTGACTAAATTCGCGGTAAAACTCGTGGAGACTTCACAGTGGGTCAACTACTAGGAGGAGCACAGAGACGGGACGTGTACACGACTCGGTCAGGACAATCCCCTGACCGGTCAAACGTCGAAACGAAATATAATTTAGGCCCAAAGATGGTCGCTTACCAATAAGTAGTTTTGAGGCGGTGTAAACGGAACACTGGATCACTAAGTCGAGTACGAATCTACACAACGAGTGCTCGCTCCTTCCGCGCGCGGGACTTTAATAGATTTGGTATTATTACCCCATGCACCCCCTGACTTTTGGCCGATAGTGCCACCTAACGCGACTCGGGCTCCAAGGCTCGGGGAGCCTTCGCAACAGGGCCGTACCCCTGCGCTATTGGAAGATCCTAGCGGCCGCTGCCGATGAATCCTTCCACCTGGATGTGCCTTCTCAAAAGCCTAGAATTCCTGCAGTGTGGCCAATACTGCATTGGAACTCCTTCGTGGGCTGCTATCATCCGCAGTGGAGCCTCCACGTCGAGCCGGAGTCTCGTAGCTGCTGGTGACGATATTCGAGATGGTCGTCAGGATGCAGGTGGTCATAATACGCCCCTGGCGAACGGTGTCTAGATGGCTCACGTGAAATTCAAAGAGAATTGGGAGCGAACAACAGATTATCAAATTGGATTAACGGTCGACCTTGCCTGGAGGCTATGTTATTTTTTCCCTAACGGCGCTTGCGATCAACCTTCCGGTCTTATTGTTAGCAAGGAGAGGACACTTCGTCACAGGGATCAAGAAATATTGAATTACTAGAAATGTTTTCGCCTGATCGACAGATTCTCCGGAGTGGTTCAAAATTAATACAGGCCCTCCTCTCGACATGTAGAATAATTGGTATAAATATGGCTGCAATCGGGTCAGTGATTCCTTGGTTATCATGTTCACAAGAAATTTGCCACTTTCCACACTTGTATCTTGTATCGCAATCTACTATTCCGGGAAAATCAAAGTGTCATTCGCAACGACAAGTAAGACTAGACACTAGAGCGTACAGCAGAACTCTCTAGGCCGACCACAGTGGAATTATTATGTTGAGTTAATTTGCTTTAGATTTAGATTAAGGCTTAAGAAATATTCGGTGAGAAATACTTTCTGCTGGCGAAAATATTTCGGCTCCTGCTGTGGGTGTCCGGGGTTTTCCCCCAAGGGAGGGGAAACCCGACGGTTCTGGCACTCCTCGCGAGACAGCGAGAGTAACCATATTGCCTGCTACCTGGTACTGACTTTCCCCATCTCCAAAAACCTTAATTTGCTTATACTCGATTTTCTAATTCCTGTAATTTTTATCCAATACGGTTCAAAATCAATGCAAATCCGGCTTTGGGCACCCATAACAACTGCTATAAATATCGCGTCAATCGGATTACCGGTTCGTTAGTTGTCGGGGTTTCCATAATTTTCATAACTTTTACCGAAGGTGATTAAAAATCAATACAGAATCCCATCTTAAAACATCTCGGCCTCGATCGAACCAGCGCACAGTGGACCAGATACACCCTAAACCGCACCAAAAATCGATATTTCAAGTTCCACAACATTTTTTTGTAGAATTTCTCTTGAAAGACGAATGCTCAAAGCACTCAAAATCACTTTTGTTGGGTCAATTCCTTGCAACCACACTCTTACAGAATTAGTGAAAAGTAGGACTCGGAAATCGGTACTCTGCATTTTTCGTATCTAATTTGTTTTACAGTTCTAAAAATAGTCCCACTGAGTCCCGTCTTCTAACTTACATTTTCTGAAAGGTACATACATTTACATTTCGAGGAGAAGTACTACAACTTCTGAAACCTCCACAAATATAATAGAAACGATCCCGCGCACGCGGTCAAGTGTATCATTAACGCGTATCATGCTCAGGAAATCTACACTTGAAGAAGTCAATGAGCTTAGAACTATGTTCAACTGTCTTTCATTTGTCAGAGACTTTGTTTTCCAATAAAACAAAAGGCACTCTTCAAATTGTCTTTACTTTTATTATTTCATTCCAATTGATTAACATAATCATACAGAAAACAGCCTATGGAGAAGTTTTCTATTTATACCGCGGTTTCGAGGGTCGCTGGACCGGCCGGATCACTGTGGCAGCGGTACGACCGTTATCGTGCTCGCGAAATTGGAGGCTTCTATCGTACAGTCCTCGCTTCGCACAGGCAATTATGCGAGACGATCTGTTTCTAAAATGTTTTACCGCGTGCGTTGTGCAGAAAAAGACTTGCTGTCAGTGCCTCTGCTCTCTGCACTCTGCTCAGGCATTGCTGCAGACTGCGGCAAGTCTAATCGAGCTGTTCCATGGATTCCTGCGAGCTAGGAATTGCCAATTATGCTTCGCGAAGCTCGCGAATTTGCATGAGTGTACGAAATCGCGTCATATATAATAGGCTGAGCCTCAGCTGCTTAGACCGCCTTGTGGTACCGCGCGGTTTATTGCCCTTACGAGTTGCAGGGCTGCCGGCGCCTGGCGCCACGGCGGTGCCTCGTCACCGACGAGAGTAGTTCACCCAGGTGTATTCTCGATTCTTATTGCCTATTGGATCTTCTTAATTTTCCCTTATATACCGGCGACCTTGAAATCGGCACCATCAGACTTGTGTCAACCGCCGACAGTCACAGTGCATAACTTTGACGGCTTTGGCATACCGACAACTTATGGTTTTTGTGATGGCCTCCAAGGACATCACTCGTGAAATTCGCAACTTGCCAGCCATCCTGGATAGCAAGTTTTACCGTGTCGTGGAGAAGACGGTATCTCGCAGTGGTGCGACCAACATCGCCGCCATCTGCCTCACCTGCTCCAACACACTGCAGAACAGCCCCACCTCGACCTCCAACTTTTTGTAACGCTTGAGGAATATCCACCCGGAACTCCTGCCTGAAGATAAGGCTTCTATTCAGACAAAGCGACTGAGTGCCAAGCACCAGGAGCTGGTGCAAGCGGTGAAGGAAGAGTTGCGGCCGGTCCGCTACGTATCGACCACCGTCGATATATGGTCAGCCTATCGCCGATCCTTCCTCGGCATGACCGTGCACTGGATCGACAGCCGTCTGCAGCGGAGATCGCGGGCGATAGCGTGCACGCGGTTTGAGTCGCCCCACACGTACGAGCGCATTTTTGCGTTTCATACAAGAGACACAGTATCGTTTCAACATCACCAATGACATGGTAACGTACATAATAACTGATAATGCTTCCAACTTTGTTAAAGCAATCCGGAACTACCCCTGCGCCCGAGATGGAAGAGGAGGAGGACGCCGAGCGGAACGCCAGTTTCGTGGACGTACACGGTCTGCTGAGCAAGGTTGATGATTGGACGTATGGTGCGGCGACGACGGGGCTGCAGCAACACACTCAACCTCATTGGCTCAACGGACGTGGCGCGTCTTGTGCGGGACCATGGTCCATACGCCAAGATGCATACCGCGGCGATTTCCAAGTGCAGTGCACTATGGCACCGGATTCACCGGGCGTCTTCCAAGGCCGCGGAGATTTATCACGGCATCGTGGGACGGGCACCGAGGACCCCATGCGCAACACGGTAGAACTTGCAGTACGAGGCAATCGGCGAATTGCTCGACATAGCACCGATGCTCGAAGAGGTCTGCAGTGCATTAGGTACTGTTGGGAGCTGGAAAGTTGGCCCCTGAGAGGCAAGCCGTGGTTAGAAAAATAGCCCCTGGCTCTGATTGGCGAAAAATTTGACTCCTCCTTGAAGATCTCCTACTTACAAACTTAAACAAAAGAAATTATGGTCCGTAATTATCTGTCGACCTTCTATTGGCTAGCAGGGTGTGAAGCACCACCATCTTATGGGGCTGAGTCCCTTCGGTCTGCTACCTGCCGCTACGAATATGCCAATAAGCAGGTAAACGAGCAGTGCGGAGGCAGATTTTCGCAGGTATCGTAGGCGTTGTCGCCAAACCTCGTCAGCCCAAACTCAACCATGGCCTGCCTCTCAGGGACCAACTTTCCAGCTCCCAACAGTATGTAGACGTGACGCAACGCAACATTTCTTTCGCCAGATCATGTTGATCTCAAAAACTTATTTCAGACAGTATTTCCGTTTGACATTTTCAATAATTTTGTTTCTCTTTTCCAGGCCTGCAATTACTCTCGACGACCGACGTCGAATTTCTAGAGGAGTTCCGCTGGTCGCTGCAACCGATCGTGTACACGCTCGACTGCTTGCAGGGCGACAGCGTGTACTTCGGTGGTATCTCTATCCCTTTGTGCTGGGCATCCACTACAACCTACAAGCCATGGAGGCAGGCGAGGAGCTCCAGTTCTGCGGCCCGTTGCGGTACCGCATCTTCGGCGGTAGCAGCAGCAGCAGCAGCATGAGCAGCGGAAATCCATCACCACCAGCGGCCACAGAGGAAGAATCATCGTCAACAACGTCCAACACCAAGAGGAATGAGCGGGCATCATTCTTTTCGTTTTTGGAGGAGAAGCCCAGCAAGGACGCCCAACGCCGAAGCACCAGCGCCGAAGTGGAGCTTCAATTCTTGAAGTATTTGAACGACGAAGACAGCCGTGTGGAGAGTGTCCTCAAGTACCAGCACATACACCAGGCGTTCCTCCGGTACAACACGGCGATTCCGTCGTCCGCGCCGGAGGAGCGCCTCTTCAGCCACGCGGGGCTCATTTTATCGCCAAGGCGCAGTTCATAGAGCGACAAAAACTTTGAAAGGTGCACTCTCCTCACCGCGAACAGGCGTCTCAATTAATCTTAATAAGCATGCTAGATTGTAGTTATGCATGCTTATTTCGTTTTTGTACAGGCTAGACATAGTGTGGTGTTGGGTTTGGGTCTCACTACCGAAGGCGAAACATCGTAAATACGGACATCACTCGCCGTCAGGTTACCTGTGTCAGTGGGGCCAGGTTTGGGGGTTTCTGACCTCTGGGTTTTCTGCACCTTTCCCGAAGGAGAAAGATGCCCTGCAGAACCTCCACGAGGCCTGCTCTATTCACGCATTCTCATGCCAATTTCTAATTTTCTAACACCAATTTTTCTGTTTTTCTTGACTTCTCGAGGCATGCAACTTTCATTTTTTCGTCTGGGTGAATCTAAACAAGCTTTCGTCAAATCTTAACAGTTTCTTCGTGAACCTAATCCCGTTTTTGCATTATTTGTACAATTTCTGTCATACGCTTCTTTGCTACATGGTCCAAGAATACATAGAGATCAATGGTGTTTTACACCATGCAGCAAGGTTCCGTCATACGATTAAAACTCATGCACGATTTTCGTACTGTCGTGTATTAAAACTTGCCAGCCCTATAACGACACAATGTAACAAATTGACGGACGGAAGAAATCCTGTGCATCTTTTAGTCTGTACGATAGAAAGTCGCATGGTTTTCATAGCAATCGTCCTAAAAGTCTTATGAATGCAATCCCAGATTTCAGTTCTTTGACTGCTTTTTTCGGGCTTTTTTCTTTATGTGCACGCCATATCTTTTTTCGTTGTCAGAAAGAAAGATGTGAAATTGCAGTAGGCATGGCTACGCGGACAAAGTACGCACTTCGCCAATGCTTGATAAACGCGAAATGAAAGAATGCAAACTGATATTGTTTTTTCCTTTTCAATTTTAGATGGATCTAGGAGAATTTTTTGCCGAACGGAGACGGGAGCTGGAGAGGAGGGAGGCAGCGCATCGGCATTCGCGTTCACCCCACGGTATGGCACAATACGTACCACAGTTCGTGCCACACCGCGATGGCAGACATATGGAGGAGGAGGATTCAGCAGATCCTACTTATAGGATTCGCCAGAGTGAAATAAGTAAACACATATCAATTGCATTGTTGCATTTCCTTTTAATCGCAGACTTCAAGGTATAAAGACAGTGTTTTCTCGATATTTTAGATGCGACAGCTTCAACTCCTCCTCAGGGCGTCAGTGTATGGGAGGGGTAGAAACACCAACATCGGAAGGAAGTCGCGCCCCGACGAAAATTGGGGCTATGGCGCGTGTGCCGCAACAGGGCCACGGATGGGACTGCGGAGGTGACCAAAGTGACGACTGCGACGCCGGAGCAACCGGATCGTCCTACGGGATGTACAGCAACACTTACCATTTTTATTAACTATTATATTATTATTATCCACTACTACATGTATCTAAAAATACTATATACTCTATATAATATACATATAATACACCGGTCTTTTTTATTTTATTCTTAGGTGCCCCACCCACCTCCTTCCTATTTTTACTAATAATATATTCTATAAAGTATAGTATAAACTAGAAGCAGGTGCAGTTATGCATATTATTTGAAACGACATAATATTTTTATATATTCGCTTCTTAGGAATTTATAGAACGATTGCATACATGATCCTTATGAGAATCTATGATATGTGATAGAAAGACCAGGAACAATGCAAAACAAGAGCTTGTTTACATTGTTTCAGAGAACTTGGCAGTAGAGTACAGAATTCATATTATATATAAATTCATGTTATGTATTATATGAATACTCTACTCTACTCAAGTTCTTTGAAGAATGCCAACTGTAGCCAATATCTTCAGAGGTAACCATTTGACAGCAGACTATAATAAGACTCTTTGTTCCAGAATAATCATTTACGAGGGACTGTTACACAGAATGTTACAGGTCTTTGAACATGGTTTTGAATTGAAATTTGGTGCGGTAGTACTCCACAGTGAAGTTCTTTGAGACAATCTAGATCTTTTTTGCATTGTTCTTAGTCTTTGTATTACATATTGGAGACACTAGGACGGATCATGTATGGAATCATTTCATGAATTTTTAACAAGCAACTAGGAGCGTGATAAGACTCCGTTCCAGAAACGTCATGTATAAAAAAAAGTTAGGCAGAATGTTTTCATTATAAAGTATATTTGAAGACTTCTAACTGCGTTATGGTTTCCAATATTTACAAGCCACTTTGTGTTTTGCTCAATAATCACATTTTATCAAAAAGAACATAGCTGTGCTGGGTCTTTGGCATAGTAGAAAAGGCTTATTTTTGTCGTATCAGGGGTGTGTCCGGGTACATATTGCCAATACTGCAAATACTACTGTCAGTACTAATTGAATACTCAATTATAGGGCGCCAGTAAATATTCACAATATTGAAAAAGGTTTATAACATCACAAAATTGGATATTTTCAATAGCATAAATCTTTTCCAGTACTGTCACAATTTATTCTGGACCTATATCCAGCATTTCATGAGTACTGACAGTTTTACAATATTGGCAGTACATATTTGACCACAAACCAGTAAAATTAGTATAATGGTATATCATTTCAATAACAAGGTGCTGCAGTTGATAAACATTCAAAAATTGTTACATTCGTGTGTCCTGAAACATTACCATTGTCTAAACAATAAAACTAATCCCATAAAGCTGCGACAAGTCCGCCTTTCTAAACTTTCTTTTTTACATTTATATATTTTATAACTAAAAATTACAAGTGAGCATAAAGCATTCTTCCAATGTCATATTGTTATCAAGCATCTCTGTATCGCGTACATGCCTAACCCCATGATCTACTGTCAAACGGCTTATTGTATCGTTGGCTTTATATCAATAGCCCTATCAATTACGCGCCATCTGGGATCCACTGGTCGATCTAAAGTACTCACTTATATTAATCTGCATATCGACAATATGGCGATGGAGCATCACGATGTAGTGGTCCAGGAGTCGTGTCTTTTCTTACTTGCGAGAAATTATTTTAGGTTGCAAAAGCTTGCAATCGGCACAAGACAGTTCCATCAAAGTGGCGGTAGTGTTAGTTTTTGAAACAAAACTCTTCTAGCATCATAGAAACCCTCGAGAAAAAGGCCTCCGTCATAGTGGTTTGGGCCACATTTGGCACATTAATATTACTAAAAAACAATAATAATCTGATAAAACCACGGATACCACCGCCTTTATTGAGCTTTCCTCTTTCGATTGACACCTTTCACAACTCAAAATCATTTCATATAAGCGAGAAAGAAGAGGATCCCTGAATCCATATTTCGGCCAAATTTTGCCAGTAATGCAGCGACTCTGCAGTACCGCGACGACCGGAGTGTAGCCCCGTAAAAATTTCCGGTCGCGACCGGCCGAGAAAAAAAGACAAGAAATTTATATCTCATGAACGAGTAAACCATTTAGCTTGGCGATCGTGTTAAAAGTCTAGTGGAACCTTTCCAAACTTCATACTCTAAATTCTTATATCCTTTCAATTAAAGAGAGAATATTTTTAATTTTTCTATAAATGTTTGTGTCATGTTTTTCTACCAATGGGTAGTTTTACATTCGAATCCTACCAATAGATGAAACACTAAAATTTAATATACGTCATTAGCACATGCCTCGTAGAGGCGATACGTAAAAAATGCTAAGTTTAATCTTTAAATTGCGCCAGGTTTTAGATGTAACTCCTAAATATACATACTAGAAATTCGAAAAGATTCTTAAAAAGAACGAATCGATGGCATAACTGCTTCCATTTCCCACATGATGCAACATTGTAAGCCCAAGTCACGGAAGTTTCCGCTCCTCGAGCAGTGGCTCGCCGGGAGAAAGAGAGTGGGGTTGGAAAGAAACGTCGTCGCGCAGGACGATGTTCAGTTGGAAACCCATTCCGTTGTATGATCCCCTACGAGGCAGACGCGTCAAGATCGGGTTTGGAATCCATATAATAAAGAAAGATGTGTGTAAGTGCGGGAGTGGAAATGGAGGCGACTGCAAAAAAACGAAATGTGAACGGCGAGGGGATTCGTAAGTTGAAGTATGTACTATATGTTTTTAATTATTAGTGCTAAACTATGGTATTTTTTGATATATTATTCGTGTGGCTGACTTGAAGTATCTAAGGGCTTTTGCTCACGACAGACTATAAATAGCCGATTGTTTTGTCGATTGGAATGTTCATTATGTATTGTTGCGCAGCACTGTATATGGGTGACTAAAAAAATGAACCAACACAAAAATAAAAATCCATAATGAACAATCTAACAGACAAGAAAGTTGTCGCGTGCCTTGGAATCCATGATGAATAATGTAACCGACCAAAAGGTCGGTCATCTGTAGTCTCCTATGTCCGCTTGCCTTACATTGTTCACTACAAATTCTTAATTTTAACAAAATGATTAGCCATCGATAGTTTCAAAAGCTCAAGCAATACCATGTAATTCGATTCTGTTAGTTTCAAATATCTGTTAATGCTGTTTTGTCTGTAGTATTTATTATCATTATTCACGAAAGTATGTACACATAGGAAAAAAATTTTGCCTTTGAGTATGAATCTGAGCGTGTTTAATATTATTATAAAATTGCCGTCCTAACGCCAGTACATTTTTACAATTCCATTTTACATTGGTGTAAGAGATAATTTACTTTCATAAATTCTTTATTACATAATATACATATGTATTAAAGAGCGTCCGCCTGGCTTTGTTAGTTTGTAACTGAACAACTATATATTATATACATATAATGTACTTTTGCTCTGCCGTTTACATTTATAATGTTTACAGGGTTTGGAATCAATTATTTTATTAAAAAAAATTAAAATTGCCACTTTTTTCTTCTGTTGGCTTTCATATTGCGTTTCTATTCGCATTTTCAAACGTTCTGCTGTATGCACATACTTGAATACTGATTTTCTCTCTCAGCAACTATTCAACTCAATAACTGTTTTATTAATTTTCACGCGATTTATTTTAATGTCTAGCATGATTCTTGATAAAGTTTTTAGGCTATTTAATTTTATGGGTTTGTTAGTCGGAGTGTTGCTAAATCTGAATTACTGCTATCACCCAGAACAGCCACCGCGACAATGTATCCTTTATGGCACGTTTGCTAGCCTTGTATTCAGCAACACAACTCTCAACGGACTCGGCAAGTCCGAGCCTGTCTGTTACCATGGAACGATTTGCGTTTATTTCTTGCTAATAAAAGGTACAAATAAAATAAATGATATTCGGTATTTTCTAACTGTGAAATAATTTAAGAGTATATTCGGGATGTAGATGCGCAATGCAGATGTCATTTAAATTGCCAATTTCAGGCTATGTGCAACAAAACAATACAGTCTGAAAGGATAGTCATACAGTATAATATTATACCAAACGAACAGTTTTCGGAATTTTTATTTGGAAAGATTATGAACTTTTCAATGAATCTTTTTTTCTTTTCTTTTGATACGTCCTCTTTGACTTAATATTAGTAATTTTTTAATATAGAAATTATTCAAATTCAGCTCTTTATTTTTTGCGGTATATACTACAACTCGGGGCTGGATAATCTAAAAACCAAATTTGTTCGTTTTCATATCCGATTACATTATATTGCATTCTATAGACTTTTTTACAAAATTAATTTAAAACAAAATGGCGGCTGCCAAACGTTCGGTTTTGCTTATTTTCAGTCATCTATTATCCAATATGTCGTTGCTATTTTGTTTCAATTTTTATTTTGTTAAACAATTGACTATTTATGTCTTAGATAATGTAACAAACTATCGAAAAATGTAACAAGTATTTATTTTAAATGATCCAGTTCCGAGCAGCAGTAGTCACCGCAAGAAACAAAAAGCTTTTCAAATATAATTAATCTTTTTCCCACATTTGAAACTATTTTTGCCTGAAAGAAAATATTACGTGTCAAGATATGCCTTTCGAAAAAATAACGTTTACGAAAAGTGAATAAATTTCCCAAAATGATATTTCCGAACCAAATGTTAATTTTGATCATTCGGAGCATTTGGCTATGGCTTCACATAAAAATTTAAGACTCGTTATTGTGGTTCAAGTTGCTTTTTGGATATTATTATGTGTATAATAATATTATGAATTGTGCATTCCGCTTTCAAATATTACTGGGGAAAATTATCTTACGACCACCCATCACTTAAATTATATTGGTGTTGATTACATAAACTGAATCTACAATTCTTGGTTGCTGTTCTTGCGATAGCAATATGATGCTAGCACCACATGTTTAAAAACTGTTAATTGTTACAGTAGTTCTGGTTGCACCCCATTGAGTTCAATAGTTCTCTACCCGTTTTTGAAAGAGTTTCGCCTTTTTAATAGGTAAACTACATAATATACATGTACTTAGAGTGCTGAGTTTCCATTTTCATTATACGTGTAAACCCCCTTAATCCTTCTATTATGAAATTGATATTAGTAAATGTGTATACTGCATTTAATAGGACTCCGCTGGGTGCTCCAAGAACTATAAAAATACACAAGGAATTTTCAAAGATTTTCTTCTTAAATTATCGCAAATTCAAAAAAAATTCAACAGCTAATCATAAAATATTGGAATTAATCGTAGGGTACGGCTATTACACCTAAAGGAGGTCTTTCGTAATCTCCTTTAATCGTCTTTCCAAAAGTAAAATCCTCTTTGCATGATTCTTTCGGCGAATCTTAAAGTTATTCCAGGTTGTTCTATCAATATCTAGCTAAGCCATGTAATTTGGGACTAGTCGGCTCATAAGTATAGCTGCAAAGAAAAGATTGCGACTTTCTGTGTTCCACACTGTTTTTGCTATAACTTTGCCAAATATTTCTGTAGATAATTACTACTTTTGAATAATGTTCAGAGCGACTGGAACAACCTAGAGCAGCAAGAAATGGGGGGCCAACCAAAAAAGTGTTATTTTGAGTTTCCTGACATGTTTTTGGTTTCTTAACTCGTTACTTTGGAACAGTTTAGAACAAATATAGAACAACCTGCAACAACGAAAAAAATATTGAAAATCGAGAAACGAGTGGCTACCAACTTCATAAAGGTACCAACCAGCAACGTCAAAAATTCAGAATCGATTACTAGCTTTGTTCAAAATTGTATTGTATCATCTTTTATAATCTGTAATGAACAGAATTCAAGGTGACTCATGGGTTTTAATATGTTAAAATAAGTAACCTAAGAAGAATAAAAACCCCATACATTTTGATGGCTAAGAAATTGCCTAAAATGGGTTGGCATCATATTGTTTACACCTTGTATATCACGCATATTCAGAATTAACGTCTTTGAGCAATTCAAAACTGATTTAATGCTTGTGATTGTTTTAGGCATATTCAAGCTGGTATGGTGCAAGATGAAAAATATATATTATCCATATTAAATTGGGCCAAAGACAGAGTGAATACGTTACATGACTTTGTGCAACCAAATTTATTATTCTTATGGACAATACCGACGTACAGGGTGAGTCACTTGCCTTTTAATCATCCCCTTCACACTCGAGTTCCAATTATTTCCATTATTGGTACAATTTGATATTATAAATAAACGTCAATGAGGAATTTTGTGGACCGTCTTCATAACTTTATATTAAAATTACTGAACACCATATAATCATACCATTTTCAACGGCGTATATCCATTATTGGCGATTCAAAGGCAAGTGAATCACCCTGTACATGGGGAAGAGCAATACAGAATTATCAGGTACGGGGTTTGTTCGGAGTGGCATGCTCAGTTGCCAACTGTTTCCAATCGTTAGAAGCAGCAGCTCCTTACGAGAAAGCAACTAGTTGGAAACTGAGCAAACTGCCACTCCGAACAAACCCACGGTTTGCATTATATTTAGTTCATTTTATATATATTTATGTATATATTAATCTTGAAGTAGTAAGAGGAAGTTTTTGGCATAAGTGCCAACGCATTCTCACGTTACCAAATAAACATCAATTTTCTCATCGTATGATTTTTATTGTGAGATTTAACTTTTCTCAGCAGTATTTCAAGCATGTAATAGTAAAGGTTTGGCACATTCTCAAGCCTTGAAATGCGCAACCAGAAGTGCAAAACAAAGAATATTATCTGAGTCATCATTTACAAAGTGGCTTTTACCACCGATTTCGGCAACCTTGAAATATATTATTGGGAGAATGATTCTGAGCAACTGTTCCCTACGCATATGTAACCCCCGCCGTGGTTTAGCTTTAGAAATATACACAAAAATATTTCGAATATTATGTTCAATGATACGTGTCTTGTGTCCGGCGATAGAAATCTCAAGGCGGATGCGGGATGAGTCCACAAGCGTGTTGAGGATGTATTGAACCTATTTCAAACCAGAACGAAGTTAATGAAAATTGGTGACGTTGTTCTCTTTCCCCTTTCGAAGTGTAACAAAAATTCCAAAGAGATTCACTGAACCGTTATTGAGTTATTGGAATTTCAAAATCCATTGAAAAAATCCACTTTCGTCGAATGAAACAGCAATAAAATGTTGAAAAACGGTGCCAGCTTTCTGCATTTTTTTGTACGCATAGCTCACGAACAACCGCAAGCCTGTTCAAAATTTCAGAACATTTCACAATACCGTTTTGTAGAAATTTATTATAAACTGCGAAAACTTCACATTCTACACGGTCTCCAACTTGAAATGCTATGGAAGTGTGGCAACGTCGGAATCAGCTGAGTAGCTGAGATTAATCGCTAAGTTATATCGAATGAATATGGGAACAGGGTGAAACTCTACATGTGTCTGCTGTTCAAGGGGGTTAATCTGCATGCCGAGGGGATAAGAAAATTCTAATACAACTTTGAATTTTGCGGTCCCGTTTGTTAGTTATAGCAAGTTGAACAATCAGTAGAAAAGACGCGGCCAGGCGAGTTGCAGTCACTTTTTGACCGACCGGAGAAGCATGGCAAAGTAGGTCACGGTGACCTACACGCAAAATCAAGAGGACATCGGATTAGAACAGATCAACGTCGATAAAGCGGGATTCCTAGCGCGAGATGTCAGTAGTTACGAGGTGATGAGCTTCGAATCTCGCGTAAAAGACAGCACGACGCGACGGCACGTCTTGGCGAGGCGGCGATATGCGGGCGGCCATTCCCGCCGATCTCTTCGTAGCGCAATCGCTAAGTAAGAGCAAAAAAGTCCCGCTGCGTAGAAATCAATCGAAGAGATGCTTTATTCAGAAATTTCAAATTGATTGTGGATGGAAATCAGTCAAAAAAGGGTAACATTCGCTCCGGCTCCAAATTTGCCGCTCCACCTGCTCGCTACTGCAGAGTTGTAGGAGTTAGCAGACAGAAATTCGCGCTGCGTCCGGATTCTCATTAAGACATGCAATTATTCGCGTCGTGTTTAGAAGTTAATAAGGGGAATGGTACATAAAATTGCAGCATTGACATTTTATAACATCATTGAAAGTTGGCATAATTTCTACTACCTCTGCCGGCTGTAGAATAATATAGGACTTGCATTGTCAACTTTAAAGTGATAGGGGTTTAAGATGCGTGGTAGCTTAAGGTAACTGAATTAGGGCCGCGTTTGGAGGTGACAAAAAACCTCTTGTCGGCCGACCCGCGTGAATCGCGATGAAGAATCAGCTGGTGCTCAATCGCTCGATTCGCCAGAAACAAAATCGAATCACTGGCTCGGTGCGATTGCACCGGCGCCAGCCGACAGCATGCTTCTTTCTCAACGTCCGAGCAAGACACGGCATGGCATCATTCGTCTGCCCCTTCTCTGTCTTTCTTTCTGTTTTGCCACTTTCTTAATATGTGCTAGCGATATTAAGAAAGTAGCAAACTTAATATGCGCTAGCGATATTAAGAAAGTAGCAAACTTAATATGCCCTTGCGATATTAAGAAAGTCGCGGTTTGTTCGCGGTGCAAGAATTAAGTTCATCTAATCCGGTGAAACAAATTTATCAGGCGTCTGAGATACTTTTTCACACAAGTATCGAAGTGGCAGCGCAGCAGAGCGATCGTGCTTGCGATCTTGATGATCCAAGTACGGTTCCTCGCTTTAGCAATTATTTTTTTTGCCGCCTGTAGAATAGAATACTCGTAATATCAATTCTACAGTGATAGAGTCCATAAACGGAGGAATATCGCCGCAATAGTTTACGCACAGATTTTCGAGTCGTCTTCACTTATTAGAAATGTGCAATGAAAAAAAAAATATATTTTTAAAAAAAATGTGACCGACTTCGAAAAACTGACAGAGTTCCAAAAAGCGGAAAACTAAAAATTAACAGAATCCCAAAAAGCTCAAAAGTAAAAACTAAGCAGAACCAAGAATGCGCTGAAAAGTAAAAAATAATTTGTTGTTTTCATGGATACAGAAATTTGCAGTCATAATATGCGATTCTGGCAACCCCATTTAGCCTAAATATGCTACAACTTTTCGGAGGCGGTGCAAATATAAGTAAAATATTACAAAAATGACGAAGCCCTGACACTAAAATCTTGAAATACTCGTGGTCTCTATACACAAGCCGTTGCGGCAAAATGAATGGACCAAGGATATGGCCGCCCAATATCCCGGCCCAAACATTCACCGCAAACTGGCGCTGAACGTTGTGAACACACGCAGCGTGTGGGTTCTCCTCCGCCCACACGTGGGTGTTGTGCAAATTAAGCAGGCCTGCTCTTGAAAACCCTGCTTTATCTGTAAAGATGATCCTTCGGAGGATATCCGGCTCATCAATTGTTTGTCGAAGCATCCAGCGGCAAAACTGGATGCGACGATCTGGATCGGCCTCTGTCAGTTCTTGCACCGGCTGCACATGGTACGGGTGCATCTCGTTTTCGTGGAAAATCCGGAACACAGTCGTTTGGCTCGTGCCTTCCGCCAAAGCAACGTTCCTCGTACTTGTACCCGGATCGTTGCGGACGCGACGAAGAATCCGCTCGTCAAGGTTTCGCGGGCGCTGAGCTCGCCCGCCGGTCGCGAACTTGCCCATACTTCCGGTGGCCCGGAGTCTTTGAGCGATCCTGTCAAACGTATGCTCATACGGCAAATCACGTCGCGGGAACAGCTCGGCATAGAGCCGACGTGCCTCCACGGCATTTCGATGTGCTTGCCCGTAGCACATGTGCATTTCTTCCATTTCGAAATCCTCGTACATTTCGAACTGCACTCGACACTGGCACGATAGGAAGTAATGCGAAGCAGCCTCGATCCGATGGATTCGCGTGAAACAATCGCCGATAACAATTTTAACACGTCGCTTAGCAACGAACTGAATAAGTTCATCAAACTCGCTCGAAGGCAAGACCCGATAATTTCAACGGCGATTGTTTTCACCAATATGTGCCTCACCAATACATTAGCCGTAATCATGTATGTACCAAAATCGAGAGACTTCACAAATGCACTTACATTATGTTCGTGTAGATGTGTGACGCCTAAGAGGCATGGCGATCTATGCAAGAAGAAATAGTTTGTAGGACTTTTAAACGATTGCATGATTCGCTGGGACTCCAAACGTGCTCCAAACGGAAAAATCCAACTAATGACTGCAGCTTTTCCAATAGGTCTCTTATACCTTTACTGGTTCATTATTCTCTTTTTATCCGCGAAGTGACACAAAATACATCGCTCGCGGCAAAAGCAAACAGTTTATTGTAAACTATTGCGTGCGTACTTTAGAATGGATCTTTTCCGTGGCTATGAAAAGAATAGCAAAGCAGCGAAGGTACAAGACACTCATTGGAAAAGTTGCAGCTTCGTGATCTGATCGATGGCATTCAACTCTACTTTCCAGGGCCAGCGAAATGGTAATTCATGCAATCGTTTGAGTGGATGAGCGTATGAGGCGTATATTTACATAATTTACACAAATAAGCAACGCACAAAATCATACACACGCCGCAAACAGAATTTAATCCGAATCGCTCTCTTCCGCAATATCTTCTGCGATATCTTCTTCGTCGGATTGGGAAGCATTGATGAACTCCTCAAGAATATTCTCCCGTATCCCTTCTTTGTGAAAGTCTTCCTTCTGCAACCGTTCTGCGTGTTCCACAGCTTTCCTCCAATTTTCAACCGTCGCATGTTCCACAGCCTAGTGGAACAACTCCTCCACGTCTTTAACCTTAAACGTCTTGTTCCTTTGCGCCACTTCATGCTTAATTTGGGCCCAGATAAGTTCGATTGGGTTATATTGACAGTGGTAAGGTGGCAGCCGCACTACTTCGTGGCCCTTTTCAAAGGGCTATTAGTCCAGTTAAAACATCTTATCCAGATGGGCATGACGCCTTACTATTTCTAGAAGTTCCGCCTTGTTATACAGCGGACTACACTCAAGATGTTACTCCCGCAGCCATTGGATAATTTCCGGCTTCCTCGGTCTTGCTGTAGGGATGTTCTCCACAGTCATGGAGTGATGACCCGCATTGTCCATCACGATCACGCCTCCTTTTTCGAGGCTATCGAGCAGATGGGAGAACTACTCTTGAAATACCTCGCCGTTCATTTCCTCGTAGTAGTCGGTCATCTTTTTAGACCGAAAGACAAGCTTTGCTTCCTTGATAAAGCCGTCTTTGGCACATCCAGCATGTGCGAGAATGAGGCGCTGACCCTTGCTTGTAAGTACTTTCAGTCCTCCTGAATTGTCGCTGGCGTGCGTGCGTGAGCGCGTAGAGATTGGAAATCTCATCATCTTACCACGGTGCTATTGTGGCACATTTCTTAACACTTTAGCAACCGAATTATTCGTCATTTTGTCCCCGACGCTTACTGACCGGTAGACGATAAAGTGCCGGTGAGAAGTGCATATGCGAGGGTACCTAGAAAACGTCAGGCGACAAGTCCCACCAATTTAGCTAGGGAGAGAGAAAAGTGAAAGGCACTTTGAGCCATGAGTGGGATACAATTTTGGCCTTGAAACCGCCTATTGAATTGGCAACGACTCTAGACTTGCGTCCATAGGTCGTTTCTGTACAGGTGATACAACATTGTTTTCTCGGTTGTTTACATTAGTATCACAATTTTTAGTTAGTATGCCTTACGTTCTACTTTCTTATCCTACTTGATAAATCAATGTATGACTATATTTCTATTTGATTGTCGATACTATATGAGATAACTGCCTATCCGTATTACCGCATGCAAATATGGTAGGGAACGGTGCTGGAAAGAAGGGTCGGGGGCTACTTGTGAAATGACGAGGGTCGAGAGTTTTCACGGTAAATATTTCCCACCGCAGCGGGTGGATGTTCGATTTGGTGTTCGGAATTCTGTTTGGATGTTCGGTGTTCTGTTACGGCGAATTGTTCTAGTAAAAACTGGCCTGAAGATACAACCTTTGTATTCTTCTATACGTTTAAGTTCATCCACCTCGTATTGGACGCAATCAGTGTAATCAAACAAGGTGTCAAATAGATATATTATTAATCGATAATATCGTTTTAAAACCAAATCACAGTGGTCTAAACCTGAACGTGAATCCTAGTTTTCCGGAACACGTGGTGCAACCACCCTGCTAACCTCAACATTCAAACATATATATTTGGTAAGAATTAATAAAACAAGCGCTCAATCAGTGCCTGCGTAACTGCAAACCCTTCTCCTGGCTGCCAATGGGGTGGATTCGCTGGCACTTCCCCATATTGGTTGCACGGATCACCATCATCCTCGTCAAGGACCATGTCGCGGAATTTTATAGCGGGATTGTACAGCACGGCGCAGGTGTTACGAGCCAAGCTTCGCGAGTCCTAAATATGCTCTAAGATCGTGCAAAGGGCTATTTCACCTTAACCAGACTCAATCCTGCTCATTGATCATGAAAGAATGCCCTAGGCTAAAGTTAAACATTACTATTGCTCGCCGGATACACCTTGAGCGGTAAAAGTGTATCCTCGTGGGATCTTTTATTATTCTTTTCCTTAATGTGCTTATTTAAATCAAGGTTGACTGAACAAGAATTTAATAAAGAAACAATGTTCAATATATTCTGAATAAAAACACAATACAAAATTTTATACTGAGAGTTTCAACGGAAGTGAAATGTTGTTACAATTTGCAATATACTTAAAATGAAATCATATTACGTTACGATATTGAACGGGGGAGAAACTACCGAAAGAACTGTGACTTGCCTAACGATCGCGATATGACACGATGTACGTACGGTAATATTGACTGGTTCGAAGGAGACTAATGCTCGATCTACTACGATGTTCTTCGCTGGTCCGAGTGACAGAGCTTCGCTGTCGATGAGAGTTCCGGACTGATTCCCCCGCTTTCCACTAGAATTTAGGGCTTAAATACCCGAAAACCCAGTGAAAAGGGGGTATGGTGGGAGTATAGGGCGCCAAGGGTCTGACCATGCTTGAGTTCTAGGAACTAAACAGATGCCCGTATGCACGCCACATTGCTCCCCTACTAGAAAGCTATTAAAACTAGAGATAAGACGGAACGAAGGAGTGGAAGTCACAGTTTTAAGGCTCGAAAAATACGCAGGAATATTCTATGTAGGAAGTTAGCGAGTTATAATTATTGAATCTACGTATGAAATAATGTTAAGAAAAGTAGTCCGAGAGGGTGAATATGTAACACAGGAAACGACCATAGTTCTAAAACACAACTAGTTAGTGCCGAGGTCCCTGGATGAACAAGGAAATCGTCGTTTCCAGACGCCGCGCCTTACGCCCTTTCCACGATATTCCTCGTTCTGCCATGAATAGTATTGCACCTTATGTTTTACGTTAAATATAAGAAATATTACATTTGTTCTTCGACAGTTTGTGGATTTCTTATTGGCGTCAACAAAAATGGCAACGTTGGGTCACCGGAATCACTGACTCATCTTCCTCTGAGATTTCCCTCAACATAACGCATATATATTCTGGAATTTTGTAAGATACGGCTGTCATGCTAACTATCTGGATATTCCAGCACAATATCAGGAGACTCGGTAGAGTCTCGCGCCAAGTAGTAGTAGTATATATAGTATGGCGCGCGACTACCGAGGATTCTTATCCCGAAGTGTAGCGGTTGTCGTCTGCTATAAAACTTTCACCTCGAATTATGAGAAAGTTACAGCTCCAAGGATTTATTTCTGAATTTCGTATTTTTTCTCTGATTTTTCTGAATCCAATGAGCCAAGAGTCAAGCGAATCGGTTCAGTCGTTCAAGAGATATGAATTTCTCCTGCTTATTTTACTCGTGGTAAAGGCAAGGCGGATTAAGAGTCAGTCTGTTCAGGGATTCCTAAAAATGTGGCTTTCACTTTTCTCACACCAGTTGGCACCACGTCGAAATGTCGCGTTACGTTAACGATCTATGATCGGTAATCTGTGTCATACCGACACATTGGTTAAGCCGGTCATGCGATGGTTGGTATGTGCCATAATGGTCATATGACATAGTCCGATTTTATTATTTTATTCCAGATTCCATGCTTTATTTAGTTAATAAAGGAGTACACTGTCCTTGCCCCAGTTCCTGTGATCTTGTGATTATTACTAAGAATTATGAAAGAAATGTCAATCAAAAGTGTGAAGTGCAAAACTCACAAACCACTGTATCTAGTAAAAGAATGCTAATTACCAATATTGAAGGAAATACTAGCTATTAGTAATCAGTACTTGCTCAAACTAATTTCAGCAGTTCAGATGTTTGCTCCATCAGCTAGGCACACAACAGTCAACGTACACTAAACACAACTAAACTTTGTATGACCTGCGTATATAGTTAACAAAATCTAAATCATTGTTTGACCTAACCCTTTACAATTATGATATTAACTAAATGATATGCTCATATGCAGTTTAATTTAGTTGTGACTGTTAAGTTTGTTGCTCAAGCAACGCTTTACTAAAATGACGTAAGCAAGTAATAAGTACCAATCACACGTCATTTAGGAATTTTATCACTTTAGATTGTGCACTGCTTGAGCTATGCATTTGCCAGTCAAGATATATCAAAGTTAGAATGTTTATGCGGCTATAGCTTATCTAATCTGAAATATAAATGTGCCCTAGCTATTGGTAGTGTTATTGCTGATCTGAATCTGAATTATTGTACGTTAACACTTTACAAATTATATTATTCCTGACTGCCAAGTGTGTAGTTCAAGGAATGTTTCAGTTAAAGAGCTAAGATGATGTAAAGTAAGTTTTGTGGTGTACTAGCTACTTATTGTTAGTAAACTCCAGTATTAAAGGTTGCGCTTCCTTGAGTTTATGTACTTGAGAGGCAGGATTCACTAAAATTAGACACCATATGAGGACAGCTTATCCCCTATAACGTGTAAAGTGTTAAGGAAAATGTCACTCTAGCAACCAAGAAAATATATGAAATTTGACAGTTTTTTAAGACAACATAGTGAATGCAATAAAAAATTGGTTTGGAGGCCTTTATTGTATATGCTTTCACTCATTTACTATTTTTTTATCTGATTTTCGACAAAATGGCGAAGCTAGAGCTCGGGCAGTGAAACTGTGTAGTGTTCTGCCGCCGGAAAGATTTCTTCTCTAATCTAGAACAATAAAACAAGCATTGTTCAATTCTGTATAAGCTTAACTTGAAAAGCACGTATCAAATTGAAAAAAGATTGCTTTTAATTAGAGAAGAAATCTTTCTGTAGAACACAAACACGGCTTCACTTCAAAAAACTCTACATATTTCAAAGCATATAAAAAATTCTAAACATTCTTCAAAGTATATAATAAAGACCTTCAAACAAGTTTTATATTGTGTTTACTGTGTTGTCATAAAAAAGTGTAAAAGTTAGATATTTTCTCGGTTGCCAGAGCGGCAGTATCCCTTAAGTTAATCTAATATTAAATATGAAGCGGGAGATATTGACAAAAAGGAAACTATTCGTGATATATTATTTTTTATTGCGAAATATTAATATGTGCGTAGCCCTTGCCACCACCGTCGGGTCCACCACCACGGCCGCCTCGGCGACCCTGCCCTCGCCGGACAGTGATCCACCTTTGGGGACGGCCCTTCGCGACTTTCCGCCGGCTTTGAAACGACGACCTATAACGAAAGATATAAAATGAAAAATTAAGAAACGTGAAAAGAATGTTTTCTTTATTCGTGAAAATATACTCACGTTGGTTCCGCTGTGGTGGATGCGACGGCGGTGGTGGCAAAGGCACCATATGTAGTGGTACTACATCCTGCGGTGGCGGAGGCGGCAATGCCGGCAATGCTGCCTGACGATGAGGAGCCATCAGCATTGTTGGCGGCGGCGGCGGCGGTGGTGCTGCAGCTGGTCGTTCAGCTAATAGTTGCCGCAACTGGGCAACTTCTCCTCGTAAATCTGGAAACATTTGAATAATAAATAGGATTGAACAATATTAATAGTCTATTGTGACGTGGATTGGGGGCTTTGTCCCGGTGTTTTCAAATCACGGGCGCCGGGGCGCTCGGGGATAGGTGTGGGTTCCCCGTGAGCTAGCGGGACTTCACAAAACCAACTCCAAAAAAGCACAGGAGAACGATGGTATAAATACGAAAAAAACAGACCTTCAACAACTTTTGTTTTTACTGATATAGTTTATTGGCCCCTCGGAGTAATTCCTCCGTACAATTCTCTAATCATCGTAGTACAATACTGGTCTGGGACTGGGAATGGGAGGTTACCTGGGATCGGTACCTAAGCAAAAATTCCGGACGCGAAATGACTCCTGACTTCTCGCGGAAACAATGCTAGACGCTGAGGCGATGATACGCGAACGATAGACGGAGACGGGCGATAGACTCACGAACGGTAAACGCGAGCGATAGACTCACGAGCGGCAAACGCGGGCGATAGACTCACGAGCGGCAAACGCGAGCGATAATCCCTTGGTAAGCGATAATCACAATAATGAAAAGATCCGGTAACGATGATCACACGAGACGATAATTGCGAGAACGATATCCACTCGGACGATACTCACACGAGCGATATTCGCGAGGACGGTATTCGCGTGCACGATATTCGTGAGGGCGATATTCACTCGAACGATATTCGCGGGGATGATATTCACACGTACGATATTCACTCGAACGATATTCGCGAGGACTATACGAACAATATTCTGACGTAGTTGAGCGATCAGTAATTCCAGGCGAACCTCAATTTCTCCAAGATCGACTCAAAGGTCGGCTAATCTCAGCAGAGAGGGGGAGGTTCGTGACTCAGAAAAAGAGCGATATTCACAAAATAGTCGATCGATAATCTCACAATTCCTATAATAGGGGTTGAAGTCGTCGCTGCTTAGCTTCGCCACCAAGCGTTTCACGAAATGGCGGCCACGGCCCGCCGCGATGTTCGAACGTAACCACAACGTACGAGGATGATGAAGGCGGGCGACAGCAATAGTACCAGCAATACAATATTCCCGATGAAATAAGAATGAGCACAGGAAATCTTAGCTCACCAATTCTGCAACCCAGGGAGGAAGACGGCGAAATCCTCGGCACTTCTCGGAGGCGTTGGCTGAATTGGCTGGATAACTGGAGCGCACTTTGTAGGTCTGCTGTCGTCGATAGAAGAGCGAAAAAGAATGAATTTTCGGCCGAAAATGTCCTATCTTATAGGAATGCCTAGCGCTCCGAGGGTTCGAGGATTGGCTCCCCATGACGTACCACCACCCCCTGATTGGCTCAGGGGTACTTGCCGGTCTTACCGATGACTTCTCGGTACCCGCTAATCCGCGTGGCGTAAGTTTGCGAGAGTTCGGCTGCTCGGCTAAAAACCGCCGCTTCCCCGAATTAAACCAAACAGAGCTCTGGCTCGCGCTAGAACTCGGGCAGGGCCGCAGGTAACCCTTTGGTTACCCTGCCCTAATTGAAAGGAGGAATCCTTCTGGCTGACAATTCCTGTGGCAGCCAACAGCACCAATGTCCATTCATGCAGCGTACACAAAGGTGTGCTCCGCAAACGGAAGTCACAAAAATATCGGAAATCCTTGCACGTTGCGACAACGGTGGATCAACGGCGAAGTCAGAGGAATAATGGAGCCGGCTCTTCCGCTCCCCCAAGCCCTGTTCGGAGCAGGCAAGTGGGTGTCCCTCTGACCTTCCGACCGAGAAATCGGAGGGCCCTGACAAACTAGCCGTAGCAGCGGCCGAGAAATCATCTTCATGTTTTCAGCAAGCGATTCGTGACGCGGCCCTGGCTACGCGGCGATGCGTAGCTCGCCGATCCAACTGTTGTCGTTCTTTTCTTCCTACACGGAATTGCTGCTCCTCTGTAATCCCATAACAATAATAACGCGAAGAAACACCAAAATCGCGACGCCGGGTATCCCATTGCGCGCTCAAGTGAACCCGCCGTTTCGCCTATCCCCACCCCGTGCCCCGAGCGTGTCCGAAGATGTGCAAGACGCTGGCTATTCTGACGGGCAAAAATTTGCCACGTCACACTATATAAATATGGTTCAGTCTATTCAGTCTATCTCTGTTTCTGTCGCGCGAGCGTACGCGTCTCAGCGTTTGTTAGCTGTTGCCCATTTGATTACAATGTATTCGTGCTTTTCGACCAATATTCAAGCATTCTTATTTCGTACGCTCAATCAGCTTTTACAATTTTGCTTGGCTTATTGCTTTTTGCAGTAAGAATGCGAGAATATTGATCGAGAAGAGCGAAAACACTGTATTATTAAGTGTGCAAAAGCAAACGGACGTTCAGGCGTTTACCCTCGCGCAACATACATGTAGAGAGAGAGAGAGACCCATGGAGAGAACGTTTCAAAAGTTGTTTGTATCCTTGACGCGGGTGGACACAGGGATGCAAGAGATCTTAATTTTCTTTATGAACAATGGTGCATAGGTAGAGATGCGGACAGACAAAGATATGGAGAAGAATCCAGAAGCAAAAAGAACGAAGTAACAAACTTATAGTTTTATAAAAACACTTAGTTATTTTCATTGCCTTCGTCCATGGGCTGCTCGCCCTGCTGATTTGCGCTCATTCTATATTAAAAGAAATCATATTGACTATATATAGCTCAACAAACAAACAGTCGTAGAGTGGTTGTCATTAAATACTTAAATGGTGCTTCGATAGACTCCAGCGATATCAGGAGACTCGGTAGAGTCTCGCGCCAAGTAGTAGTAGTATATATAGTATGGCGCGTCACAACCGAGGATACTTATCCCGAAGTGTAGCGGTTGTCGTCTGCTATAAAACTTTCACTTCGAATTATGAGAAAGTTACAGCTCCAAGGATTTATTTCTGAATTTTGTATTTTTTCTCAGATTTTTCTGAATCCAATGAGCCAAGAGTCAAGCGAATCGGTTCAGTCGTTCAAGAGACATGAATTTCTCCTGCTTCTTTTCTCGTGGTAAAGGCAAGGCGGATTAAGGGGCTAGACTCCGGTCATTCGCGGTATGGTAGAGGCTCCTGTGGGCTTATATGAAATGATTTTGGGTTGGGAAAGGTCGCAATCGAAAGATGAAGGATCAGTGCAGACCGGGTGATACTTGATTTTGCATGATTTCAACGCTTTTTAGTCATAATAATGTGCTAAAAGTTGTAAGCTCGGCGTAGTTTTGACAACTTTTAGCCCATCAATAATTTAATTTATTTATAATAATAATTTATTATCCGTAATGTAATATATATAATATATAATTTATTTCGCTTAAATACTCTGGTCCGTATCCTTTGTTTGCAACCCATTGCTATGCGTACTCGTAACAAATCTCGAGTGTTGCATTTATCCGCGGTTTCATGTCCCCACGCACACCCGGTATGCGTGCCTTTTTTTAGCGGGCTGACAGGCGGCCGCCTTTTCGAACAACGTTACCGCCATGACCCACACGATAGCTTAGACGCACCTACCCAACTTCGCGTTTCTGCCCGCCAGCCATTTTCCGGAACATAACACCTTTTTAGTCGGTTCTCAGCCAATATGGGTGGCGGGCAGAAACGCGAAGTTGTGTACGCGGGACTTGGCAATCGCATGGTTCATGGCGATTACGTGGTCGGAGAAGACGGCCTGCCTGTCAGCCCGCTGAAGACGGCATGCATACCAGGTGTGGATGAGAATACGAAGGTGCAGTGAGACACGCAAATGAAGGATATAGGTAAGAGTATACGACTGAAATAAATTATTTATTGAGATTTGAATTTTAATTATGCGGGACACAGTTAGATTGTAATATTACCGTAGCTGTCATTCTATTAGTTAGGAATTCTAGAAGGTATAAGAAGGATAAAGAGATTAACCATTGTTAAAGCTCTGAAGATATTTATTACCAGTGTGCATGGGTTTAATAATAAATACAGGAGTTCAAGCCGGACGATAATGGCTCACATTATCGGTAATACATATAAAATAACACAATATGACTGCAATACTGTAACATGGATTTGCAGCTACCTGTTTTAACCATCACTACAATAATTATAAATGACAATTCTTTACAATTTCTGCCGCTGCTATTTGTATTGAGTTAAGGCGACTGCTACTGCTTTTACAAACGTTCACAAGGAGTGATTGTTGCACGGAACAGCAAGAATTAGAAGAGTATGCCAAGACAGAATGCTTTTGCCAAATGTATATTTGCAGCGAGATGGTTGAAGAGTGTTAATTTCCATTTGGTTAATTCGGAGGCTATCACTGTCTTGCCGCAAATAGGATGCGACATGAGACGCAACTATTTATGGATGCGAGCAAGAAGTGAAAAATCTGCTTCATGTTTGCATTAAAGAAGATGTGAGGTTTAAAGGAATCTAATGTGTGCTTATCTTTCCCTGAAAATCTACTGAACGATAAACTTTGGCATCATAAAGTGTTGGAATGATGGTATTTCAATTTTCTACCATCCCAACGCTCTGCGGAGTGCTACTATTTTTGATGCTTAGTTAGAAATGCAGTAAAGACTAGCAAAAGGAAGAACCAGAAACCATTACTGCAGAATGTTTGGATAGCAGAAAAGTGAAAAAGGGTGTATGTGTGCCTACTGTGCTACACTATGAAAGTCATAAAAAGGTATTGGAACAAGAAGATCTCCTCTACCAGTGCTACTTGGTAATACTATGCGTACTACAGGGGACGCTCGCTGCAGTAGATGGGGTGTGCTGGACTTCAGAACAGGTGCAGACAGGTGCTCGTTGTAGAAACAGGAGATGGGCTGGAAGTTGGATGCAAAGATGAAGACACTTTTGCTGCTCTGGAAAGTGTTTATCAGAAAACATGAATGAATAAACAGTGTCATTCCAATACAATTTATTATATGCTGTTTACGCATTTTATTAACGTCGAAGAACAAGAAACTTGGTAGCTTACCATAGTGCAGCAACCACTCGTCTGCAGGCGGCTATCGTGCCAGTGTCAATTGCATTACAAGGCCGTCAGTCCAATACGGATTCCAGCCGAGATTGTCAAAGTGGTCCACGGTACCGAAACGGAAGACAGGCCTGCGAGTCGAATGCTACGATGAGTTATGAAAAATGTTTAACAGGAAACATTAGTGAATGCCATTTCAATACCATTAGTGAAGTGCTGTCTACACATTCCACTAACATTTAAAAGAGCAAGGTGGTTGGAAGCTTACCATAATGCCGCCGCTGCTTCTCCTCTGCAAATCCCCCGAGAGGCAATGGTCCTATTGTTGCAACCTGGATGATCTACAAATTTGAAATGCAATGAATTATATTGCGCACTGAGAACGCAAGTGAAGTAAAGGCATAAAATCTTGTTACTCACGGTAGGCTGCTGCCAGGTCTTGCCTATGGCGGCGGCGGCGCGGACCGCCGAGTTGCCTTCGGGGAGTCGGGTTCCTGGAGGACACCACCGCGGAGCTGAAGAAATAATGATAATATTTAAATTACAAAAGTTATTCTACGATTGCTACACATTACAAAGAAGAAAGGAAGTTTATCTTACCAGGTTTACACTAAGGTACCGATTGTAGGCGCTTAGACCGATTAATAGCTGGTGGGGCCCCCGTTATTCTCTATTACGTGATTGTAACGGTTCCGCACCGAGGCATAGAAACGGGCAAAGTACTCCGGCCGACCCCGCAAATGCTCCCAGACCCGCATTGCGTGGTTCACGATATCACCACGAGCTCGCAAGGCGGGGCGGGTCGCCAGGTGTGGACCATTTCGGCCCACACATTCTCAATTAGATTGAGATCTGGCGACCGCGCCGGCCAGCCTACGAGTTGGATCTCGGGGTGATCCGCAAACCACGCACGCGTGACACGGGAGGTATGAACCGGACTATTGTCCTGGACCACTCGTAGGACCGGCATGTCCTCCCGAGAGTATGTTTCCCTGACGGACGGCAGGAAAACGTCGTCAAGAATTTGAACATACTCCCGGGAGTCCATGTGGGGTGTGATCTCTACGAGTGATCCAGGTCCCAACGGCCCGATCCACCCCCACATCCCACACGTAATGCGACCGCTGTTATCCCGGGCGACTACATATTCGGGGTCGAACTGCCCGGAATCGGCAGGTCGCCAAACCCGCAGCGCGCTTCCAGCGGCAGAGGAAAACACTTTTTCGTCGGTATATATTGTTACTATATCCCTCTCAGCCTGCGCCAATGCAAGCTCCTGGCGCGCGAAAAGGAGGCGAGCCTCACGATGTCGCGGCACCAGGGCTGGCTTGCGTGCTGACCGGTAACAGCGGGTACCGTATTCCCGCAGCCTGCATCTGACCGAGATTTCGTTCACGTTTAAGCACAGGACTGCGGAGACGCTTGCAGCAGCCTCAAAGGGATGCTTTCTAATGTACTGAACCACATCACGATATTCTTCGGTCGTAGTGCAGCGAGCACGTCCGCTTCGCGACCGGCCGTCTAACAGGCCACCGTCGCCCATTTGTGTAAACCGGTCTGAACACCTTCGCACGGTACGCGAGTGCACACCCACTTCCGCGGTGATATCCTGCAGGGTACGGCCCTATTTATTGCTTAATGCCCATCCCTGCTACCCCAGCATCATTTAATTTCATTAAAAAAGAAATTAAATGATCATACCTTTTCAGTTACGACTGCGCAATTATTATGTTTCTGACAAATTGACCGCCGCGCTTCCTCCTTTTGTAAAAGGGTTGCAAACTTGCTTTTCTTGTATTCCACAACGTGGGCAAAACGTTTTAATATGCTGAAGAAATATTTTTTTCAAATACAGTAAAATGCTTTCCTTTTTTAACACTGTAGGAGGATTGATCGGGAAGTATTCAGATGTAGGAACACAGGTTTGTGGATAACAAAATTAAATTTTATTTAGGAGAAGGCATGGTGAATGGTACAGTTACAGTTAACCGGATTGTTTAGGAAAGGATGCCTTGGACTTGACATAATTTTGTAAGGATCGAGAACAATCCTAGCAATGGCATTTTATTACTCAAGTTTCGGGCGTCCGGCTTTCTCAGCCGAACTCTCCCTTACTTTATAATATGACTCCTGGGTGTCCGGCTTTCTCAGTCGAACTCTCCCATTTTAATATTAGAGCGGTCTCCATTCTGGGAGACGTCCAGGAGCTGACCCCTGTAATCCCCGATGCTATGCTAATTCTTTCAGGCGGCCGTGGTTTCTTACCTCATCCTCTCCTTTAAGAATGCACCAGGAATAGGGCGATCGCGATTGCGATTTTATATTATGCCGTTGCTAGGTTTGTCGAGCTGCCGACGCCGCAATCTACAAAGAGGTTGTCAAGGAGCTGGCTGCTCCGATCGGAGCGTGTTCGCAGCTCCCCGCCGCCTACTGTTGCTCAGAGATGACTCTCAGGGGCGGCACAATGTGTTGGTCTTATTACAGTTTGTTTTATTCTCCTCAGCTGCTGGAGGATGTTACATATTCATCCTCTCGGACAGGTTCTTTCTACCTGGAGACAATTTGGGAAAGGCACCCAACTTCCAACACTCCATTCATACTACTGACAATATACCCATAAACACCCGGCAGTACAGGTATCCGCCAGTGCATCAGAAAGAGATCGACGATCAGGTAAAGGCTTTGCTTAAAGAAGGGATAATTAAACCCTCTAGTTCTCCTTATAATTCACCTTTATGGATAGTACCAAAGAAACCAGATGCCCAAGGTAATAAGCGTTGGCGTTTGGTTATTGATTTTCGAGCTCTTAATAATAAAACAGTTAGTGATAAATTTCCATTACCACAGATAACCGAAATTTTAGATTGATTAGGAGGAGCAAAATATTTCTCAGTGTTTGATTTTGCTAATGGTTTTCATCAACTAGAAATGGATCCGAAAGATCGTTCAAAAACAGCATTTACTACTCCTACTGGTCATTATGAATTTGCTCGCATGCCTTTTGGTTTGAAAAATGCACCACCTACTTTCCAACGTCTTATGAATCAATTTTTAACCGGATTACAAGGAACTGAACTATTTGTATATCTCGATGATATAGTTGTATATTCTTCGTCTTTGAGAGAACACGAAATTAAAATTCGAAAATTATTGAATAGATTGCGTGAAAATGGTTTAACTTTACAAACTAGCAAATGTCAATTCCTCCGTAAAGAAGTTGGATACTTAGGACATATTATTTCCGAACAAGGTGCTCGACCAGATCCAAAGAAATTACAAGCTGTTAAAAAGTTTCCAATACCATCTAATCAGAAATGTGTTCGTCAATTTCTTGGATTAGCAGGTTACTACCGTCGTTTTATTGAAAATTTTACTAATAAAGCCAAGCCTTTAGTAAGCTTATTAGGTAAAGGAATTAGATTTGTTTGGAATGAAGAACAACAACAAAGTTTTGACCAATTGAGAAATGAACTTTGTCAACAACCAATTTTGCAGTATCCTGACTTTTCTAAACCGTTTGTTATTACGACCGATGCATCCGAATTTGCAGTTGGAGCCATTTTAAGTCAAGGCGATATAGGGAAAGATTTACCAATTGCATACGCTTCACGTACACTAAATAAAGCAGAGAAGAATTATTCAGCCGTTGAAAAAGAATGTCTCGCTATGGTATACGCAGTTCAACATTTTCGACCTTATGTTTATGGTACAAAATTCACATTGGTCACTGATCACAGACCTTTAGTTTGGTTACACTCAGTTAAAGATCCTACTTCTCGTTTAATGAAATGGAAATTACGATTATTGGAATTTGAATATAACATTGTTTATAAGGCAGGCAAAATTAATAAGAATGCAGATGCTCGTTCACGAAATCCAATCAACTGTTTACCTTTAATACCTAAAGAATCGAATGATCCAGATTTTAAACATTATTTATCTAAAACTCAAGCAGACCCCGAAAATATTGGTTACCGAATTAAACAATTGACACGTGATAGGCAAAAGAGACCTTTAGTTCGACACTCAGAAAGTGAATCAGATGACAGCAATTCAGACAACGTCCATCCTCGTGGATACCCTTTTAAACCGAGTCTTCTACCTAGCATGGAGAACTTTCTTCCAGTCGCACATTCTACAAACCCTGCACCACCATCTGGAAACAATACTTTGACCGGCGATTTAATGTCTTTTAATGAGTCCTTAAGTAACTCTACCCTAGCTCCCACAGAGAGGCTAGAAGATTCAGAGATTTACAATCAGTCCATTAGTACCATTCGACAGAATTCTTTACCCCTAAATGACATAGACATAGATCAGACCCTTCCTTTACCCGAACCTCTAATACCTACCCAATCTGTTCCTGATAACCTAAACTCTCATACAGTACCAACTCAAAACAACTATTCAACAGTATGTTCAAGAAGTTCCTAATTTCTCTGGAAATAGAAATGAACTTAAATATTTTGTTCAATGTGTTGAGGATGGCACACATGGTTTGCCGTCAGTTTTAGAATTGAATTATTTAAGTGCAATAATTAGAAAGTTAAAGGGTACAGCTAGAGAGAGCGTGGATGGTGAGACGTTCACAAGCTTGAATGCTTTGTTGCACCACTTAAAGAAATGTTTTTCCCCGGGTAGAAGTTTGTTGTTTTTCCAAGACGAAATTTCACGATTACGGATCTACCGGGATGAAAGTGTACAAGATTACATAGACAGAACGCGTCACATAATGCATAATGCTCGCGCAGCAGTAAATCAAGAATATGAAGAGGCACTTAGACCTGCTGCACTAAAGCATTTGGAACACGGCGTAATTAATAAATTTATAAACGGGTTACCGAAACGGTATTTGTCCCGAGTGAACCCGAAAAACTTTAAGAAGTTAGAAGAAGCGTTTGAAGAGGTTTCGGAGATCACTCGAGGATGGAGTGAGAATGGACGGGGGGACTCGAATGGTTATCGTTATGGAAACAATAACGGGCCCCGACATTTTAACAACCGACGACCATTCAACACGAATTGGAGCCGACACCATGGATCCCAAACGGAGACTACATCTGGTGTGGAGGAAAAACCACGGGGTTACGGAAAACCGACCGCCTTTGCTGTACAGCATGGCAACCCTAGGACCCCGGGTGTCATAAATTTCCACCATCAGCAGTCCCAACAACAGCATCCAAGGCAACAAGAAAGGGTCGAAAGGTATCAGAACCACGAGGGCTGTCAGTGCTGCTATTGCAAGGACAAAAGGCGCGATGGCAATTTCTCTAATTTTAAGAAACCACATAATTCTGCCCAGATGAGCGATAATTATGCTCAGCCTGGTAGTTCGTTCACTCAGCAGAGGAACGATAATAAGTCCCATAATGCACAGCATTTAAACTACGATCGCGTTCACCCGGTTGGCGATCAGGTGAACAGAAGCGAGCAACCTCGCCAGCAACATGTTCGATTCCAAGAGAATCCGCGAAGAAACCAGTAATTAAAGAAGCCCCGATTCCAAAGATCCGCGTTAAAGTACCGGAATTAAAAGGTGGGCATGGAGAATTTTTAGTGGACGGAAGAGCGTCCGTAAATTTGATAACGTTTGAAGCTTTGAATTTGGAAGAAGTAAGAATTCATAAAGAAGAAATTGAAGTAACTGGAGTCGCTTCCATCCCAATACTCACAACGGGAACCGTAACTCTTCATATCCATGAGACACCTTGTCTATTCTACGTGATAAAGAATCTTCAGTTACCAGCTAGTGGTTTACTCGGTAGCGCTTATCTATTACAAGAAGAGGCTGAAATCTCGTATTTCCATAAAACCCTCGTAATTAGAGATAGACCGATCAAACCCATAGGATTCATAAATTATCGAAGTCGAGAAGAAGAGGAAAATCAACCGACGAAAAAGCATCATTCGATTCCGGCACGAACTAGTCAGTGCATTACAGTTCGTTTAGCAAATACGACTCTCCGCAAAGGTTATTTACCGCGAATTAAAACCCAAGACGATGTTTATATTGGCGAAGCAGCAGTTTCCAATGATAATGGCACTTGCCACGTAATGGCAACTAATACGAGCAATCGAGATGTTCAATTCGATTTGCCACCTCAAGAAATCTATCCGTACGACATCATTAGTTCATCAGAAGAAGATTATTACATGAAGAATTTCGGCCATAAATTCACATCACCTCAAGAACGAATCAAAGAATAATAAAAGATCCCACGAGGATACACTTTTACCGCTCGAGGTGTATCCGGCGAGCAATAGTAAGGTTTAACTTTAGCCTAGGGCATTCTTTCATGATCAATGAGCAGGATTGAGTCTGGTTAAGATGAAATAGCCCGTAGCACGATCCCAAGACTTGTTCTGAGCTACTGAAAGTAAATAGCCATTCTTTTAATTAACAAGGTCCAGTCTTGAGTCTGGTTAAGGTGAAATAGCCCTTAGCACGATCCCAATTTCTGTTCTGAGTTATGTGGAAGTAACTAGTATAAAGGGATAAACAGGAGAATAGGGACCTGAGTCTGGTTAAGGTGAAATAGCCCTTAGCACGATCCCAGGATTGATATAGGGCCGATTGGGAACTAGAAGACTCGAGTCTGGCAAAGGTGAAATAGCCCGTTGCACGATCTCAGAGCATATTTAGGACTCGCGAAGCCTGGCTGGTAACAAGGATACCACAACTCACTAACACCGATCAAATTGAAAACTACAACTGTGAATATGATGATTCTCTAAACCTATTAGATCGCTAGTTACATCAGAAATGCCACGGAAATACACGAGAACGGGATGAAATCGTCTTACTTTTAAGGCTTGAATAAGGAAATGCTTGAGATCAGATCTTAGGGAAGATCACTTTACGTTTCGGCTATGGATACTAGTCATTTTAAGACGTTTGAAATCGAATAAGCCGGCCTTAGCTAAGGTAGTCTGCCTAACGACTTCTAAGTACTGCCTTATGACCTGACTATGAATAGTGTAAGTGGGGAAAACAGGATCCGAAATACGTCACTGTGGTGTCAGGATAATAAGTATTTATTACACACGATATGGGTAGTCAATTTACAGTCTCTTAACAATTCTGTTTCAATGAGGTCCGTACACTGAACCTGTTCGTTCGACACTGCTCGCAATGGCAGTCCGATGGACCAGTATCATTCGGCGCATAAAAACAAAAGTGATCGGTAATGCGCGATCAGCTCAGACGTATGCATGAGGGGTTCGTCGGCTTGCGCCTTCAATGTAGTCGCAGTCGGGGTAGGCCAGACGGAATTCTCGGTAAGGCAAAGTTTTCAAGACAATGTTGCCATTCCGTCTTACAGTAGGGCTAGTTTCAAATATTTTTCAAATATATACGTACATCTCGTGTCTCCGACGCCTTCGCTGCCTTCATCAGACTTGATTTTTTGGCATCGGCATCCGGTGTGGGGGCATCATTTGACAGGCCGGGCGTCCCCGGATCACCGGAGCCGACTAATTGCAATCTTCTTGGTTCTAGAATTTTTCTTTTCATGTCGGCATTTTCAGCTCCGGAGCCGGGAATTCCCTTTCGAGTGTTTCTCCTGGCTGAAAAACACAATCAATCATGAAATACACAAATCTGGGCAATGGGAGAGAATGGAAATACTTATGGTTGTGGCCGTTGTTTCGTTTGCCATGACTGCCGAACGAAATTTGGCATTCTAATGAGCTGAAAGTTTTGACACTCGGTGGCAAGGCATCCCTGGGGTCATACATCCCCGCTCTGCTCAGAGTAGAGTTCGGGTGTCTCTTTCTTTTACTGCACAATGTTTCGAATAATTTTGTGTGAAATAAGAATACGGTTCGGAGCAGCACAGAAGTGCGAGCAGTTATTTTGCACGGAACTTATTCCCGGTTTTCCACTCAATGCTTGCTTACGTTTTACAATTTTTCCAGGTTGGTTCCAATAACTTGTAGTTACTGGAGCAATAACAACGGAATCAATCGAAAACTGCACAACAAGATGTGCATCAAAATATATCAAGACATAAATTTAAATATACAATATTTATCTGATCTAGCAGAGGGTGCGGGTATATAGTGCTTGCTAGGCTCATCTGTTTGCATCAGTACAGGCATGGCTGGAGTGTGCGATCAAGTCAAGCGAAGCTGGCAAGGTTAGTAGGCCTCCGAATTTTGCAGATAATTACCCCAGGTTGCTAAGAATCAAAGTTTGGCCTGTTCAACTCCAGAACCAAGCTATAGCTGCATATAGCGTTTACAGGGGGTGGCTGAGTGAGCAGGATGAAAATCGCGATTATAAAGAACAGGTATCGGAAGCGCGGCGATTTTTCTATATGGCATACGAGCTAACAGCCGCCTTTACGTGTTACCGACAACGATCTGCCGTTCCGAGCAAATAGCGCTAGTGCACCAAACGGTCATTTGTCCAAGTTCTAGGTGAATGAAGTTAATGGTTCAGGGGAGCTAAAGTTCATGGTGGAATAGAAAATTAATAGAACTCAAATGAGGAACAATTATCATAAGAATTGGGTTTTATTTTGGGTTGTCAGCTTATTTGATAGATTTTCGTTAGTGGTACTAACGACGAGGCAGAACCTCTGATAGAGCCATGGTTGGCCTATAGGATTATTAAAGGTAGTATTATTTCAGTACGAAAAATATTTCCAACAGACCAATGGTCTGTTGGCGAGGTATGCACCTCTAATGATATCCTTCCATCAAATCTAGGATTTGATGGCGAGGCATTCACCTCTAACAATGTGAGTCGCCAGTATGTATTACTTACTCGTCCGTAGGACTTCAAGCTCTTACGAGAATAATATCCTTTAGGATTCGTCTTGGCTTAGATTTCACCTTTTGACACGTCCGTTCACACGCACGGTTACCTTGATATAAGTGACAAACTCTGTCGTTAAGGATATAATTTGTGGATCAATAGATCCTTTTGCAACTTCAAACAATCGTTCTATTTTTCGTATATGCCTCTTCAGCACATCGATATTGGCATAAGTATGCACCTTCGTATCGATCGAAACAAATAGTACCAATTGAATCAGTAGACCATAACGTGTACATAACTGCAGATTTCTGAACTTCAGCACATCTACGCTAGAAATCGTTATGTGTAGTTATTCCTTAGAATATAAACTTTCGATTGTTCTAACTAGTTTTACAAAACTCTGCAATATGTTCAATTTAAGTGTAAAGTTCATCTACGCTTGGCGATGCATGAGGTGGTGTAAAATGTGTTTTTTCGTAATTCGCAAGAGAAAAATATTTTTGGAATTTTAATAGATAAATAATAATTTTTCGGCATACATCAAAATTTCATCAGAAAGCGTCATCTTTTGCGAAAAAAATGAAAAAAAACATGATCCTAGCTCTTATAGTTTTCGAGATAAAAATCAATACGTAGACCCTATTTTTACTGAAAACGGGTGAATCTTAAATTTTTGAAAGCTTCTAGTTTCCGCCCAAATTCGAATTTGGGCAAATAATGGCTTAAACCCTGCTTGGACAGGCATAGAAAACAAGGTCACAAATTTTCATTAAGATACACAATGGTGTGGGAAATGAGTGATCGATTTGGTATGGAATGACCCGCACTTAAGACTTTTCATATTTCTTTCATAATTCGTAATAATCACAACATCACAGGGACAGGGGAAGGAGAGTATGCTCTTTTATTAACTAATAAAGCATGAAATATAAGCATGCTATATGATATAAAATCGGACTGTGTCACATAACCGTTATACGTAACCAGCTATGGCATAACCGGCAATGTGTCGGTAACATTAACACGGCTCAGCCCACAGCATTTCGGTGTGCTGCCATCTCCCATGAAAAACGTGAAATCCACATTTTTAGGAATATCCTATGAAATATGAAATCGGAAACTGACTCTTAATCCGCCTTGCCTTTACCTCGAGTAAAATAATAAGTAGGAGAAATTCATATCTCTTGAATGACTGAACCGATTTGCTTGATTCTTGGCTCATTGGATTTAGAAAAATCAGAAAAAAATAGAAAATTAAGAAATACATCCTCGGAGCCATAGCTGTTTCATAAATCGAGGTGAAAGTTTTATTGCAGACGACAACCGCTACACTTCGGAATCGTTATCCTCGGTAGTCGCGCGCCGTCCTATATATATTACTACTTGGCGCGAGACTCTACCGAGTCTCCTGATGTATTATTATGGAATCGGTATTCGGGAGATACATATATATCCGGTAATCCTTTTTAAGCAAAATAAGTGTCGAACTTGCAGTAGATAAAGGTGAGATACTTAATATTTATCTCTAGATATATTTTTCTAAATCTCTAAATCACACAAACACGCATGCATAATAAAATAATAAAATAGCTTTAGAATATTTATTTATAGTCAAAGTTATACGGACATAAAAACTTAAAAAACAAAGTGAAATACTACGGTGCATCCATATATGCTATTAATCCATTTGGAGCTGTGTTTTGCCCGAGACGCAATTATGTATCCATGTCTTGATTTGTGGGCCTGTTCGGTTGTTTAAAATAGATGAAGAGCGTCTAACTCCGGAGCGTTTACTCCGGATATCTTCTTTGAAGGCATTAAGAATTATCGTTCGCTCTTCAACGCTCCAACGCACTCGTTTTGTCCGGCCGTATGGGGAAGCTATATAAATATAGGCAGTTAATTAATATATATAATAATTTGTATATATTCTAACAGCAAGGCCCAAGAGACCCTATCACCACAGTCATACATGGTTTCTTTTTTGAATGGAACCACCCGAGTAATACCCAGCTTGTTGACCCACTGAGCAGTAGCGTGGAATGGAACTGGGCTTTTTTTTTACGTTGGGAAATCCTCATGGACACCCCGTCGCCCTGGTGGGAGCGATGGGGTAGTGCCGGACTCTTACCGGCTAAAACCCCACGGTAGCCATCCTCCGCGCTAAGTGGGGGGGGGCACCAGGAACTCTTGTCGAACTCGACCGGTGCCGCCCCGCATGGACTTCAATCCATAATCTTTTAGAACCAGTCTGACTTAGTCCAGAACCCCCACAAGAAGCTCTGAGCCGACGTCTTCCTTAAATCCTTCAATGGTATAATCCAGGAACCTTTCCCTCACATCGGCCCTGGCCTTCACCCATTCCTGCCACGTTTTGATCTGCGTGTGGAACTTCCTGATGGCCTCACTGCCTATTAGATCCTCGACCCCTTGAGTGGCACAAACCACCTTCCACCCTTTTTCGAGGTACTCTATATTACCTCCAACCCCCGTTTTGGCCTCCTTGGCCATTGTCATCAATCCTGCCATGGCTAGGTAGGTTAAAGCCTGGTTCCCTCGTGCTGTTTCTTTGCTCTGGGCGAGTTTGCTTTGCTGGCTTGCATTGAGGGCCGCTTCCTTTGTGGCCATTGTGTTGGGCCTTCTTCCGAAAAGCCAGCATATGCAAGAGGCAACGGCATCTTATGAAGGGGGACCTCTTTATACCCTATCATGAATAGGTATGGATCCCAGTAGTTTAACCCGGTCTCTTGGCGGACCATTACGCTTCTTGTGATCTTGATGTCAGCCATTTTGGTTTTGGTTCTGATTTCTCGAGTGTTTCTGTTCTTTTGTGTCTTTTGTTGTTCACACACTTGGTGCGTCTACCATAGGCGCATCTATCCATGATCCCGCTAGCATGAGTGCGTTGGTAAAGACGATGTCTGAACACCAACACTGTGCGTTCGACGTCGCGCCTATATTGCGATGCTTAGTGATGGTTCTTAGTTTATCTGAAGAGTCAGCGGTGGTAGACCCTCTACTCTACCGATTTATCAGAGGCGTCGTCTCTGTGGACCGCCCCAATGTACTGTTGACGCACACGCCAGATATCCACACACTATCATCTCGTGTGGTAGCCATCACCATGGATTTGTTCACGGAGCTAGTGGCAGGTACGATATCTGTGGTTATGCCTGACCCATTCCACGTCACTGAACGAGACAAGACTTGGGTGGCCATCCCCATCAGCTGTACCGACATCGGGGTACATCTTGTCGCCTACATCGCTTCGTTCCTAACTACCGAACTCTGGAACGGTACAGTCAGCATGGTGAGAAAAGTTCATTACAAAGATGGCAATGGTTCTTCGATTAGAAGAGTATGCCAAGACAGAATGCTTTTGCTAAATGTATACTTGCAGCGAGATGTTTGAAGAGTGTTAATTTCCATTTGGTTAATTCGGAGGCTATCACTGTCTTGCTGCAAATAGGATGTGACACGAGACGCAACTATTTATGGATGCAAGCAAGAAGTGAAAAATCTGCTTCGTGCTTGCATTAAAGAAGATGTGAGGTTTAAAGGAATCTCATGTGAGCTTATCTCTCCCTGAAAATCTATCAAACGATAAAATCTGGCATCATAAAGTGTTGGAACGATAGTATTTCAATTTTCTATCATCCCAACGCTCTGCGCAGTACTACTATTTTCATGGTTCGTTTTAGAAATGCAGGGATGACGAGCAATAGGAAGAAACAGAAACCATTACAGCAGAATGTTTGGATATCAGAAAAGTGAAAAAGGCCGTGTGTGTGCCTACTGTGCTACTATCAAAGTAATAAAAAGGTATTAGAGCAAGAAGATCTCCTCTACCAGTGCTACTTGATAATACTATGCGTACTATAGGGGGCGCTCGCTGCAGTAGATGGGGTTTGCTGAACTTCAGAACAGGTGCAAACAGATGCTTGTTACAGAAACCGGAGACGGGCTGGAAGTTGGATGCACGGTTGCCAGATGAGATTGGGGCTTCAATGAGGGGTAGATGGCTTCTAGAAAGGAAATCCTTAGAAGTCTAGCAAGCTCGGTCGGATGCAGAGATGAAGACACCTTTGCTGCTCTGGACAGTGTTTATCAGAAAACATGAATGAATAAACACTGTCATTCCAACACAATTTATTATGTGCTGTTTACGCATTTCATTACCATCGAAGAACAAGAAACTTGGTAGCTTACCATAGTGCACCAACCACTCGCCTGCAGGCTGCTATCGTGCCAGTGGCAGATGCATCGCAAGGCCGTCAGTCCAATACCGGATTCCAGCCGAGATTCTCAAAGTGGTCCTCGCTACCGAAATGGGAGACAGGCTGCGATTCAAATGCTACGATGAGGAGACCTTCCCTGTTATGGAAAATGTTTATCAGGAAACATTAGTGAATGCCATTTCAATACCAGTAATGAAATGCTTTCTACACACTCTACTAACATTTAAGAGAGGTAGGTGGTTGGAAGCTTACCATAATGCCGCCGCTGCTTCTCCTCTGCAACTCGCCCGAGAGGCAATGGCCCTGCTGTTGCAACCTGGATGATCTACAAATTTGAAATGAAATGAATTATATTGCGCACTGAGAACGCAAGTGAAGTAAAGGCACCAAATCTTGGTACTCACGGTAGGCTGCTGCCAGGTCTTGTCTATAGTGGCGGTGGCGGCGGCGGCCGCCGAGTTGTCATCGGGTGGTCGGGTTCCTGGAGGACACCACTGCGGAGCTGAAAAAATAATGATAATATTTAAAATACAAAAGTTATTCTACGATTGCTATACATTACAAAGAAGAAAGGAAGTTTATCTTACCAGGTTTACACTAAAGTACCGATTGTAGGCGCTTAGACCGATTAATACTTGGTGGGGTCCCCGTTATTCTCTCGGCCCACACATTCTCAATTAGATTGAGATCTGGCGACCGCGCCGGCCACCCTACAAGTTGGATCTCGGGGAGATCTGCAAACCACGCACGCGTGACACGGGAGGTGCGAACGGGACTATTGTCCTGGACCACTCGTAGGACCGGCATGTCCTCCCGAGAGTATGTTTCCCTGACGGATGGCAGGAAAACGTCCTCAAGGATTCCAACATACTCCCGGGAGTCCATGTGGGGTGTGATCTCTACGAGTGACCCAGGTCCCGACGGCCCGATCCACCCCCACATTCCACACGTAATACGGCCGCTGTTGTCCCGGACGACTACATATTCGGGGTCGAACCGCCTGGAATCAGCAGGTCGCCAAACCCGCAGCGTGCTTCCACCGGCAGAGGAAAACACTTTCTCGTCGGTATATATTGTAACAATATCCCTCTCAGCCTGCGCCAAAGCAAGCTCCTGGCGCGCGAAAAGGAGGCGAGCCTCACGATGTCGCGGCACCAGGGCTGGCTTGCGTGCTGGCTGGTAACAGCGGGTACCGGCCTCCCGCAGCCTGCGCCTGACCATGATTTCATTCACGTTCAGGCCCAGGACTGCAGGAACACTTGCAGTAGCTTCAAAGGGATGCTCTCTAATGTATTGCACCACATCACGATCTTCCTCGGCCGTGGTGCAGCGAGCACGTTCACTTCGGGACCGGCCATCTAGTAAGCCACCCACGCCAATTTGCACAAATTTGTCCTGGGTACGGCCCGCCTGGTGCAACTCAACGATTCGCGTATTCCGCGATGCGATGTATTCAAGCGTGTGTATTCATTTTTGTTTTACTATTCGATTTTTTCCATGATCGTTTTACTGATTATTCAGTATACGCTACTTGAGTGTACTTCCGCTTGCTTTTAAAATAACCGGTCGAAAAAACAATAAGTAGGAGGCGTTAATTGCAAAAGTTTTTCAATTTTCTAATGCTAATTGTAATACTCGCCGAGCAGAGTTGCGATGGATGACGGACGGGCGAGGTCCTCCATGTTTTCGCCCCGTCTAGCCGCCAGTGCAAGCTTTTAGAAAAAGGAGAAAAAGATGAACATCAAGAGTAGAAATGCAACATGAAGTCTCTCATCAAAAAGCAGATAACATTTACCTCGTTAGTCGGTAACGCCTCCGCAACAGGGAGGCCCTCGCACTTCATGACTCCCATGAGGTCGGCCACCTTGGCCTCTATGAAAGTGAGGGGCGCAGAATTATCCAGCAAATTACCGGTCCTTGCGAGAACCGCCCTAAGGTTCGCCACCCTCGACTTTGTTTTAGCACGAACGTCTTTCCAAGCCTATAATGAAAATAACACCTTATTACATCTACCTAAAGACACATGTGTTTTAATAGAGAATATATTCCCTATATATTCAGTATTTATTTATTCAGTAATTATGTAAGTAGATCTTACCGTTTGCCATTGGGCGACCGTCTTCGACGGCCCCAAAAGATTTAGGGACTCTGCCAATCCCTCCCATACCAGATTGGCAGTCGGCCTCCTCTGAGCGCCCATTGTACGCACGTAGGTTTTGAAAAGCCGAATATTTGAATTTTGTAATTAATAACAATGAGCCACTTATCCATAGTATATCAATAACTAAGATACATACCTCATTTTGTGACTTTACTCGATGGTCGACAGTAAGGCAATGTGGATACGAGGAAGAACAATGCCGTAGAAACAATTGCTTTCTCGGATGCCATCGTCTTCTGTTTTCCACCAGTGATACAGGTCGACGTTGGGCCATATGCGACGCGGGAAACATCACGATAACTAGTATGGCTTGCATTAAAAGAGCAGTGCCCGCTGATAGTATACTCTTTGAATTTCAAATCTTGCTAAAAACTTCTTCGCTCCTAATAATCTCTCCAGTCAGCTGCGCATTAAGTAAAGCTCGAAAGAAGCTTGACTTCCAACAATCGTTCTCCTTATCACAACACTTGTCAACCTTCTCAGCGGAGAGCATCGCTATCATGAAAGCGATAGATTTAGATAAGAGTTAAAAGAACTCTTCATCGTATGTAATTTGCACAGACTCGAAGAGTGTTCTAAAAGTGATGAAAAATAACTGAATGCTAAATGAAATCACTTCGTGACTCGCATAAAAAGTAAGGTACTTGCTTTTCGAGTTAATAACAAAAATCAAAGGATAGAATTTCTATGAGTGCCATAGGAGTGTAATATAAAATATAATGATAAGTCAGACTCATTAGCAAAAGAAGCCGCAAACACACTTCGTACACACGCATCTGTCGATACGTGAGAAAAAAATTACGTATATCGATTGTCCACCGATTTTTAAAGAGTTCATTGTGGAGCTTGCATATCAATGAGGTGTGGATATTAGGAACATTTAAAGGAAGGCAATATTTTTGTTACCTATTTAAATCTAGAAAAAAAACCCTTGGTTTGTCGACCAAGCACTAGGAAGATATAAAACAAACTCGTATAAATCGCATTAGATTTAATCACGTTAATACCGGTGCATCACTTTGCTGATTAGGCATTACTGATAAAGCTGACTGTAAATGTGGACAAACGCTTCAAATACTGAGTATCTCATTTGGGGAAGTAGCTATAGGAAAGATCATGGATTCCAAAGATAAAATTTTCGAAGAAATAATTTTATTTATTATTCACAACAAAATTGATGTGTTGGTTATATAATCATTGTAATGTTACAATTGTAATGTTACAATAAGTAAGAGAAAGACCTGATATGGTAGTATTAAACATGTATATATCTTCTTCGGCGCGTATGATGGCTTTCACTAGTTGAAGACAGTTAATAGGCTTTTCCACGATGCGAGTAAAGTACTTGCAGGAAGCAGAATTTTAGTATAGTATGTGTGCATTTTCAACACAAATACATGGTGTGGGTGCATTTGTACAAAAGAAATTTTACGCTTTTACTCGCAGCGCGGAGAAGGACGTTTAGAGTAGATAAACCTAGACGCAGAATATTCTTAGTCAGGGCCGCATTGGGCTCCGCGGGGTGAGCGCGGAGCGTGGGAGGTTATTTTGCAACACAGCAGTTCAATTGTATTTTTACCAACTGCCCTAACTTCTCAATAGAAAAACCTAGATGCCGGCTATATTATTGTAAGAAAAAATTACCAATGAATTGAATTCCATTAATATTGTATGAGAAGTCCATAAGTCCATAAGTGCTCATGAGATTAGGTACAATCCGTGCAAAAACATTAAAATATAAAAAAAGCGCCAAGTAGTCTTGTCCCTCACCCCAAAAATGATCTTGCCTCACAAAAAATGGGCCACATTCCACAAAAATAACAGTGTGGTGAAACCAGCTCTAACAAGTTGACCAAAAACGTAAATCGATATCATTGGAAAGCCAAATCTTGATTCAAACACTCTAATCCCACAAGAGAATTTAATTAATGGTAGTGCAGGGAATACAAATATTGTGCTTAATTGAATATCAAAAAAAAATAATGTCATACAGAACAGAATATTCTACGAACAAGCAAGAACAGGAACAGGATTTGAATGTGAAAACCAAACCTTCAGTTAGGAATATGAAACAAAACATATGTTAAACAATCGTGAAAATTAAATTAAAATATATATCTCTTCTGTTCGTTCAATTTATCAAGGAAAACATAATACTTGGCCCGGTTCTTCACAAATCAAGTTTCAAGTCTACACACAAATAGATGCAACCTTATTATTCAAATGATATCTTACATCATTGGAAATCGCTATTGTATTGTTAATATGAGCATGTAAGATGGATAGTATTTTTTGGAGAAAGTAATTTTCTTAGTGATTGCTCAGGTGGTAAATTATTATTCGAATGATACCTTTCATCATCGCAAATCGTTATTGTATCGTTAATGTTAGGATGCAAGATGAACAGTATTTTTTGCGAAACGTAATTTTCTTAATGATAGGACACAGGTATAATATTCCATTCGTTTGCCGTGTGAAAGTCTTGAAACTTGATTTGTGAAGAACCGGGCGGGCCAAGTATTACGTTTTCTTTGATAAATTGAACGAACAGAAGAGATACATATTTTAATTTAATTTTCACGATTGTTTAACATATGTTTTGTTTCATATTCCTAACTGAAGGTTTGGTTTTCACATTCAAATCCTCTTCCTGTTCTTGCTTGTTCGTAGAATATTTAGTTCTGTATGACATTATTTTTTTGTAATATTCAATTAAGCACAATATTTGTATTCCCTGCACTACCATTAATTAAATTCTCTTGTGGGATTAGAGTGTTTGAATCAAGATTTGGCTTTCCAATGATATCGATTTCCGTTTTTGGTCAACTTGATAGAGCTGGTTTCACCACACTGTTATTTTTGTGGAATGCGGCCCATTTTTTATGAGGCAAGATCTTTTTTGGGGTGATGGACAAGACTACTTGGCGTTTTGTTTTACATTTTAATGTTTTTGGATGGATTACATGTCTTTTTGGTCGTTCATTTAGTAATTGAGATGAGGGACAAGACTACTTGACGCTTTTTTACATTTTAATGTTTATGGGGGAGTGAGAGGATTGTTTTTCCACAGAATTTCTTTTAAATATGGATTACTTTTTTGGGTTGCTGGATGTTTTTCGGGACGTGGAACAAAACTACTTTACGCTTTTTTTACTTTTTAATATTTTTGGGGAAGTGGGATTGATTTTGTGTAGGATTTCTTCTAAATGCAGAATGCTTTTTTAAGTTGCTAGATGTTTTTCGGGATGTGGAACAAAACTACTTGAACCTTTATTTAAAATTTTAATGTTTTTTGGGAAGTGGGAGGATTCTATTGTGTAGGATTTTGTTGAGATCAGGAATATTTTTTATGTAGTTAGTTCTGTTTATGAGTTTGCAAAGGAGACGCTATAAATACAGACGGGATCTTATTAATAAAATAAAAAAAATATGCTTTCTTTTCATTTGTTACCCTCCTCATCCCATTATTAGTAATTTCAACTTTACAGACAGAGAAAACTTGGCTTTCTTGTATGCTATCTATATCTTTTTTGTTATATCTCAATTTTGTGGGGAAATCAAACTGCTTCTTGACTCATTATTTTACACTTTTTTAATGTTTTTAGATGGATTTCATATCATTTCATTTAGATGGATTTTTAATTATTTATGAATGGTTTAACGAAATTTAAAAGTATAATTTTATTAAAATGTCAAGTTGTAGGATATTCGGTGGGTTTGTTTAGGAACACAGGATGCTAGGAATGAACAAGAATACGGTTTATTGCAACGAGGATACATGACAGGATTTCGTTTAAAAAAACAGGATAGTTGTAGGATAGGCTTATTCGTTTCTCTCACGGCAGCCTAGTAAGGGTTTAGTTAATACGAGGACGTCCGGCCTTCTTGGCCGAACTCTCCTTTTTGTAGGGTAATAAGGAAAAGCACGAAACGACACGGGGCATCTGAGTAGTCCTCCAGTACTCTCCTTTTCGGTCAGGCGACCGGCTTAGTAGCTGATCTCGCCCTTCCTCGAGGCGCCCCGGAGTAACTATCGTACTCTCCCGTGGATGACCAGCGTCCAGGTAGTCCCTTGTTCACTCTTCTGGAAGGCGACCGGCTTTAATAGCCGATCTCTCCATTCCAAGAGACGTCCAGAAGCTAACCCCTGTACTCTCCTGCGCTGTCAGACGGCCGATAGCAATGCTTCGTCCTCTCCTCATTCTTTTGAGCGGCCGTGGCCTTACCTCGTCCTCTCCCAAGAGAATGCAGCGTAAAAGGGGGCGAGCGCGTCCGCGATCGCGATTCTTATACAAATCGGTTACTAGGTAAGCCGAGCCGCCGTCGCCGCAATCAACAACGCGGTATCCAAGCATGCGGCAGCTCGGATCGGAGCGGAATCGTCGCTCCCCGCCGCCTCCTGAGACTCCTAGAAGCAATTTCAGGGGCAGCCCAAGGTGTTGTTCCTTCACAAAGTGTTATTTATGTTAAAATATGCACCATCTCCTGTGTGTATGTTTATGTTACAATGTAACTTTAATGTTACAACGTATTTATAACTTAATCATGCACATTGGAGGAGATCTTAGAAATTGAGCAGAGTCTGGGAATATAGATTCCCTACATAATATAGCTTGCACTTGACAAATTCAATATTCCAAATTCAAACAGTATGAGGTTTACAGCTTGCCTAATATAATTTAAAATTTTAACTTTAGTCTGGTGGAAGTTAGGAGCATTATATCTATTGGTAATAATCAGAGACTATTTACTCATTACCAATAGCCAGGATACATTTAAATTAAAGATTACACAAGCTATACCCTCATACGCACTCTAACATTGGTGTACCTTGACTAACAAATGTGTAGCTCAAGAAGCGCACAATCTAAAGGAATGAAATTTACTAAACAAATACTGACTACCAATAGCTAGTATATCGCTAAATGACATATGCTTGGTAATTATTGCTTGCCTACGTTATTTTAGTTCTTTAGCTAAAGCATTCCTTGAGCGACAAACTTGACAGTCAAGATACAACTAAATTAAACTGCATATGAGGATTTTGCTTGGTTTATATATTATAATTCTAAAGCGTTAAGTCAATCAACGACAATAGCTAGGATACATTTAAATTGCAGATTAGATAAGCTATACCCTCATACGCACTTTAACTTTGTTAAATCTTGACTGTCAAATGCATAGCTTAAGTAGTGCAGAATCTAAAGTAATAAAATGTGCTAAACAAGTACTGATTACCAATAGCTAGCATTTCTTTAAATTGTAAATAATTGCTAATATTGCTTAAAAGATTAATATACTACACACTTATTGGTAATCATCAGCATTCGTTTTCCGAAACAGGGACTTCTGAGTTATGCACTTAACACTTTTAACATTTCATAATTCTTAATAATGACAAGATCACAGGGACTGGGGCAAGGACAGTATACTCTTTTATTAACTAAATAAAGCATGGAATCTGGAATAAAATAATAAAATCGGACTGTGTCATATGACCATTATGGCACATAACCAACCATGGCATGACCGGCTTAACCAATGTCGGTATGACGCAGATTACAGATCATAGATCGGTAACGTGAACGCGACATTTTGCGAATCCTATGACTTAATTTGCCTTGCCTTTTCCACGAGTAAAAATAAGCAGGAGAATTCATATCTCCTGAATGACTGAATCGATTTGCTTGATTCTTGGCTCATGGAATTTAGAAAAATCAGCGAAAAAATACAAAATTCAGAAATAAATCCTTGGAGCTGTAACTTTCCTATAATTCAAGGTGAAAGTTTTATAGCGGACGACATCCGCTACACTTCGGGATAAGTATACTCGGTAGTCGCGTGCCATACTATATATACTACTACTTCGCGCGAGACTCTACCGAGTCTCCTGATTGTACTAACATCAGAATCAATTTCGACCAATTTAACTGTTGGGCCCCCTGCCGTGTCAGGAACACTTTGGCGTTCCCTTGTTAATGCCTCCTTTTGTGTTTGCTTTATATTGGTCCACAGTTATTTTAGTTGTACTATAGATCTCTGAAATAATTATATGTTAAGTTTACTAATTAAACGTTTACTAATTAAAAGACAGTAAATAAACATCGTACCTTCTCCGTGACAACTGACGAGTTATTAAACTCGGTGGAGATCGACTCCCACGCTTCATCTTTGAGGCTGAGTGTGGCCGCATTACTTTTTTTACTTTCAATTATATGGACATTTTTTTTAATACGCCCACAAAATATTTATTTTCTACAATATTAAAATTTTTGCTCTTGTTGCTTTTCAAAACCATTTTTGCTGAAGACTTATGACGTACAATGCAAGCACACACTCGCGCGTCATTTGGATTGAAAAGTATAACCCTGAGTATGCCCATTCTCTAAACCAATCAGATCGCTAGATCCGTCGGAAAAATCACGGAAATACACGAGAACAGGGGTAAGATCGTCTTACTTTTAAGGCGACCTTAGCTTGGATAAGGCAGCGCTTGACATCAGATCTTACCTAAGATCATCTTAAATCGCGACTATGAATACTTGCCAACGTAAGACGTCTTAAATCGAGTAAGGTGGTCTTAGCTAAGGTAGGCTTGAGGTCTGCCTTAAGACTTGACTATGAATACGGCCCTTAGTATTACATATCGTTAACAACCAAAGTGTATAAATTTAGTTCACTTTTTATTTCATGAAATACGAAACATGTGCTATGCTCCTTATATATAAACCCGTGGACTCGATTCCAGGCAGTTTGCAGTGAATAAAGATATATTGACACCAAAAAAAAATAATCTTACTCCGTTATATTCGAACTGCCACGCAGAGCCGCGACTAAATTGTTCGCTCTACAGTCGGAAATATGCCATCAGTGAACACATTCAGGGTGGAAACAAGGCTCGTTCGCAAGGGCAGCAACAGTTCATAGCGCCGTTGTTAAGAACCCGTGGTGTAACGCTCGGCGTAAGCTAGCGCGAGTTGGTTTGGGCGATAGCGCGGTTGGTAACAAGCAACCGTCCGCGCTAAGTTACTCTAAAGGCGCTAACGTTAGCGCGAGAACCGGAATCGCACCCCTGGCAGAGATCGTGTTCGGCTCAGGTCAAACATTATTGTCTGATATTTACCCCCCCTAGTCTTCGTTACCGAGACGAGAAAAAATACAAATTACTGTTTCCAAAACGGAAATTGGTTTAAAATTTAAAATATATGAGGAGACTTGGTAGAGTCTCGCTCCAAGTAGTGAGCTATATAGTCTCTTGTTAACTATATGTATGTAACAAACGCCCGAGCCGAGGCTAGTTATCCCAACGTGGAGCGGCTTTCGATCGATATAAAACTTTCACCTCTATTTTCGAAAAAATTACTGCTCGCAGGCATATCTTATGAATTGAAGACAGTCTAATTTATTTTTCTGAATCCACTAAGCTAAACAGCAAGGAAATTGGTCCATGCGTTCAAGAGATATGAATATCCACTTGCATTTTCTCGAGCGAAAATGAATTCAAAAGAAGATTCACAAGAAGACTCATATATGGGCGATTCCACGCAAAATGATCACACCTTTTAACACTTTGTCTTCGGTTTTGATGAAATTTGGTCAACATGTTGTCCTTAATATAAAACCACATTATCTGCATTTCGTTGGTGAAAATGTCAATTATTATGCAAGGTATGTGCATTGCAAAATTGGTGCAATTTTTGTTTGAAAAATCACAACTCTGAAACTGTATGAGATATCGAGAAGTGCAAAACGCAGTTTTACTCAGAAAAGATTGAATTTTCATTAAAAAAATATTTGAGAAACGTAGCAACGTTCCTAATTTATTTAAAAATTGTTCAAAAGATTTAATTGTATATATTTCCGAAAAGGCACTTTTGTCCGTTTTGAAAAAAATCATGGAGGTGCATTGAAGTCTCCTCTAAAAGCCCTATAAATTTCAAGATGGTCAATTTAAAACTCTTTGAGATCAAATTCTTCATTCGTCACCGGAACACGCGCTCGGCGCTTGGAGATCAACGCGTGCCCGTGCGCCATGGATGCTTGCACACAGACCGCCGCTACCGACCACGGCCGTTCCCTCTTTCCACCTAAATAAAGGGCTAATCCACAGGTACCTGATTGAATTATTCAATCTTTGCTTGAGTGGATGACTTCTGGTTAATACTCAACCATAAAGTACTGAACACTGTTTCCTTTCTGCGTTTACGATCTAAATTGCAGAAGAAAGTATCGGTAGATTACAATTATCCGACGGACCCCATCGTATATCAAACTGAAATTAATTTTGTAGGTGCATTAAAGGATCGTGAGACTGTTTTTGAAAGTTTTCCTAGGTCACTCCTCAGTTTCCGAAATTATAAAATATTATTACCCGTGACTCCAGGATAAACGCCCTTTCCTGGTTTGAACTCTTCGCGACCACCCGTTTGATGACTACAATGAAGTAAAGGTTTTACCAGTTGCCGCACCCAACTGTTTAAATTCTCAGTAAATGTCTGGGTTAAACCAAACTCCCGGTCCCGACTAGCATGCCAGTCTACATTACTCTTCATTATTAGCTGTCGTTTCAAGTCGACAGGAACACCCATTTGGCGATTACTGCTTGGAGCTTTCTCTTTACATTCTTTAATTGTATGAATTCCAAGCAAGCGTCTAAGTTACGCCAGGTACTCGATGTACATATCCATTTCATATAAATGTTGGTGCAATGATGGGTGATCAAAACTTATCGATAGGATGTGCTCTCCCGATCGATTTATTGAAGATTTTCTCTGCCGATTAAAAGAGTTGCTACCACACGATTTCATAGCAAAACAATAAAGCGCTTATTATCAAATATTGAAAAACAGTCTAAAGGAAGGAAAAGTATTAGTTATTTATGCAACGCATGGAGCAAAAGTTCACTTTTCGAGGCCTGCGTATTGTGCAGAAAGTGGCTGATTCCCGCACTTTAATCTATATTCACTCTTTTACAGCATGTGTGTTGAAAGTAGCATTTTATTTCATTTTATCGATCTCTTTACTGCACTAGTGCGGTAATGAGAAACAAATGATTAGGGGTATTTTGTTACATTTTCTGCCAAGTTCAGAGACATATGTTAATCTGTCGATTCAATCAGCAATAGAAATCATACTTCGTTTTTTGTCGATTCACTCAAAGTGAACTTTCGCCGCATTCATTCCATAAAATATAGTGTCCTACTAGTGCGTAAGGCAGCCAGCCAACCTCCAGATGCGTGAATTTACATCATTCGCCTTAGCGTACAGTATCCTACTAAAAAGGTGTCGTGTTCCGGAAAATGGCCGGCGGGCAGAAACGCGAAGTTGGGTACGCGGGTCTTGGCAATCGCATGGTTCATGGCGGTCACGTGGTCGGAGAAGACGGCCTGTCAGCCCGCTGAAAAAGGCATACATACCGGGTGTGGATGAGAATACGAAGGTGCAGTAAGACACGCGAATGAAGGATATAGGCAAGAGAGTATATGTCTGAGATAAATTATTTATTGAGATATTAATTTTAATTATGCGGCACACAGTTAGATTATATTATTACCATAGTTGTCATTCTCTTAATTAGGAATTCTAGAACATATAAGAAGGATAGAGAGATTAAACATTGTTAAATCTCTAAAGATATTTATTACCAGTGTGCATAGGTTTAATAATAAATACAGGAGTTCAAACCGGACCATAAGGGTTCATATTGTCGGTAGTACATATAAAATAACGCAGGATGACTGCAATACTACAACATGGATTTGCAGCTTCCTGTTCTAAGTATCACTACAATAATTATAAATGACAATTCTTTCAGGCAACTACTACTGCTTTTACAAAGGTTCACAAGGAGTGGTTGTTGCATGGAACAGAAAGAATTAGAAGAGTATGCCAAGATAGAATGCTTTTGCCAAATATGCATACTTGCAGCAAGATGTTTGAAGAGTGTTAATTTCCATTTGGCTAATTCGGAGACTATCACTGTCTTGCTGCAAGTAGGATGTGACACGAGACGCAACTATTTATGGATGCAAGCAAGAAGTGAAAAATCTGCTTCGTGCTTGCATTAAAGAAGATGTGTTCATCACAAAGTGTTGGAACGATAGTATTTCAATGTTCTACCATCCCAACACTATGCACAGCGCTACTATTTTTTATGGTTCATTTCAGAAATGCAGGGAAGACTAGCAATAGGAAGAACCAGAAACCATTATAGCAGAATGTTTGGATAGCAGAAAAGTGAAAAAGGGTGTGTGAAAAAAATATTGGAGCAAGATCTCCTCTACCAGTGCTACTTGGTAATACTATACTATAGCGGGCGCTCGCTGCAGTAGGTGGGATGTCCTGGACTTCACAACAGGTGCAGATAGGTGCTCGTTGTAGAAACAGGAGATGGGCTGGAAGTTGGATGCAGAGATGAAGACACCTTTGCTGCTCTGGAAAGTGTTTATCAGAAAACATGAATGAATAAACACTGTCATTCCAATACAATTTATTATATGCTGTTTACGCATTTCATTTCCATCGAAGAACAAGAAATTTGGTAGCTTACCAAAGTGCAGCAACCACTCGTCTGCAGGCGGCTATCGTGCCAGTGTCAATTGCATTACAAGGCCGTCAGTCCAATACGGATTCCAGCCGAGATTGTCAAAGTGGTCCACGGTACCGAAACGGAAGACAGGCCTGCGAGTCGGATGCTACGATGAGTTATGAAAAATGTTTAACAGGAAACATTAGTGAATGCCATTTGAATACCATTAGTGAAGTGCTGTCTACACATTCCACTAACATTTAAAAGAGCAAGGTGGTTGGAAGCTTACCATAATGCCGCCGCTGCTTCTCCTCTGCAAATCCCCCGAGAGGCAATGGTCCTATTGTTACTACCTGGATGATCTACAAATTTGAAATGGAATGAATTATATTGCGCACTGAGGACGCAAGTGAAGTAAAGGCACCAAATCTTGGTACTCACGGTAGGCTGCTGCCAGGTCTTGTCTATAGTGGCGGTGGCGGCGGCGGCCGCCGAGTTGTCATCGGGTGGTCGGGTTCCTGGAGGACACCACCGCGGAGCTGAAAAAATAATGATAATATTTAAAATACAAAAGATATTCTACGATTGCTAAACATTACAAAGAAGAAAGGAAGTTTATCTTACCAGGTTTACACTAAAGTACCGATTGTAGGCGCTTAGACCGATTAATACTTGGTGGGGCCCCCGTTATTCTCTATTACTTGATTATAACGGTTCTCTAGCGAGGTGAAAATGTGCGAAATACTCTGGCCGATCTCGCAAATCTTACCTCGAGCTCCCAAGGCGGGGCGATTCGCTAGGAGCGGAACGTCTCGGCCCACACATTCTCAATTAGATTGAGATCTGGCGACCGCGCCGGCCACCCTACGAGTTGGATCTCGGGGTGATCCGCAAATCATGCACGCGTGACACGGGAGGTATGAACCGGACTATTGTCCTGGACAAGTCGTAGGACCGGCATGTTCTCCCGAGAGTATGTTTCCCTGACGGACGGCAGGAAAACGTCCTCAAGGATTTGAACATACTCCCGGGAGTCCATGTGGGGTGTGATCTCTACGAGTGATCCAGGTCCCAACGGCCCGATCCACCCCCACATCCCATACGTAATGCGACCGCTGTTATCCCGGGCTACTACATATTCGGGGTCGAACCGCCCGGAATCGGCAGGTCGCCAAGCCCGCAGCGCGCTTCCAGCGGCCGAGGAAAACACTTTCTCGTCGGTATATATTGTAACAATATCGCTCTCAGCCTGCGCCAAAGCAAGCTCCTGGCGCGCGAAAAGGAGGATATGAACCACATGAATAATGAAGAAAGGCAACATGTGCTACAACTCGTTAAAGAATACTCGGACAGGTTCTTTCTACCTGGAGACAATTTGGGAAAGGCACCCAACTTCCAATACTCCATTCATACTACTGACAATACCCATAAACACCCGGCAGTACAGGTATCCGCCAGTGCATCAGAAAGAGATCGACGATCAGGTAAAGGCTTTGCTTAAAGACGGGATAATCAAACCCTCTAGTTCTCCTTACAATTAACCTCTATGGATAGTACCAAAGAAACCAGATGCCCAAGGTAATAAGCGTTGGCGTATGGTTATTGATATGCGAGCTCTTAACAATAAAACAGTTAGTGATAAATTCCCGTTACCACAGATAACCAAAATCTTAGATAAATTAGGAGAAGCAAAATATTTTTCAGTGTTCGACTTAGCTAATGGTTTTCATCAAATCGAAATGAATCCTAAAGATCGTTCAAAAACAGCATTTACTACTCCCACTGGTCATTATGAATTTCCTCGCATGCCTTTTGGTTTGATAAATGCACCACCTACTTTCCAACGTCTTATGAATCAAGTTTTAACCGGATTACAAGGAACTGAATTATTTGTATATCTCGATGATATAGTTGTTTATTCTTCGTCTTTGAGAGAACATGAAATTAAAATTCGAAAATTATTGAATAGATTGCGCGAAAATGGTTTAACTTTACAAACTAGTAAATGTCAATTTCTCCGTAAAGAAGTACGTTATTTGGGACACATTATTTCTGAGAAGGGCGTTCGACCAGATCCATAGAAAATTACAAGCTGTTAAACAATTTCCAGTACCTACAAATTCAGAATCTATTCGTCAATTTTTAGGCTTAGTTGGTTATTACCGTTGTTTCATTGAAAATTTGTCTATCAAAGCAAAACCATTAAATGATTTATTAGGAAAAGGCGTTAGATTTAATTGGACTCATGAACAACAGCAAAGTTTCGAAAAATTCAGAAATGAACTTTGTAAGCAACCGATTTTACAATATCCTGATTTTTCTAAACCTTTTGTTATTACTACCGATGCATCCGAATTTACAGTTGGAGCAATTTTAAGTCAAGTCGATATAGGGAAAGATTTACCAATCGCATACGCTTCACGTACATTAAATAAAGCAGAGAAAAATTATTCAGCTGTTGAAAAAGAATGTTTCGCTATGGTATACGCAGTTCAACATTTTTGACCTTATGTTTATGGTACAAAATTCACTTTCATAGACCTTTAGTTTGGTTACACTCAGTTAAAGATCCTACGTCTCGATTAATGAAATGGAGATTGCGACTTTTAGAATTTGAATATGAGGTAGTCTGTAAAGCAGGAAAAATTAATCAGAATGCAGATGCTTTATTACGAAATCCAGTTCATTGTTTGCCATTAATTCCTAAGGATGATGATCCTGATTTTAGAACTCAAATTCCTAAGACTTCCGCCCACCCTTGGGGGTATTGGTAGTCGCATGAAACAGAAGAGGCCTACAGTTCGACACTCAGAAAGCGAATCAGATGGAAGCAATTCAGAAAACGATCACCCTCGTAGATACCCGTTTCAACCAAGTTTCCTACCCAGCATGGAAAATTTTCGTCCAAATGCTCGTCCTCCGGATTTTGAACAGCTACCTAGTAATAGTACCCTTCTTGGCGACTTAATGTCTTTCAATGAGGCGTCTAGTAATTCTACGCTCATTCCCGCAGAGAACCTGGACGACACAGAGATTTACAATCGTTCAGCCGGCACTTCCCGATCAGCTTCTTTACGCTTAGATGACACAGACCAGACTATTCTTTTACCTGAGCCTCTTGTACCCAGGCAGTACCCAGGTTTCCAGATGACATTTTCCCCGACCCCTCTTCTGTCTCGTATATCTAACTTTGTTTATTTTATCTCTGCTGACTGTAATCCAAATACCCCAATAATTAAATCCTTAAAAGAAATGAACCATTTAGATATCGAATCCATTAGAAATCGGAACCTTACCAGAACCAAGTCTTAATCTCTGCAAGAAATAACAGACGAACCTTCAGTGTGATTTCTACCAAACATTTTTATGATCAGATAAGTAAAGAGAAAATACTCAAAGGTTTAGAGGTATTGCGTAACACACTTAAGAGGTCAAAAGTTTATTCATTTAGAATCTCGGCAGTAGGTGACGGTCACGACCATATTCCACATAAAGAATTTGGAGAATTAGTAAGGAAAATATTTTAGAATACAAGTATTAATGTTGTCATTTGTACATCTAATGTTATTGTTCCGCCAACGGAAAATAGACAATTAATTATTCTGGAAGCTCATAGTAGTTTGATAGGAGGGCACAATGGTGTTACCAAAACGTATAATCGTTTGCGTGCACATTATTTTTGGCCGGAAATGAAAACTGACATTCAGAATTTTATTCGTACATGCACTAGTTGTCAAGAACAAAAGCTAGTTAGATTAAAAACCTGTCAACCAATGCTTATTACTGACGCACCATTTGAACCCTCTGAAAAGATTTCTTTAAATACAGTTGGGCCTTTGCCAACGTCACATAATGGTAATAAACACATTCTTACCATGCAAGATAATTTAACAAAATATTGCCTGGCGGTACCAATTCCTGATATTCGCGCAACAACGATAGCAGACGGCTTTGCTCGTAATTTCATCGGCATATATGGAGCACCTAAAGCAATTTTTACAGACAGAGGAAGCAGTTTCATTGGAAAAGTTCTCAGCCAATTAGCAGAGGCCTTCAAGATCAAGCAAGTCACCACTTGTGGTTACCGCCCACAATCTAATGGTTCCCTTGAGAGAAGTCATATTGTTCTCACCGAATATTTAAAACATTATATGGAATCCTATCAAGATTGGGATCACCTTCTTCCTCTTGCAATGTTGTCATACAACACATCAGTTCATGAAGCAACTGGTTTTACTCCATATGAGTTGATTTTCGGAAGACTTGCAAGATTACCATCCGCTTTTCCATCGGAAGAAAAATTAAGGACCTACAGTTCTTACATGATACATCTTGTCACTCGACTGGAAGATATGAGACTCGTTGCAACGAATAAATTAATTGAAGTAAAACGTCGTTCCAAACAATACTACGATAGACATGCAAATCCTAGGGCACGATTCTGGTTGTGGCGCTATCGATAGCGCCGGTCGCTATCTCCGAGTTAGCGCTAGTAGGCGCTAATGTAACGCTTCGAGCGAGTGTGGATCACTACTGATGGTCGCTAAAAGTCTAGACACACGAGCCGCTTTCCTGCCAGGCCAGGCCAGGCCAGTTAACCACGCCTGGAACTGAGCAGGTCATCGGCTATGCGTTAAGAAAGGTTCCCGCCCCTGTACGTAGCCTGATAGCCTAAGCGAGGACTCGAAGCCGATTTAAGGCAGGCCACGCTGAACACTTAGTATAGGCAGATGCGGTTCTTGCAAGAAAATGGATTTTTGCATTTATTTAAAAATGTCTGAGTACTTGAAACAGATTGTCTTGAGAAATCGGAGAATACGGTTTGAATAACTATTATCAATCATGAAAAAGATTATGCTTTTCGTATACGACAAATTGTAGATTTCCCCACACAAGTGCATTACGTATGTGAGAAATTAAGAAAAAAAAATGACAAAAAGAAGTTGCTCGGAGGTAATCGAACTCCCCTTCGATATGCCATCGGTTTGCCAGAACCTGTGGCTACTGACGACTAGGCCAGTGAAACCGTCTCGAGCCTTGTTCAAAGAATACGGCATTCCAAGGGTTTATAACCTACCGACTTCCTGGGATTCGGCTGCCGGCCGGAAGGCTGGCGGGCCTGCCGGAAGCCTGCAGGACGCCGGCCGGGTCCCGGGAAGCAGCCTGCAGGACGGCCGCTCTGGTCCTAGCGAGAAAAAGGTCATCGCACGCACAGCGTCTGCATTTAGATCTGTCCAGTCTCGATTTTGGCTGTCGGACAGAACCGTGAAGATGGGTAGGCCCGTCTCGGTCATTGCGTGGTTCGTGGCGATCACGTGAACGAGATAGAACAAGAATTTCTACGGGCGCTGTTAGAGATGGGATGCACTGGTCGACTTCAGTTCAGGATACCAGGAGCTCTGTGCAGGAGCGGGATGATGAGCATGGTGATGAGGATGATGACAACAGGAGGTTGAGCGTTGCAGGCCGTTGGAATTCTAAAAAATATGACAAGACAAGAATTAATGAATGAAGAATGACCACAAGTTACGCCGTTTCAACTATTAAGCTGGTAGCTTACCATGACATTGCAGCCTCTCGTCTGCAAACTGCCCTCGTCAATACGACTATCTTTAGTATGGTCGGGCGGCACTGATGAATGCGATGGGTGACCTCCGCAGCCCGCATGTTGTGCAAATGTAAAATGCATAACGATTAAGAGGACTGTTTATTTAAAAAAAAAATTAAGGTAATGTTGGAAATAATATGGAACTCTTGTTACTCACAGCGGCCTGCCCCTAGCCTCGCCTGGTGCGGCGACGTGGATCGCCGAGATGTCATCGAGGGGTCAGGCTGCTTCGTGAGCACCTCTGCGGAGCTGTAAATACATATGAAGCATGTTATTTAATACTAATGATCCATAATGCAAAGATTGGCAAAGAAAACTCTTGCTTACCTGGTTTCATTGCGAACTGTTTGGAGGCACTTCGACAAGTTAATACCGGGTGGGGGCACTGTTATTCTCTATGACGAGATTATAACGGTTCCCCACCGAGCCGTACAACTGGGCGATATAATCAGGTCGATCCCGCAAATCGTTCCAGATCCGCATGGCATGGTTCATGATCTCAGCCCGAGATCGCAAGGCGGGGGCGGGTCGCGAGGTGCGGACCATTTCGGCCCACACGTTCTCAATTAAATTGAGGTCTGGCGACCGCGCCGGCCATCTCACGAGTTGAAACTCGGGATGAGCCGTGAACCATGCCTGTGTCACACGCGAGGTGTGGACCGGACTATTGTCCTGAACCACCCGTAGAACCGGCATGTTCTCCCGGGGGTACGCCTCCCTCACGGAGGGCAAAAATGCCTCCTCGAGGATCTGGACGTACTCCCGGGAGTCCATGTGCGGTGTCACTTCTACGAGTGATCCAGGTCCCAACGGCCCGATCCACCCCCACATGCCACACGTGATACGGCCGCTGTTATCCCGATCGACTACGTACTCGGGGTCGTACCGCCCGGAAACGACAGGCCGCCAAACCCGCAACGCACTTCCAGCGGCAGAGGAAAATACCTTCCCGTCTGTATAGATTGTTACCGTATCCCTTTCAGCCTGCGGAACCGCCAACTCCTGACGCGCGAAACGGAGGCGATCCTCGCGATAACGCGGCGCCAGGAGTGGTTTGCGTGCTGGCCGGTAACAGCGGATACCGGCCTCCCGCAGTCTTGCGGATTGTGTTTTCACACACATTCTGTCCCAGGACTGCGGGGACGCGTGCAGCAGTCTCAAAGGGATTGTCACTAATAAACTGGACGACATCTCTGTCTTCCTCGGCCGTGGTGCAGCGCGCACGTCTGTTTCGCGACCGTCCATCAATCAGGCCGCCCTCGCCCATTTGCACGAACCTGTCGATGCACCTCCGCACAGTTCGTGGAAGAACCCCAATCCGCGGCGACGTCCACAAGAGCACGACCCGCCCGGTGCATCTCGACGATCCGCGTATTTCGGGACACAACTTGCTCGCGAGAATTCATGTTTACCAATCGGTCACCCACTACCGCCTTCTTTAATAACAACTGAATACGACAGCGACGCTTCTTCATGGCTATGAGTATTCATTTATTATTTCAAAGCCATCAGTGGGAGAGAGCGCGAGAAATGAATTCCAGGCGAAGGCGAATCTTCGAGGAGGAAGACAGGAATGTCGTCCAATATATTTGAGAATATCCCTCTGCGGCTGCTGCAATCGCGCTTACCTCTTTCATTGTTAATAAATGCGCAATTAATAAATATCTTAAAAATATCAACACAATCAATACTGCTTTAATTTGTCCACCGCGCCTTCTCGGCTTTGCCGTCTGAAATCAACAGACTGACAGCTACGATGATGTGACTTGGCTGACTTGAGCATAAGCAACCCTTATAGCTTAATAAATAATACGAAATGTAAAAAAAATAACTCATCAGTACCGTTTTGAACTCGGAACCCTATGGTCGTGGGTTGGATTGCTTCACTAAAGTGCCACCTCGATACTTGTATAAAAAAAAGTATCACAGGCGCCTGATAAATTTCTTTCATTTGATTTGAATGGGTTTAATCAGACATCGCGAACCAACTAACAAGAGATATTAGTTATCGCAAGGGGATATTATGAAAGTGGCAACGCAGGAGAAATGTCAAAGAAGCCGCCCAGTTATAGAATGATAAATATAATCGGGTGTGATATTATAATCTCGCTGCCTGCATATTATTTGAACCATATGTCCCGATAAATAATTTATTTCGCTCAAATACTCTGACCCACATCCTTTGTTCGCATTCTATTGCTATTCGTACTCGTATCTCGAATATAACATCTATCAGCGGTTTCATATCCTCATGCGCACCCGGTATGCATGCCTTTTCAGCAGGCTGCCAGACGACCGTCTTCTCCAACCACGTGACCGCCACGAACCACGCGATGACCGAGACGCGCCTACCCAACTTCACGGTTCTGTCCGACAGCCGGAATCGGGACTGGACAGGTCTAAATGCAGACGCTACATTGCTGCACAATATGTATGCGCGTACAGGATGACTCACTTGCCTTTGAATTATCCCCTTCACACTCGAGTTCCAATTATTTCCATTATTGGTACAAATTGATATTATAAACAAATGTCAATGTGCGGAAAAGACTCGGTAAATACTCCTTTATATTAAAATTACTCAACACCGTATAATCATACCATTTTCAACGGTGTATGTCCATCATTGGCGATTCAAAGGCAAGCGAATCACCCTGTACGTACTTACATGTGTACTTACAAGTACGTATATGTATTTACCGCATCCCTAGTCTTCTCTAAAAGATAACAAAGTATTATGTAGCTCGCCGATCGCGAGTTTGAGATGCCCCTACATTTTTTCTCAACTTGTCAGCGCTCTAAACTTTATTACCCCAAGATGGAAACTCGTACCCCCTGACTGCTGGACCCGCGCAAATTTCTCAACCCCATACGAAACAGGCTGCAGAAATCTCTCAGTGATTCCGACCGTTCCAGATTCAATGTAATCACATGGTATAATGGGGGATCCGCAGGCGGGGTATGCAATTTAAATTTCCGAAACTCTGTGTCCCGGCGCAGGGTAACATGTCAACAGGCTTGCAGGATGCTCCAGGTGCTCACCGGGCATGGTTGCTTCGGTGAGTACCTGACAAGGATCGGCAGGGAGGCCATGACCCGCTCTCACTACTGAGTGGCCGCCCGGGACGACGCAAAGCACACGCTGGAACACTGTCCAGCGAGGGCTGAGAAACGCGCCGCCCTGGTGGGCGTTATTGGGGAGGATATCGCGCTGTCGAGCATCGTTGATAAGATGCTCGACGGCGCGGATCAGTAGGACTCGGTCGTCTCCTTCTGCGACCAAGTCATGCTCGTGAAGGAGACCACCGAGCGGGCTCGGGAGCGGCAACGCCACCCCGAGCGGTGAGGGCCCCCCGGCGGAGGGGCCGGGGGAGCAGGAGGAGGCCCGACCTCCAGACATCATGACGGTGCATCTTCCTCCCTTGCCCCTCTGGGGACGGGGGACGGCCGCCGGAGAGAGCCACGGCTCTCCCGCGGCGCAGCAACGTCCGCGGGGTCGGTGAGGGGTTCAGCTGGGGGGCTGGGACCCTCCTAGTTACAACCTGCCGCGTGAAGGGGTGGTTGGCGTGTGGCCCGCCTACCACCCAACATCTTGGGTAGTTCCCAAAGGGCGGGGGGGGGGGGCAACTCCCCCCGGGTATGTGGCACGCCCAGTGCCGAGGCAGGAGCGGGTCCTGGTAGCATCCTCCGGTTTTCCCAGTGCCCGCTCCAGCATGCCTGTGAGGTCACCGCGGAGTTTTTAGTGGGTGCGAACCCCACATAACTCCGTCTCTCCCCCCAGAGAGGCGTGATATCCGTTAGGGATTTTCTCCGCGAAAAAAAAAGGCTTGCAGGATGCTGCCCGGCAGGCCGGGCTCCTGCGCGACGACCAACTTGGTGCCGGCAAGATAATGGCAGGGTTTCAGTAAAATGTTTTCATTTCGTGAGTGTGCCTATGCATTGACTTTAGCTCTTTATGATACATTTTATTGTTGACTGTCGTTGAGAGTTCTGGCAATATGCTCAGGAACGGTTCATTTGTCTGTCCAGCAAGCTATTTATTGCCAAACGAAATATTTGATTTTATTGCGGAAAGTACCTGAACGATCAACGATGCGTTTCGTTTACTGTGTAGGTCCTAGAGTTTAGGACGTATACACGCTCTAGGTAACCATGGTGCTTCCAGGTAAGTTTACTGAAACGGGACATCGGCGATTAGGTAGAGTACTCAATACTTGAAAGGTATGCCAATTCTAGGTAATTCTGGTTGCGAGAGTTGCCCTAGCTCTCTTCGTAGAATTCATCGAATTTCACCTGCCCTTCAGGGAGTACAGCCAATTACATCATTTCTCTTTCCTTGACCAGGGTGAATTTTCCCATTCCCAAGTCGTTATAGCCAATCAGAAGAGATGGATTTTCAGCAACGGTAGTTGCGGACATTTTGCGCAAATGTGTGCAACGCACAGAGTCGTTGTCGGAAGATCAGTCTTCCCTGAGCAGCCGCGTTGTCATGTTTCTGTTTTTGTGAGTGAGGATTACCATGAGTTGCTACGATCATAGCCGGTCGGATGACAGTGATGAGGAGTTTCTAGTTCTTCTTGAAGAGGAGGAAGAGGAGAACCAGCGGGAGCACTGGGTTCATCCCATTAATCAAAAAGAGAAGTAAGTTTCTGCATTTTCCACACATTTATTGACGGTTGCTTGCAAACACTTGTACCGATTACAATGAATCGGCACAGCTGTTCAAAAGGGGAATATTGAACACCGTAATATTAATTTTTAAATTTTTAGGAGCTCGGTGAATTCCACCATCTCCATCCGGAGTTACTCCTGGATTCTTCGAGACTCCGGGAGTATTACCACATGACTCCCCACTCATTCAACCTTCTGCACGGTCTGCTGGCACCGCAGATTGGCAAGCGGGACACCAACATGCGGCAAGCAATCTCCACACAAGAGAGGCTGGCAGTTTGTTTGAGGTGTGTATTGTTTTATCGATATCTTCAACAGCAAGTTGCAATAGCTTTTATCGGCATACATGTAATGCATCAGTGCTGGAATATGTAACGAGATTTATAAATTTCAGGTTTTTGGCTACCAGAAACAGCTTTAAGTCCCTGAGCTACAGCTTCCACATGGGGACGTCAACGGTGGCAAAAATTGTATACGGCGTTTGTGAGGTGATGTGGAGGGTCCTCCAACCAACATACATGCCACAACCTTCCACCGAGCAGTGGGAGACGATTGCCCAGGAGTACCACAATTTGTGGCAATTCCCCAATTGCGTTGGGGCCATTGACGGCAAACACGTGGTGATCCAAAAGCCGCGGGGGACGGGATTCCTCTACTTTAATTACAAAAAAACATGCAGCATCGTGCTCATGGCGGTGGTCGACGCCAAGTACAAATTTGTTGCTGTTGACGTCGGCGCGAGCGGCCGTAGCAGCGACGGCAGACTCTTGCGGGGGGGGGGGGGGAATTTGGGTTGCCACCGCCAATGGCGCTTCCGGGCACCGAAACTCTTGCTCCCTATGTTATTGTGGGGGACGAAGCGTTCCCCCTCACGACATATTTAATGCGGCCGTATCCGGGCCACGCTGTGGGGAACAGCGACCCAGCCAAAATCTTTAATTACCGATTAAGCAGAGCGCGGCGCGTGTCGGAGAATGCCTTTGGCATTCTCACGCAGAAGTGGAGAATCTACCAGCGGCGGCTGCAGATGGAGCCGGATAATGCCAGAACGGTTGTTCTGGCAACAACAGTTCTGCACAACATGCTCAGGGATGTAGAAGGTGTGCAGGCCACCCCTACACCTCAAGCCACACGGGAGGACACCCTCTCCTCGAACTTAGAAAGCCTTCCTGGTGTGGGAGGCCCACCCTCCACCGAAGGTGCTGCAGCACGGCGCCTGTTAACAGAATACTTCGCAAGTGCGATTGGTCGCGTAGAGTGGCAGGATGCCGCGATTTCGGTGGGAAGGCGTGGGGTGGCCGATTAGGGGTAGCGAGCGAGCGGGCGGGCGGGCGGGCGAGCGAGAGAATGCCTAGGGAAAGAATGAGTAGAGCTGTATGAAGAGACCCACCACCACCCCCGTCAAAGACGGTCCTCTTCAACATTTATGAAATATATATTCCATCCTTCATTCTTTCCCTAGGCATTTCTTTTTTATTTATCTTACAAAGGCTAACAATAGCATCCCAAAACGTAAAAGTGCTATGTATTCCTGTAGCTTTGAACATTCAATGTGTACAAATTGGTAAAAGAAAATAATATTTCTTCTTTTAACTGTTGATTGAGAGAATCAGGCTTCCTGCCCGAAATACAGGGAAAGAAGTGGCGCCGTTCTGTTTAAAACGATAAGTAGATAACACATATTTCTATACAGGATAGGTGAAACCATTGTAAATTTATATCGTTATGTGTAAATCTTCTTATAGGTTGTGATGCCACAGACACACTACTCTAACCCTCCAAGGACATTTCCAGGGAACAGAGGACACCAATAGAGACTATGTAACAGGACAAGAAACAACTTATTCATATTTTATAAATCATGTATGTAAGGATTTCTCCAATAAATAGACTCATAATCATAATCAAACACAGCCCTCGACTTCTTTTGCATACACTCCATATTCTTCCTCTAGTGGATGTTCCAATTGGGCATACATTTCTTTTTTATCAAACTCCAAATTAAAATAAAGTCAACACTTTCCTAACGAATCATTTTTCATTAATCCTTTCATAAAGACTCTTTGCTCATCCACATTCTACTTTATACAATCTTTAGTAAGCAGGCCAATTATCCAGATTTAGGTTTTCCTGAAATTCGGCATAATGCGCGTACTTGGTAACATTAGCATATCCACAGTAACCTCATTCTATTTTGGCAGCTCAATTCCTATGTCAGCATCGGTGGAAAACGCTAATAGCCCCCTCTCGCGCTTTGTTTGATACCGAATGACTGTAGGTAATACGATCGCACGGCCGAAAAACCACCGATTACCGTCGGTAATGGAAGATCAGCCAGCTCTCGAAAAGTCACGTGACTACCCTAGCCCCTTAACAAGTTTCATACTTTAAAATGGAACTGAATGTGGTTACAGCTTTTATACTTGGTGTACGTTGCACAACCGAAAATACATAGTAACACCACAAAAACATTAGAACGTACAAAAAAATTCCATGAAGTTTAATCCCACGTAAAAGATATCTTCTTGAATTATATTGTGCAAAAAGGAAATAGATATCGCACAAGAAAGTTAAATTTTCAATCATACATACCGCACATTAATTATTTAATTAACTTGCTTCTGCAACTTCAAAACTTGGCATTGCGTACGCATCCGACTAAAAAAGTGTCGTGTTCCGGAAAATGGCCGGCGGGCAGAAACGCGAAGTTGGGTACGCGGGTCTTAGCAATCGCATGCTTCATGACGGTCACGTGGTCGGAGAAGACGGCCTGCCTGTCAGCCCGCTGAAAAAGGCATGCATACCGGGTGTGGATGAGAATACGAAGGTGCAGTAAGACACGCGAATGAAGGATATAGGCAAGAGAGTATATGTCTGAGATAAATTATTTATTGAGATATTAATTTTAATTATGCGGCACACAGTTAGATTATATTATTACCATAGTTGTCATTCTCTTAATTAGGAATTCTAGAACATATAAGAAGGATAAAGAGATTAAACATTGTTAAATCTCTGAAGATATTTATTACCAGTGTGCATAGGTTTAATAATAAATACAGGAGTTCAAACCGGACCATAACGGCTCATATTGTCGGTAACACATATAAAATAACGCAGGATGACTGCAATACTACAACATGGATTTGCAGCTTCCTGTTCTAAGTATCACTACAATAATTATAAATGACAATTCTTTCAGGCAACTACTACTGCTTTTACAAAGGTTCACAAGGAGTGGTTGTTGCATGGAACAGAAAGAATTAGAAGAGTATGCCAAGATAGAATGCTTTTGCCAAATATGCATACTTGCAGCAAGATGTTTGAAGAGTGTTAATTTCCATTTGGCTAATTCGGAGACTATCACTGTCAAGTCTGCTGCAAGTAGGATGTGACACGAGACGCAACTATTTATGGATGCAAGCAAGAAGTGAAAAATCTGCTTCGTGCTTGCATTAAAGAAGATGTGTTCATCAGAAAGTGTTGGAACGATAGTATTTCAATGTTCTACCATCCCAACGCTCTGCACAGTGCTACTATTTTTTATGGTTCATTTCAGAAATGCAGGGAAGACTAGCAATAGGAAGAACCAGAAACCATTATAGCAGAATGTTTGGATAGCAGAAAAGTGAAAAAGGGTGTGTGAAGAAAATATTGGAGCAAGAAGATCTCCTCTACCAGTGCTACTTGGTAATACTATACTATAGCGGGCGCTCGCTGCAGTAGGTGGGATGTGCTGGACTTCACAACAGGTGCAGATAGGTGCTCGTTCTAGAAACAGGAGATGGGCTGGAAGTAGGATGCAGAGATGAAGACACCTTTGCTGCTCTGGAAAGTGTTTATCAGAAAACATGAATGAATAAACGCTGTCATTCCAATACAATTTATTATATGTTGTTTACGCATTTCATTACCATCGAAGAACAAGAAATTTGGTAGCTTACCATAGTGCAGCAACCACTCGTCTGCAGGCTGCTATCGTGCCAGTGGCAGATGCATCGCAAGGCCGTCAGTCCAATACGGGATTCCAGCCGAAATTCTCAAAGTGGTCCTCGCTACCGAAATGGGAGATAGGCTGCGAGTTGAATGCTACGATGAGGAGACCTTCCCTGTTATGGAAAATGTTTATCAGGAAACATTAGTGAATGGCATTTCAATATCAGTAATTAAATGCTGTCTACACACTCTACTAACATTTAAAAGAGGAAGGTGGTTGAAAGCTTACCATGATGCCGCCGCTGCTTCTCCTCTGCAACTCGCCCGAGAGGCAATGGTCCTATTGTTGCAACCTGGATGATCTACAAATTTGAAATGGAATGAATTATATTGCGCACTGAGGACGCAAGTGAAGTAAAGGCACCAAATCTTGGTACTCACGGTAGGCTGCTGCCAGGTCTTGCTTACGGCGGCGGCGGCGGCGCGGACCGCCGAGTTGCCATCGGGGGGTCGTGTTCCTGGAGGACACCACAGCGGAGCTGAAAAAATAATGATAATATTTAAAATACAAAAGTTATTCTACGATTGCTAAACATTACAAAGAAGAAAGGAAGTTTATCTTACCAGGTTTACACTAAAGTACCGATTGTAGGCGCTTAGACCGATTAATACTTGGTGGGGCCCCCGTTATTCTCTATTACTTGATTATAACGGTTCTCTAGCGAGGTGAAAATGTGCGAAATACTCTGGCCGATCTCGCAAATCTTACCTCGAGCTCCCAAGGCGGGGCGATTCGCTAGGAGCGGAACGTCTCGGCCCACACATTCTCAATTAGATTGAGATCTGGCGACCGCGCCGGCCACCCTACGAGTTGGATCTCGGGGTGATCCGCAAATCATGCACGCGTGACACGGGAGGTATGAACCGGACTATTGTCCTGGACAAGTCGTAGGACCGGCATGTTCTCCCGAGAGTATGTTTCCCTGACGGACGGCAGGAAAACGTCCTCAAGGATTTGAACATACTCCCGGGAGTCCATGTGGGGTGTGATCTCTACGAGTGATCCAGGTCCCAACGGCCCGATCCACCCCCACATCCCACACGTAATGCGACCGCTGTTATCCCGGGCGACTACATATTCGGGGTCGAACCGCCCGGAATCGGCAGGTTGCCAAACCCGCAGCACGCTTCCAGCGGCAGAGGAAAACTTTGATCGGTATGAATTGTTACAATATTCCTCTGAGTCTGCGCGAAAGCCAGCTTCTAGCGCGCGAAAAGGAGGCGAGCTTCGCGGTGTCGCGGCACCAGGGCTGGCTTGCGTGCTGGCCGGTAACAGCGGGTACCGGCCCCCCGCAGCCTCAAAGGGATGCTCTCTAATGTACTGAACCAAATTACGATCTTCCTCTGTCGTGGTGCAGCGAGCAGGTCCGCTTCGCAGCCGGCCATCTGATAAACCACCCCCGTCCATTTGCACAAATTTGTCTATGCACCTCCGCAAAGTGCGCGAATGCACACCCACTTCCGTGGCGATATCCACCTGGGTTGCGATGTATTCATTTTCGTTTTACTATTCGATTAATTCCATGATCATTTTACTGATTATTCAGTATACGCTACTGAGTGTACCTTCGCTTGTTTATAAAATAGCCGATCGAAGAAACAATGAGTAGTAGGCGTCAATTCCAATCAATCATCGCAAAGATGAATACGCGAGAGTATATCGCATCCCGGAATACGCGGATCGTCGAGTTACACCGAGCGGGCCGTACCCTGGTGGATATCGCCACGGAAGTGGGTGTGTACGCGCGTACCGTGCGAAGGTGTTTAGACCGATTTATACAAATGGGCGAGGGTGGCCTGTTAGATGGCCGGTCGCGGAGCGGACGTACTCGCTGTACCACGGCCGAGGAAGATCGTGATGTGGTGCAATACATTAGAGAGCATCCGTTTGAGGCTGCTGCAAGTGTTCCTGCAGTCCTGGGTCTGAACGTGAATGAAATCACGGTCAGGCGCAGGCTGCGGGAGGCCGGTACCCGCTGTTACCGGCCAGCACGCAAGCCAGCCCTGGTGCCGCGACATCGTGAGGCTCGCCTCCTTTTCGCGCGCCAGGAGCTTGCTTTGGCGCAGGCTGAGAGGGATATTATTACAATACAGGGTGTCCCAAAAATGTCATAAAATATTAGCGCCATCGTGTTGGGATGGTTGTTAGGAAGAAAACGGCAGGTTTAAAATTTGTTGTTCGGCCCTCAATTTCGAGTTATTAAACATTAAGTTATGTTCCACTCCTCACGCTCTTGACGAGTCACAGACGGCTATCGCCTGGTCCTAGAAAAAGGGAGGTGACCAAAAACGTCTTGACGGTCAGCCTTTTTTTATTTTTTTTGTTTCGTGGGGAAATCCTCATGGACACCCCGCCACCCTGGTGGGGTGACGGGGTAGTGCCGAACTCGTACCGGCTAAAACTCCACGGTGGCCATCCTTCGCGCATAGTGTGGCGACACCGGGAACTCTGCGCGAACACTACCGGTGCCGCCCCGCGCCCACCCCCTTCTGGGGGACTTCACGTGGCGGGGAGTTGCCCATCGCCCCTCTCGCTCACGCGAGAGAGGGTGGCGCCCCCTACCGAGCCCGGGAGGGCGCGGCTCGACCCGCTCCTTCACTGATCGTGAAGGAGGAGCGAACCGTGCCTCCCGGATTACCAACCAAAACGTTGGCGGGACGTGCGACCACTACACGCCCCGCCCCGCCACGGGGCCGTTATAGGCAGGCGGCAGAGCCACCACTCTGCCGCCACACGACCCCTTGGCACGCACCCGACCCGTCAGCGGGTCGAGACCCGCCGACAGGACCGGGGCTTCGCTATCTTACTGCGGGGGAACTAGATCCCCCCGCGCGGCGCGGCGGCGAGGACGGGCCCTCCCCAGACGGAAGGGGTCCGTCCTCTCTCGCCGCCGCTCCGCCTCCTCCTTGTGGAGGAGCACTTCCTCACAATACGTGAGGAAGGCCCTCCACGCCCTCTCGCTGCCGAGGATCTCCCTGACAATCCTCGGCAGCGAGAGATCACCTCCTATGAACCGGACCAGGACACGGCGCTGGTCCCTCCAGGCAGGACAATGCTGGAGGGTGTGTTGCGCCGTGTCCCGGTCCCCGTCGCAGTGGTGGCACTGTGCCGTCGCCTCCTTCCCGATGCGACACAGGTATTCCCCGAAGCAGCCGTGCCCGGTGAGCACCTGCGTCGCGCGATAGGAGAGTTGCCCTCTGCCGCGACTCAGCCAAGCCTCAAGGCTCGGGAGAATCGCCCCGACGGCTCTGTGGCGGGTGTTGGCTGGATCGTCCAGCCTCTCCCGCCACATCTCGACAACGAGCCGCCGGGTCTGGCGCTTGAGCTCCTCGACCGACCGTTCTGTGGGTGTTCCGCCCCTGTCGCGGAGGGTGCGAAGACCCGTATAGGTCCTCGCGTCCCCCACCGCCAGGATGTCCAGGGGCGGAAACCTCGCCAACAGGCATGCCGACGCCAGGGAGATTGTGCGATATCCTCGCACGACCCTGACGGCCATCCGACGCTGTGCATTGAAGAGCAGGGCACAATTGCGCCGGCTGGCCGCCAGGTCGTCCGCCCAGACTGGCGCTCCGTAGAGCACCATGGAACGGACGACTCCCGCGTAAAGGCGTCGGACACCTTCCCACGGTCCCCCGATGATGGGCAGCAGGCGTCCTAAGGCGCCTGCCGCCTTCTCAACACGGGGGATAAGCCGGCCGAAGTGCTGGTTGAAACGCCAGGGGCCGTCCAGTGTGAGCCCAAGATACTTCATCGTATCGCTCACCTGGACGCGGGTCTCTCCTACCGCGATCCACCGCTGGGCAGGCGGACCCGCAGACCGTTGGCGATCGTAAAACCAGATCGCCTCGGTCTTTTGCGGGGCCACCCGAAGGCCCAGTCGGTGGATTCGTGCGACGACACAGGCCACCGCTGTCTCCGCCACGCGGATGGTCCTCCTCCCCGCTGACTACCACGAGGGTGTCGTCTGCATAGCAAATCAACGTGGAGTCAGCGGGGAGTAAAGCCCGCAGAACGTAGTCGTAGCCGAGGTCCCATAGCAGGGGGCCCAAAACGGACCCCTGCAGGACTCCGGCGTACGTCTCCCTCTCGTACTCCTGCGACCGGCCCACGAACGTAATGCTCCTGTCGGCGAGGTAGTCCCCGACGACGGCCCGCAACTCAGGGGGCACTCGATGGTGTTCGAGCGCCTCCCTGATGACCCACCAGGGCAGGGTGTTAAATGCATTAACTATATCCAATGATATAGCAATACACACCCTGCCCCGGCTTGCAGCGGACTCCGTCAGGGACCTTAGACGCTTAATCGCGTCCAAAGTCGATCGTCCCTGAAGGAAGCCGAACTGCCCGTCGTCGAGGTCCGGACCTGTCGCCGACAGGTGCCGGACGAGGCGGTTGGCAATCACTCTCTCGAAGAGTTTGCCCGCCTCGTCCAACAAGCATATGGGCCGGTACGCGGAGGGAGTGTCCGCGGGCCGTCCACCCTTCCGGAGGAGGACCAGCCGCGCCCGCTTCCAGCAGCGGGGGAACCTGCCGCGCCTCAGACAGCTGTTAAATACCTGCCCGAGGCGCGGAACCAGGACGCTCATGGCCATGGCCAAGGCCCTGCCCGGGATGCCGTCCGGGCCCGGCGCCTTGTTCGCGCGGGCCTGGAGACGCCTAATTGCGGCGTCGAGCCCGCCGTCAGTGACCCCCATGGTGGCCTCGTCCCACGCAAAACGGGGACGAGGCCGACCGGGAGTGGGGTCCTCTGCTCCCGCAGGTAACAGAGTAGCCACCACCCGGTCGAGAAACTGGGGGTCAAGCACCTCCGATGTTGGGGGCGCCCATGGACGTAATCGTCCCATGACGATTTTATATGGGCGCCCCCACGGATCTCTATCCAGTGTGGCGACGAGCTCGTCCCAGGATCGGGCCTTGGCGGCTTTGATAGCCCGCTGCAGGGCGACCGCTGACTCGCGGTACGCCGCATACAGCTGGGCCACCTCCGCCGCGACCTGACCGCGCCGTCTCCTGGCGCGGGTGTACTGGCGCCTGCGGTGGACGCAGGCGGAGCGCAGGACAGCAATGACCTGCGTCCACCAGTACACCCCGCCGACACGGGGGGGCCGGGCCCGGGGCATTGCGACGTCGCCGATCGACGTCATTGCGCCCGTCCCGTGCTCGTCCCCCGGCCCGTCCTGCCAGGCCACGGCGATCGCTGCCGCCATGAGAGCGTCCCGGTCTAGGCGCTTCAGCGCCCATCGCGGTGGTGGGTTGTCTCCTCCACCACGAGGGTCGCCTGCTGGCGGGCGGCGCGTCGGGGCGATGGGTGCGGCAACCACCTCCATCGTCAGATAGAGGTGGTCGGAGAGCGTCTCCTGCTCTTCCGCAACCCGCCACCCAGGCACACGTCGCACGGCAGCCGGGGAGCCGAAGGTCAGATCGACCACCGACTCCCCCTGCCACCGTACGCACGTGCTAGCCGACCCCCGGTTGACTAACCGGAGGTCGTGTTGCGCCGCCCAATCCAGCAGTATCCCGCCCCTTGCATCGTCCCGGGGGTTGCCCCACGCCCTAGCGTGGGCGTTGAAGTCCCCCAGGACGAGTACCGGGCGCGGCCGTGTGCGAGAAATGCACTCGCCGACCGCA